>JAESIW010000118.1:1869526-2089999 GCA_016802295.1 Brachionus rotundiformis
GTCACTCATCTTAATGAAAAACTTAATAAAAAATAATTATTATTTTTTTGCCTTATTGGTAAATAATTGGATAGATGAGGTTCAAATGACACAAAAATACTTGTTTTCTAGTGAACTCTCTTGGCAACTTTGTTTCATGTTAAACAATTTTACCAAAATTTCCTTTGAATTTCCGTTCTCCATAAAAAAATCTCTACCTTTGCCATTAGATAATATATCTATAATTATTTATTTGCATTAATTTTCAAAATTAATATTCCTAAAATTACTGCACAAAAAGCAGAGAATTGACAGAATCAAATTCTTCGAGTAGACCACTTGAACACTGTTAGTCACTTTATCATCTTCATTTATTTCCTTGAGTACAGTACTAATTAGTTCGTAGAATACCTTCATTTGATCTCTCTAGAAAAAAAAATTCAGCTCTCAGCTCGCCTAATTAGCAGCCCTTACCGATTCGATTAATGACTCTACAATAGACTCACCTAGACTGGTTGCTTTGCAAAGAAGAAATATAGAACATGAACTTAGATTTAGCAGAATATCTCTTTCTTGATAAATTGAACTTTTTTCGCCCATTACTTTAAAAATTTAAATTAATTATCAGCTATGATCAATCAATGTCTATTTAGTTAAGAATTGTTTTATTAATTCTAATTAAACAAAATTAGATATTTTATTAATTTTATTTATTCAAATTTAAAAGCAGTAGTTATTTATTATCTATAGGTGAATTAAAGCCTTCGTTTGGCGGTGCTGATGTACAAGACTTGAAAATAAAAAAGTTTAATCAATATTAATCAATAAATTATTAAAAAAACCATTATTTCCTCTAATAAACGCGTCACCATACTTATTCTTCAATTGACCATTAACATACTCTTCGGTCTGTTCCAAAGCTATGTTCATGTAACCATCTAAACAAACCAAGACGCCTTAAGTTTTAAAAAATCAAATTTAAACCAGCAATTGAGTAACACATGAATGTAACCTCTGTAATCGACTCCAGAATTGAGCTTTACGACCACTGGTCGACCAATTATTTGTTTAAGATACTCACTTGGTGTTTGTTTTCTGCTCATTTTAGTTTTTTTTTCAAATTTTAATTTTAATAAAATTTAATCTAAAGAGAATTTTGTTTTGATTATTTTTTATTGTTCATATGTAAATTAAATTAAGGTTAATATTAAAATTGGTTCATCAAATTTAAAAAATGAGTTCAGACAATGTGGATAAAGATGCCTTATACAGCAAGGTAACCGAGGGAAAAGCCCAAGCTTACTTTCACAAGACAAAAAATCAAGTTTTCTACAATCCGATACAAGAGTTTAATCGTGATTTATCTATTAGTGTATTGAACACCTACTCTAGGGTTAATGGCTGTAAAAAATTAAAGATTTTGGAAGCATTGGCTGCTTCTGGCATACGCTCAATGCGCTACGCTCTCGAAGTAGATAATGTAGAGGAAATATTGGCCAATGATTTTGACCAAAAAGCTGTCGATTTAATTGAAGAGAATAAAAAGCTGAACAAAGTTGAACATTTGGTCAAGTCAAGTTGTGACGATGCTACCATTTTGATGAATTCAATGAGTCGAAACTGGAAGACAAAATTTGATTGTATAGATCTTGATCCATATGGTACTCCGGCAGCTTTTCTTGACTCAGCCATCCGTTCAATCAGATCAGGTGGCATTCTACTGGTTACTGCTACAGATGCTGGTGTTTTGTGCGGCAATGGAGCTGACACATGCTTTACCAAATATGGTTCGGTGTCTCTACGAACTCCCTGTTGTCACGAATTGGCGCTCAGAATCCTCCTACAGTCCATAAACAATCATGCAGCCAGATACTCAAAGTACATTGTACCAGTGCTCAGTTTAAGCATTGATTTTTACTTTCGTCTTTTTGTTCTGGTCTACGATGGTCAAATGAAGGCCAAAGAGTCAATTAACGATGTTGGCTTTTATCACATCTGTCCCGAATGTCACACATTCTACCAACAAAAATATGGTAAAACTGTGCCAACAAAAGGAAATGTAAAATTCATCTTTAATTCAACAAGTGAGTACAATTTGAACAAATGTCAAAATTGTGAAGGAACCTTGAAATTGGTTGGACCAGTTTGGACCGGTAAATTACACGACAAAGTTTTTGTTCAACACATGCTTAATTACTTGTCAAGCAAAAATAACAAAGAGTAAAATTATTTTTTTTAATTCAAGATAATTATTAGAATCTTATCGAAATCTTAATTTAAAAAAATAAAGTTTCAAAACAATTGAGAGAATGGTTGGCATGCTAAATTTGGCAAATGAAGAGCTTGACAATCCGTTGTACTATATCCTGGACGATATATGTTCCGTAATGCACTGTGAAACACCAAACCACAATGTGATGCGTTCAGCAATTATGAACTGCAATTACCAAGTATCGTATTCTCACTGTGCCAAAAACTCATTAAAAACAGACGCACCAAGCGATGTCATATGGGATATTTTAAAAAGATGGGTGGAATCCAAACCAATAAAGGATAAATGGCTCGGACCAGAGTACCGGGTGTCCAGAATTTTGAAACAAGAGGCAAAAATAGATGTTAATTTCACCGTGCGGAGTGATTGTATGCCTTCATCTAAAAAAAATAATCTCTTAAGATTCCAAGAGCCGCCACCTTTTTGGGGACCTGGCTCAAAACCCAAACGAAAGGCTGACAATCAAGACAATCCAAATGAAAAAAATAAAAAAATTACTGATAAATCTTAATAGTAATAAAAAAGCTTTATTACTGAATTAAATATCTTTTAAATAAATATTAGATTGTAATTAATCTATTATTTTTTTACTTAATTATTTTAAATTAAAATCAATTTTAAAAAATGTATTTTAAAGATGGGCGCTAAACTGGACAAAGACTCTGGCAAAGGTATTTACGAGCAGTTTTTAGATCAAACCATCAATTCAAATAAAATAATTGTCTTTTCAAAAACAAATTGTCCATACTGTACCAGAGCTAAATCGTTGCTGAACAAGCTAAATTTAAGCTATAGCAGCATTGAACTTGATCGAAATGAAGAGTGTCCAGAGTCAAATTGCCAACCACTGATTAATTCTTTGATTAGTCAGACCAGAATGCGCACTGTGCCGCAAATTTTTATCAATGGACAATTCATTGGAGGCTTCATTGACCTCGAATATTTGTCAAAAGATGAGCAAAAATTAAACAAAATTTTAAATAAAGATAAATAGATAAAAAAAAAAGATAAATTTTTTTCGATTTTTTTATTTTTTTTAATAAATCGTTAAGAAAAATTAAAAAATTTTTCCATCTTTTTTAAATTAACTTAACGACGAGCACTGAATTGACCAGGAACTTTAGGATCGATTAATTGCATGTTTTGGATGTTGGTAAAGTCCAAGTATTTAAGCATTTCTTTGGTCTCGCTGTCAACCTCGATGGTATCTACTTCCAAAACAGAGGTCTCTGGCACATAGTTGTCTCTTCTTTCTCTTTCTTCCTCTTGCAGTTTGATCGAAATGCCTCTGACTGGGGCGATTTGAATGCGTCTCATCAAGTGAGTGATGAATCTAGGACAAAAATTAGACCATGCAAAAATTTGCCAACTTGTCCACACTTACCCGGCTATTTTGTTTCTCAATTTTTTGCTTGGGATAATGGCAACTTCTTCACATACTCGTTTGTTTGTGTGAAAGTCCAAAGTAAGTCGGGTGTAGTATTTTTCGATCAGTACTTTGGAAGCCTTTTTAACAGTCTTGGTTCTTACACGAGCCTTTAAAAAAAAATTTTTTTCTTAGTTAATATCCATCAATTCGATTGATTAAATTGGATATTTACCATCTTGACGAACAAAAGAGTTTATTTTTCGAAAAGTATCTAAATGTTTCAAAAAAAGAGGATAAAATATTTTGCATATTAAATTCAAAGAACGTTCACTCAATTGATTTGGTAAAAATTTTAAAATAAGTATACACCAATGTAGCTTGTGCTTTTTGTGCTTAGTTAGCACAGAACTGGTTGAATATTTAAGCGAGCTAATACAAGTTAAACTTTGTTCTAGTGTTTTTAATTAATGCTCATTATAATTTTTTAAAATTAAATGCAAATTTAAATTAAGTTTTTGTTATAGATAAAGAAATTGATCTGTGATATTCTATTTATTTTTTAAATAAATTTTTGAAAGTGAAAATTTCTTATAATAATTCAGATAACCAAAAATAAATGCAATCAAAATTGACTACTTGTCGCTTCACTTGGTAAGTGCCGTAGCATTTACCAATTTTTTATGCAGAAAAGTTGATTTTATTTTGGTACAAGATATTTTTTAAAATCAAACTTAAAATTTTTGTTAGATAACTCATTTTTTTTACTTTAAGTAAATCTTCTGAATAATGTTTACATATGACAATTAAAAAATAACTTTGTATTTTCAAAATTTAAATAAAATTCAGCTTAAAATGCCAATATATTGCCAAATTTGCTTTTGAAATAAAATTTTTTTTCTTAAATTTTGAAATGATTTTTTCTGTCTTAAAATAATAATATTAATAATACAAGATAACGATACAGAACAAAGCTTGTAGAGTGGAGATGTGCTTATGCAACGACATCTGTGGGACCTTGATGGATAAAATTACATATCATTATTTTTTAAAATTTTATAATTTTTTAATAATTATCTATTTAATTGAACATCTTATAGTCAATGTAAAAATATAAAAATAAAATTCAAAATTAATTAAGACAAGATTATGAAGAAGACAAATTGAGGACTTCTCAGTATTGAGCACCCAAATTGGTTTATTAAGTTCGTGCCTATTAGCTTAATAATAACTTAATAAATCAAAATATTTTTTTATTCCAATTATAATTGTAGATATTTTTTAAAAATTCATAATGCGGCCATTTGATATTAGATTCTTTCTAGAGATCCATACCTTTATAAGAAATTGAAATTATATTTTTCGCAGATATTTATTTTGATTAGACTTAAATCTTACATTTTTTTATATAAACTAAATTTATTATTTTTTTAAATTTAGAATTTTAAACAATTTTTTAGTGTATTCAAAAAGTGGTTCAATAAGTAAAGTATGTTGGGACGAAATACAAAAAATATGCTGAAAATATTTTGGTCAAGTAGACCAATGTTTGATTGAAATCGGACCATAAAGACTTATGAAGAAAAAATATTGACAATTGATAAAAATTTTTATTTTAATTTGACAAAAAATTTCTATAAAATTTATAATAAAAAAATTGTAAAAAAATTATTTAAATAGATACGTCCTCGATGTAGTCAGCATCGTTGTTGCCATGTATTGTTGATATCGATCGATCATGAGTCACTTCATCAATTTTACTACTTTCTTCTATGTAAGACAAATTATCGTCTATTTCCTCATCTGAAATTATGCCACCTCGGTTCTTAAAGCCCTTTCGGTCCATTGACGGTGTCCTAGGAGTTGTACCACTTTAACAGAAATAATCTTTAGTCATTTTTCATGTATTCAAAGAAGCCACTTACTTGGTAAAGTCGTCTTCATAGTCGTCATCGACTGATTTTCCCAAGTCTTTTATGGTCAAAATCTCTTTATAAAAACTAAAGATCTTTTAAAAACAAACACCTAAAATTACTTTTGTTCTGATTAGTTGCATTTATTGACGGAAGTTCCCCCAAACTTGATTAATTAATTAAATAATTTTTTCTCTCGAAAATTTATTTTAAATTTTACCCAGATGATTTTTTGGTTTTGGTTTCTTTTGGATAATTTGAGCCTAGTTTGGCGAGCTCATCTTCCTCATCAATGCCAAATATGTTCTTTGACTTGGTGTCCTGTTTCTCTTCCAGAAATATGCTCTCACTACTTTTGCTCGTATTAACACATTTACTATACCACTTTTGCACAATACCAAGAAAAGATTTGAAGTCAATTGAATTTGTATCATCCGAAAATTCCTCATTTAAAAAAGCCTCTAAAATATTTCTGAAGAAAAATAAACTTTTTTTTTTAAATCATTTAAATTTACTTTGAAAAATTTGGATAAATATCTACCAACAGTGACAAGACTTTTGACAGAGGTAGGCTTCCTTTTTTTTGCTTTGGAAACAAATTAAAAGAAGTAATTAAAAATAAAAAAATGTAGCCTACATGCTCCTCTGAGTCGAATTTTTTCTTTAAAGAATCTATAACACTTTGGGAAAATATATTTGTTTTGCCAAGCGAAGAGCCGGTCGAATAGTTTTTTATCAATTCTATTAACAGAGGTAAATCTCTAGATGAATCGGTTTCATTAATATTCAAATTTTGGGCTATTTTATCACGTTTTTCAAGGCCTAATGCAGAGTTAAGCTCTGGGTCAAAAACTGAAATGGTATAGTCCAGATTGGCGCTTTCAAGGTAGTCTCTGACCAAAGACGCGGCGTTACGACCTTCGGGTGCATTCAAGGCTCTCTTTGCTGCCAAATTGACCATTTCACCATTTTTAGAGTCCTTGTCCGCGTCATCCAGCGCTCTGAATACATTTGCCCTTATCTGTGCTTTTATCTTGGACAAAAGGCCGCTCGTTTCCAATGTTTGAACTATCAGATCTTTTAATTCATATTCTTTATCTTCTTCTTCGCATGACATTTTTTTAAAATTCTATTTAAATTGAATGGTCAGTTTCAATTAATGTTTATAAAATTAATTGATTTGAAACCAATAGAAACCAAAAATATTCAAAATAATTAGCTTTATTGGAAAAGATAGCCAAAATTTAGTTTTATAAAAAATTTTTTAATCTCAAAATAAAATTAACATTTTCATAAAGCTTTGAGTATTTTTTTATTAAAACTTTTTAAATTAAAATTTGATTAAATTTTAAAAATAAATTGTCCATTTTTTATCAGATAAGTAAATAAATCTCTTAGATGAATGAAAAATTAAATTTTTTTTTCAAATTTTTATTATTGACCAAAATTTTTCCCACAGTACCACAGATCTTACTATTTACATTTATATGCAAAAAGTGTTGTGTAAATGTGAATTAAGTTAGATCAAGAAAAAATTTTCTTAATAATATGATGTTTATATTATGGTCATGAGTGTTGTACGTGAATAAACAAATTGACATGACTTGCCAAAGAGTCCAGCTTTGTCAATTGTGTCTGCTCAGCGATTAAGTTAAATAAATCTGTTCAAAATCAGCTACCGAGTAGTAGTCTATCAAATATTTAAGCTTTTCTATTGACCTATTTGGAAATTCTTTTCAAAAATTAATTTCAAATATTTATTTAATATAGTTCAAAGATTAATTTATAAGAGTCATTTGATACCTTTTTTATTAAGTGATTAAACCTAAACTGGGCAAACATGAGCAAATATTTGACTAGAATTAAACTAAATGTAAACTAGATAGTAGTATGACCAGCAACAAATATTATTTCTTTCCGTGAAATTAAAAAAAACATAAAAATGTTCATTCCAAGTGTCATATTCGCCATTCTAGTCCTCATTAATTGTAAGTCTGTAAACAAACCTTTCGTCCAATATTTACCATCATTTAACACATTAGGTCAATATGTCCGCAACTTAGACGCCAAACCGTACCAATTTTTTGTGGAAATTTTGCTAGTCACGGATTTTTCTGTTTACCAAACACATGAGAAAATTTTATCAACCAAAAAATGGAACAAAAATGCCTCAACTAATCCTCAATTGGTCATCAATCACATACAAACCTACTACACTGAGCTCATAAATCAAGTTAATGAAAGATTCGAGAGCTCATTTAGCCAAGATCCAGACCTACAAATTAAAATTTTAATTACACAATTTTTTATATCAGAAGTGCTGTTTTTATTTTAGTTTTAATAAAGATAAATTTTTTTATCTATTTTTATCAATAGAAACCTGAAGACTCTGTTTGGTCAGAGAAATCGCGTCAAAAATTACATCATTTAAATGGTGACTTGAGCCTTATTGAATTCAATGCATGGCTTGAGGCAAACAGAGAAAATTTTTTCGAATTTGACCATGCCTTTGGAGTTACAGCGTAATCTATTGGGACAGGGTTTGGGGTTTTTTTCACATTCAAACTTAAATATTATAATACCAGGATGGATCTGGTCTCGGATGATTCCAATCTTGACTACAATGGTCTTGGCTATATTTATGGCATATGCAAAAAATTGTAATTTTTATTCAAAAGATTGGAATTTTTTGGAATTCATTGGCTTTTTTGTTAAAAAGATTTAGTGGTTCGCTAATTGAAGATAAAGGGGCTTTTGAGAGTGTTCGCTCATTTGCCCATGAGTTGGCGCACAACTTGGGAACTGATCATGATGGAATGACTGGCAGCGGTGACTGTTCCGAGTGGGATAATTACATAATGGCACCGAAGTTTTTTCCATACAATCAAATTAACTCTTGGAAATTTTCTAATTGTTCCATTTCAAAAATTAAAGAGTTCTTAACCGACCCAGCCAAGTAAACATTTAAGCTTAAATTTTTTCACATAAAAATAAATTACGATTTATTTTCTAAAAGCAATCACTGCCTTTGGAATCAACCATTGGCAACAGAAATAACTTCTGGCTTTGAAATAATGCCTGGCCAAGTGTATAATTTGCATGATCAGTGCCAAACTCTTCATGGGTCCGATTCTACTCCTTGTTTTGTAATATTTAAAAGAATTACCACTTGACCAAATTTTAATCGCACATGTTTAGGAATATCAGTCAATTTTTTGCCAAAGCTTATTTTGCCGAGTGCCAAATACAAAAGGAAATGAGTGCATATGGATTGCTCCGGCAAGCGAAGGAAGCGATTGTGGACCGAATCGAGTAGAATTTTTTTTTAATTTTATATTTAATTAATTTAATTAAACCAATTAAATCTAATTTAAGTGGTGTATCAAGGGCTCATGTGAGGAGAAAAATTTAGAAGAAAAATTACGCCTTAAAAAATCACAGAATTCAAATTGCTTTGACCTAATGGATGAGGATTTTTGCCAAACAATATTAATCAACAATTATTGTGACGAAAAATTTTATTGGCATGGTAAAAGTATAGGTCGAAATTGGTGCAAAAAAAAATGTAAAAATTGTTAAATTTTAATAAAATTTTTAATCAAAAGATGGTGTTTTATTTTACTGTTTCGACTGGTTTCTTGCTTTTGCTTTTGACTAAATCAAAAGTAACTCGGACATTACATGTTACTTTGATTGTTTTTTCATTGATTAAATTGGACAGATACTTTACATCGACTATGTCTATTGGTTCGCCATATGTTTCTTTGAAGCTTTCTTGGAAAATTTCATATGGTTTTCCGAGTTGAAGTCCTACAGACTGGGCTATATCCAGTGCTGTTCGCTTGGCATTGCGGATGGCTTGCAGAGTGGCTTGACGCTTCAATGCTTCGATTCTGTTCGACGAATGGGAAAGATCAGGCTCCAAAATTTTGACTGTTTTGTCTAATTTTTCAACCAGAATGTTGTAAATGTGAAGGTAGATCTTGTAATCAGATAAGATAGAGCTCAATTCGCACCTGACTTCGTACTGGTCATCTCTTCGACTGTAAGAGGTGTCTACAAAAATGTTAGATTCCTGTCAATAAAAAAAATTTTTTAAATTTAATTCTATTAAAATTTAATTAGTTAGATACATTTATTTTGTATTTACGCATTGTCTGATAAACATATTCATAGCGGCGCTGGACACTAGACTTGGCTTCTTCTATGTTAGATTTGCAGCTTGCTATTACAACCACAAGTTTGATCTCATTAGGAGGCATCTTAATCTCACCAGTACCATTCACTGTGACAGTACGCTTGGGATTTTCTTTCCCATTTTGGGTATTTATAAGCGCCATTTGCTGCTTTTGGTAGTCATCCATGATGCTTTTGACTGTTTGAATTGGTTGCATGCTTATCATGTTCTTGGAACTTACTGGAATTGCGTAAAAAGCGCTTGGTTTATTCGCGGCTAGATTTACTTCATTCATTTCAGGTCCGAATATTTGCCAATTTTTAAAAATTAAAGCACAATTAAGAAAAATTTGGTTGCCATGGCAACACAAAAATTCAAGTCAAGGATAATTAGAAAAATAAAAGACTAAAATTTTTTTATAATTTTTTATTTTTTAAATTTTTTTCCATAATTTAATGGCTCCTTCAAATAATTCTCATCATAATCTGTCATTATTTTAAATATGTCACCAACAGTCCTAAAAATAGATAAATTTAGATAAATTAATCTGAAAAAAACAAAAACAATATTTTATTACATTTTATTATCTGAAAAACTGTTTGATCCTGGTTTTAAGAATTCGCTCGAATCATCGACAATCATTTTGTTATAGTGTCTCTATAAATCAAATAAAATCTAAAAATAAACTTATAAATTTTAAATTTTACTCTCATAAGATGAAATTCCCATAGAGCCGAATTTTGAGAATTGGAATAGTCCGGTTCTGGCAGCTCCGGATTGTAAATACCATTGTCCTGGTACTCGTTATCAAATAGTAGATCAGTTGATTTATTTATCTATAAAAAATATTTAAATTTAGATAAGTAGATTTATACTTAAAAGCTACATTTATTAATTTTCTTAGAATGTTGAGGATGACCGCAGTGCCTGCTGGTTCCAATTGGAGAGAGACTATTGATAGGCGCTTAATGAATGCCATCAGTCTAGCTGTTGGAATTTGTTTCCAACGTTTTAAAAACATCATGTCAATGCAATCGGCTAGGAGATAAATGTTGTCCAAGCTTCCAGACGCGTTCAGCTGCAGCAGAATGTTGTAAAGACTGGTGTAAAATTTCATTGGATCAATGGTCAATGCTTCACCTTGGCCAGACAGTACCACAAATATTGTTTTGATACAATGAAGCTTGGATCTAAAGTTAAGCTTATCAGACTCGATCATTTGGTGCATTAATTTCAACAAATCATCAAAAAAATCCAAATTTATCAAATGGGCAAATTTACATAGACCCTCTAAAACCGAGGGAAAGAGCTTAAAATTGGGAGATTTTTTTAAAATACGAAAATAGATCATAAATATCTGCTCCAAAATGCGGGCCTGAAGTCTTGACTTTTCTTTTAGGCGATCTGATATCTTTTTATCTTCAAGTTCAGCCTCGAGTTGTTCTTTTTCCTTTTGTTTTTTGCGTTCGGAGCGTGACAACTTCATTTTGTCCTTGTGTTTCATTTTTTTGGCCTTGTCATCCTCATTTATCAAATTAATTTCCTTTAATTTAAGGCTCAGAAATATGTCCAGCAAATCGGCCCGCACTCCGAAAGATCTTTGCTTAAGAATTTTGGTTATTTTTTGGGTAATTTCCAATGATAGATGCAATGCTTTGTCTTGGACAAAAATAGACTTGATGGTATCTGAAGCAAGGCTTGATATGTCAACCATTGGCGATGTCAACTGGTTGACAACTATTTCTATCAAATCATTGGTGTAGTTAAAGTGGTTCAGCTTTTCCAGCATTTGGCATACTGATCGGACACAAATTAGACCAAATGATTTCACCGACTCCTCGGCAGACTGAGACAATTTAGCATCCGATTTATATAATGATTTATAAATACCTAATATTTGTTTTAATTAAATCTCTTTTAATTAACTAAAGGTTTATATTTTACTCACTACCTATTTATATTTTTTATATAGTATCAAATAAAATCTAATTCAAAACCAAAAAAATTATTACCTAATTTGTTTTACTAGTACCAAAAATAACTTAATAATTACTAATACAAATTTTTTGGTGCCTAATTAGTTACAAATATTAATTTCAATGAAACCAAAAATTAAATATTTATGATTTTGCCCAAGTTGATCGGAAAATTGAAGGCAATCGTAAAAGGGGACGTCCTAAGCAATCGTAAAAGGGGATAGCAAAACCAGCTTGGATGAGAAGTGAACCACACAATTTACTTGAAATTGGTACATTTACAATTGTTCAATCAGTACAACCATTAACACCATCAGAACAACTATCAGATTCAGAAGTATCACAACCAAAAACAAAGGACAAAAAGGTAAAAATAAAGATGCCATTGTTAAGTGATTAGAAATAAAGATTTTTATTTTTTTATTAAATTTTGTTTAATAAATCTCGCTATTTCTTTTTTATGATTAAATAAAATTTTTTAAAAAGTCAAAAATTACATTTTTTCTGACTAAAACCGACTAAAGTGTTTTTTGGTACTAGAAAATTTAATTAGGTAAAACTAAAACATATTGTATTTCTAAATTATTGTTTGGTTCTTGAGTAAAATAGTAAAATAAATGCCTTAATTAAAATTCTCACCTTTAATTGAATCACTTAGATAATCTAAAAAAAGTTTATATTGTTTTAAAAGGGTTTCTTCATATTCTCGAAGTTCTTTTACTTCTTTGCCAATCTTAACAAAATGTGTTTTACCATACCAATTTATTATTATTAAATTTTAAACTTAGAATAAAAAACCTTTTGTTCATTTTCTTTTTCAGTCCAAGCTCTAATTTTATAACTTGGTAAAATATCTTTGAAAATTTCACACAATGAGACAATAACAAGCTTTCTTATAACAAACGATTCTCTGACTTTGGTCTGAGTGAGCATTTGTCTTAATTCTTTGAGTTTTTTCATTTCACCTTGAGGATTTTCCAAAATTCCACGGCACAAAAATGCTATCCGGCTTTTGCTTTTGTCAAAAAATTCCTTTTTTTCCCTAATTAGATCAACAGCAGACTTGGGTTGTTCCTCTACGACACTGGTTTCGTTTATATCTTCTGATTGATTGTCAATCTTATCTTCTTTTTTTTCGTCCTCAAATGTATGCACATTTTTGACCAGTTGACCAGACTTGGTCTTAATTGGTAAAGCAAGAGTCTTTTTTTTACTTTCTTCATTTATTTTTGTAATTATAGATGAGCTGGCCTGGTATTTGGCTTCTGGCAATTCTGAATCCGACTCAGCTTGTCTTTTTTTTGCCCGACGGTTCATATTCACAGCAAGCTCATCTAAACCATCTTCATCGTCAAATCTAGTCGCTCGAAATAATTTACTATCATCTTCCAAATTGTCTTTTACCTAAAAAAATATGTTAAAAAAATAAAATTTATTTTAGGATTAATCATTACTTTTTGATTAAGGGATTTTTTTGATTTTTTCTCTGTTATCTTTCGTTTTTTGCTTTTATTGGCCTTATTTTGGGTCTTGTTTTTTACTTTGACCGAACTTTTGCCACTTTTTTTACTTGGCTTGGCCATCTCTAAGAAAAAATCTAAACATTTATCGCACAATCATTTAATTGGTATTTTACCACCAAATAAAAAAATTCAATAATTAAAGATATAATTTATTATCATATTTTATTTGATCAAAGTTTTTATCTTCTCTAAAGCATCTTGTACTTTATTTTTATTAATAATGAACAATCTAAGACTTGGTGTAAGTGCAGGATCGTCTTTTGACCATTTTCCACCCGTGGCCTTGGAGCTTTTTTGACCATACGAAACATCGAATTTAAATTCACTAAATTCTTCGAATATTTCTTCTTCTGGATTGGCGTACTGGGTCTCTGGTGCGTTCAGTTTAGAGGAATGCTTGGCCGCTTCCTCGGTAAAAATTCTGCTCAAAAACAACCAATAATTACTTTTTTTATTTGCTGAATTTTCATCTAATTTCTGAACATCGTCAAGGAGACTTTCGAACATTGGAACCGAAATACCAGGAGGTATGTTGAGGAACCTTTCATTGACAATATAGGAACATTGTGGCAAATAATTGTCCAATTTAGAGCCATTTTCTTGGTTAGTTAGAGATTTTAGAAATTTCATGAACTCTGTTGAAAAATTTTTTGTTTGTGAAAAATTCAGATCTACCATAGAAATGACTCCAAAAATGGTATCATTTGCTTCTATTTCCTCTGTATCTTGATTATTGCTCTCATCTTCGGCTTGGTTTATCACATTACCTAAATTTTCCTGTTGGGAAATTATTTTTGCCAGCTCGTTCAAATTGATTTGCTGAAAAGGTGCCAATTTTGGTTGAAGCAAAATTTTTATAGACTCATGGTCACTTTCAAGTACACTTCGCGCCTCAAAATCAACCATTATTTCCTCATTTGGATCAAAGTCTTGGTCCTCTTCGCTACCAGACATGGAATCGTCCTCGTCGTACGACGCCTCTGAATCATCTTCGACCTGATCTTCAGCTTTTTGTTTTTTCTTTAAAGGCATATTTAAAATGTGTATCTTAAATTAAAAAATATAAATATACATGTGCGAATTAGTTTATACCTTAACAAGATCATGATACCAAAATTCATAATTTTAAACTATTTAAAAAATAAACTAAATTAACTTTTATTTATTCAACTAAAAAATAATTATAATTTATTTTTCTTAATAATCATTTGAGAATGAAATTTTGGGTTTTGACGCTTGTGATAGCAGCGTTTGTAGGCTACGAGTTTTCCATAATGTACGTGCCGGATGGTCTAGAGAGGCCATTTTTTTTCAAAACCAAATTTCTTGCTCTTAAGATATCCGGAATTTTGGTAAAAAATTTGGTCCCTTAGCTCAGTGTATTTAATGCTTTAAAGGCCAAAATTGGTGATGCACTTAACTTTGGAACTCAGGCTTCTAATCTACGCTTTTTGGTTGATCTAATGAGCAAAACTATTCCATTAATTAATAATAAAATTAAGGTTTGTTTAATTACAAATAAAATGACTAAATAATTAATAAATTATCTATAGATAACTAACACAAAAATAGAGAATATAGCTGTTAGAGTCTATGAGAGACCCGAATCAAATATCAACAATAGGCCTGTTATGGTCTATTTTCATGGAGGTGGCTACGCTATAGGGGGCTTGGGTAAACTTTTTATTAAATAAAAAGAAAAAAAAAATATCTTTGGTTATTTAGACCTTTATGATCTTTTTTTAATTCAAATGGCCAAGTCAATTGACATATTGATAATTTCAGTAGAGTAAATAATTAAAAGATTAAATTATTTTTTATTTAATTTAAGTTTTGTTTAAAAAATTTTTAAGCTATAGAATGGCACCAGAGCATCCATTCCCAACTCCGACCAACGATTGTTATACAGTTGTTAAGTATGTAATTGAACACCATGAAGAATTTAAAGTTGACTCGGAAAAATTGGTCATTGCCGGTGATTCAGCAGGTAAAAAAAAATAAAAAAAATTTTTCTGAGAAGAATCTTGAGTTTTTATTAAGGTGGTAACGCTGTGGCTGTGACAACACAACGAATGCTCAATGAAAAAATTAAACTACCCAAAATTCAAATTTTAATTTATCCATGGCTTCAGATGTTTACTTTTCACTTGCCTTCTCTAATCGAGTATTCTCATACAGGTCTAGTTAGAGCTACTCAAGTGGATTTGGTTGACTACGTATCATGGTATCTTGGCATTACTGATATCTGTGATGAAATAAGACAAAATTTGTTGGTAAATAACCATACATTGCTAATTTCTGACCATCAACAACGCCAACTGGTCAAGTCTTATTTGAATATTAGCCAAATACCGGAACAGTATAGGAAAGGAAAAAAATATTACCAACTAGAGGCTGACCTTTTTCCACCCTATGAATTGGACCAAAAAAGTGTGCTGAGAGACCCAAAGTATTTTGAATATTTCAAGAAAGCCTCTGATCCAAAAGTTACACCACTTTTTGCTGACCACAAGTCTTTAATTGGTTTACCAAAGACTTATTTTGTTATCACCGAGTGGGATGCTTTAAAAGACGAAGGAATTTTGTACTCGCAAAGACTAAAGAATGCTGGCGTAGATGTGACCGTCAAATTTTATGAAAATGGTTTTCATGGTGTTGCACTTCTTGTGGGTGAATTAACTGGTTACAAATTAGCCGACTTAATGATAAAAGATATGGTTGATTATATGAATGAGAATTTATAATTATTTATTTATTTTTAAAAGACAGTATTACAAAAACAATATTTAATTAGGCCCGATTTTTACAATTTTTATTTTTAATAAAACATTTAAAATTTTAATAAAAAAACAATTGTTAAGCTAGTTTTTTATTAAATATGACATTAATAAAAAATTTAATTTGAACACTTATAAGAGTACAAAAATTATTTTAGTTTTAATTTTTTAACAATATATAATGAAACCAAAGGTGAAAAAAATTCGTAAACTAAAAGGTCCTTTGCTGAACGTGGCCCGTTCAATGGGAAAATGGCGACCTGAAGATGATTATCTGTTGATCAAATCCCTGTTACATCTCAAAGATATAAAAGATGTCCATAAACTTGCCAAATTTACAAATAGATTTGACTTAAACGAACTTGAAGAAAGATGGAACGCATTTTTATATGACCAACAAATATCCAAGTAGTCTTAAGT
The DNA here is from genome assembly GCA_016802295.1 of Brachionus rotundiformis. Taxonomy (NCBI): domain Eukaryota; kingdom Metazoa; phylum Rotifera; class Eurotatoria; order Ploima; family Brachionidae; genus Brachionus; species Brachionus rotundiformis. The sequence goes on from JAESIW010000118.1 coordinate 1,885,930, forward strand.
CTACTTTTTATCCTTAACTTAATTTACCTGCCTAGAATGATCCGAAAAAATATTAAAAAACTTCATGTAGATGATTTATCATTGATTGAAAAACAAGTACCATTCAGTGACAGGGAAAATTTTTTGATTTTAGGACTCGATTCTGTAAGAAAAATATTTAAATAAAAATAAAAAATTATTTATTTTATTAAGAAAATAAAAAATAAAGAGTTCTTGGATAGCTTTCTTTTAAAAAACAGACATATATTCCATTCTTCTCGGACTGTCAGTGATCTAATGAAGCAATACACCATATTCAAAAAATTAAGTATGCTCAAAGATCAGATAATGGTAGAAGATCGTGATGGACATAGCTCTGACAACATGGTAAATTTTGAAACAATTGAAACATCGCTGAATGATGAGGATATTGACAAAAATTTCCATCCAGATGAAAATCTTGAACATGGTCAGAATACTCAAATTACTCAAAAATTAAATTAAATTTTTTGTCTTGACCAGATATGAATGAGACCTACGAAAGTTTGATGGGAAAGATCAAGAAAGCAGAAGCTGAGCTTTTCCTCTGGCAAGGAATTGTAGACAGAATAAATGGTAGCTTGAAATGTTTATCTATTTTGTTGGAATCATTTCATTTATTTAGGAATAGAGAACCCTTTTGAAAGTGGAGATTGTTTAGCAGTGGTTTATTGTGAGCATTTTAGCCACACAATGGTCAAACCTGAGGTAAAATTCAAGCTATTTATTTTGCCCGGAATTAAGTGAATACATTTTATAGATAACATTTGGAAGATCAAAAACAGTCGATGTCGATTTGTCTTCCTACGAGCTTTTTAGCAAAAAAATATCCCGTAATCAGTTCAAAATTTCAATGATGGATCCGAATGTATTCGTTCTGTATAATATTGGTAAAATGCAAGTCTATGTGGATGGAAAAATTATTCAAACAAATAGAAAAACACAAATTTTTGACAAGTCTGTCATTGAGGTAAAGTCAAATATTTATTTTAAATTGAAAAAAATTTCATTTTATTAAATTATAAAATATTTAGACATGAAATATACTTTTATTTAACCATTTTTGAATTAAGGTTGGCGATATTTCAATGCTTTTTTTGTTGAACTACAATATATTATCTAATTATAATTCAAATCAAATTGTCGAAAATCTTTTGTAAGAATTCATTTAATTTGTTTTATTTTATTTTTTTAATTAATAAAATTTTCATCTAAAATTTTGTATTTTTATTATTCAATTTAATTAATGATTATCTTTAAAATTTGAATTACAAAAAGTTATATTTTTGATTGATATAAAACAGTCCAGCTTTACCACAAAAGATAGATACCAAAAAATTTAAATCAATTGATTAATTTAAGCCAAAACTTATTTGATTAAATATTTTAAAATTTTTTTTAGAATAAATTTAAATTTTAAATCAATAGCTGAGATTTGAACATTTGTTTATTTAAGGAATGATCTTAATTTAAATTTTAAATTAAATAAAATAAAAGTTAGACTTAATCTTTATTTTTTTAAAGGAAAATTCTCAAAGAAAAGAAAACAAAGCCAAATTAGAAATGAGTGCCGAGAGCCATAGAGACTTTTCTACCAAAAATGTATCAGAAATAAATGAAAGTTCTAAAATAGTAGTACCAAACTCAGAAAAAAATTATCTAAATGCGGAAGAAAAGACAATTTTTCCAATAAATCACATTGCTGATAAAGCCAATGATCAAGCAATTCGAGTTAAATCGAGAAAAAAACGTCGTCCAAAACAAATAATTATAATAGAAACTCCGTCACCAAGAACCAAAAGCAAAATGAAAAAAGTGCACGTAAAATACGCAAGTCAGCCTAAAACATTAATAAGACAGATCCAGCCTGAATTACCAACTGCTCAAGGTCCGAAAACCCTTAGTCTTATTCGTAACACTCCTAAATACAGACCTGTGATTGTGGCACAGCCTCAGCCTCTAATTCTCACTCAAGTTGCTGTGCCACTTATTAAAGTCCCTGTTTATGGTCAAAATTTCCAATTAAGTGGTGCCAATCAAGCAAATAAAATCAACCCAAACACACTCGCATCTAACCAAATAAGAAATTTTCCCTCAAATTTGAATCAAAATTTTCCACCACCAGCGCAAAAATTTGGCAATCAACCTATTTTTGGCAGGCCAGGTCCAGCACCAGGCTATAACAATTTTAGTAATACAAATACGTCCAAATCACACTATGCGTACGGACAACAGATAATTAAACAAGATTCAGAGAAAGATGTGTCTGAGAGAGAATTATCTCCAATTATGCTATTTCATGATCAAGAGGATGATGAACAGATAAAAAAAGGAAATAAAATACAATCTGATAATGGCGAATCTCTAAACGACGAATCCCAGTCAACATTGAAGAGCCGTCAAGGTGCCAAATCTAAATTTGGGCGCAATAAGCTCGACTTCATTTCAAATCTATTCGATGGCTATTATTACACAAATATAGATTATGGTCAAGATGGTTCTGAAGTTGATGCCAATCTTATAGACAAAGTTCAACCTTTGGACAAAAATGAAAGTAAAAAAATTAACTATTCCAATCCAAACTTGGATAATCAAAGCAGTGCTCGATTTTCAACCACAGTGACAAATAGTAGTAATCTACCACCAATAAATACAAATTCAGATGCTTTTAGAGAAAGACAGCTTGTTTCAAATGGGCGAAAATTCGCCTCTGGCCAAGTCTATCCGACAGACAGAATGTCACAGTCAATGAAAAACCATTCGGTTGGAAGTCTTCCTCAATTGTCTCCAAGAGCTAAGAATGATGAACTAGATGAAACTAGGATAAAGTCGAGTTTAAAGACTGCTAGTTCTAAAAACTCTAATAATACCAAGCAAAAGCAGTTGAATTATCCACGAAACTCTGTTTTGGCAAATTATTAAGTCACTTTTTTTTCTAAATTAAATGAAGATTTTATCTTTTGAGTTTGTTCGAATCAAATTAAAATAAATTTTTATATAAAAAATTGTCTCAGAATGCTTATTTAAATATTAATAATTTTAAAAGCTATTTTATAATAAAATTTAAATTGATTAAAATTTTTTAATTGTAATTTAATTAGAAATATATAAATTTTTCTGATTAAATAAAAAATTATTTAATATTAAAGTAAAAGTTTTTTTAATTGTCAAAATAAAAACACTAAACTTTTCCTGAAGGTATGCTTCTAATTTTAGAGAAAAACTAATCTAATTTAATAATTATTTTTTTAAATAAGAAATAGTAATGATGAATTGTTTCAAAACTAGAGGATAGCATGTAAATAAATTAGAAAGTAGAGTGATCACCATGACGACTTGAAGAGATATTTAAAAAGAAAAATTTAACTTATTCCAGTAAATTACATAATTATGGTAAATTAAGTATTTCTTAAGACTGTGTAACCAATGCCAACATATATTTATCTTAAAAAGGTTTAAGATTGATTTCTTGATTTTATTTTCTTTTAAAAATGGTTATGGTGATTGACAGGAAAAAGGAAATTACCTATTGTTTTTTGTGCAAAAAAACCTACGATCACAATGTTTGTAGACCTGAATGCCTTATACCTTGCGGACACACATTTTGCCATGAGTGCATCAAAACACTCACCTCGAAATATTGTCCTAGATGTGATTTGGTTTTCAATCAAATAATACCAGACTACGAAATGATGGACATTGTTGGGACAGAGTTAAATTTAAAAGATAACAAAGCAATACCAGAACCAATTAGTGATTCGCAAGAAAGTATAAATAAAATAACAGAAGATCAAGATGATCACCTTAATGAGAATGTAAAATAAGAAATTTTTTAATAAAGATAATATTAAGCATTTTTTAAGCAATTAAAACCAGAGTATATCCATTTAATAATGGAAGGAACTAAGGAACAACAGCTGATCGGAGTTACCTATGTTCGAAAATTGCTTTCCAAAAACTCCAACCCACCAATAGATGAAATAATACAAGCTGGTTTAATTCCCAAACTTATTGAACTTTTGGACAGCAATGATGTCAGCATACAATTCGAATGCATTTGGGCATTGACGAATATCGCTTCTGGCAATTCAATGCAAACTCAGGCAGTAGTAAAAGCTGGTGCTGTACCAAAATTTATCAATTTATTAGGATCAACATCTCAAAATGTCCAAGAACAAAGTGTTTGGGCGCTGGGAAATATAGCTGGAGATGGGCCGACATCCCGAGACTTAGTACTTGATCACGGTATACTAGAACCACTATTAAAGTAGATAAAATTTAAAATTTAATTATCAAAAATATTCTAATTAAAAAATTTATTTTTTTAATACAATTAATTTATTCATTTAATTTGAGAATTTGTTAGCCATCATTTTTTTATCTAATTGTGTTTTGTATTTAGAATTCTAAATGATAAAACCAAATCATTATCATTTATTAAAAACTCTGTATGGTGTTTGTCCAATTTGTTGCGCTTTAAACCATCAGTTGATTTCAACAAAGTAAAAGATGCAATACCAGTTATGGATAGATATTTGGTCGAATGTAATGACAGCGAGATATTGGCAGATGTACTTTGGGGACTTGGATATTTGAGTGACGGAAATACGGCACAAATTCAGTTGTTTTTAGACAATATAACAATACAAAATATAAAAAGCAAGCTTAGTCACAGCTCCATTAGGGTAATACTTCCTAGTCTAAGAATAATGGGAAACATAGCCTCAGGTAGTGATGAACAAACTCAAGTTATATTAGATCTTGATTTACTCAACGATTTAAAAAAGTGCTTAGAATTAAATAAGACAAATTTTCTGAAAGAAATTTGCTGGACTGTATCCAACATAACTGCTGGTACAAAGTCCCAAATTCAACAGGTTATTGACTCGGGTATTGTACCCAAGATAATAGAGTTGATTGAAACAGGGGAATTAGTTGTTAAAAAAGAAGCATTGTGGGTCATTTCGAATGCATTTTATGGTGGCACCAAAGATCAAATGCTCTACTTGAACAATCTTGGCGTTTTGGAAGTGATTGACAAGCTATTGGCAAAAGCTAGTGATACATCGGTGCAAAATTTGTGTCTAACCGTGTTCGAGTCAGTTGGTGAAAATTTGGAAAATGTTTTAAAAGTGACCATTAATGATCTTAAATGTAATAATTTGTTTAGGCTTTTTATATCTATCCAAAAAATTATTGATAATAATAGTTTTTTTATATTTAAGTACCCAAAACTTTACAAGAACTAAAAAATTCTGCTAATTCAGATATTGCTAAAAAAGCTGCAAAAATTATCAATAAATTCATTTTGAATAGAGGCAGTGAGTCCTATGAAGGTGATGAACAAAGTGATTATCAATTCGATGACGACGACCAAGATGTTATAAGCTAACAGTTGTTGTTAAATTTTATTTTAATAAACAGATAATGGCTTTATATTTATTTAATACCGTAACTATGACGAATAGATGTATTTTTTTGTTTTAAAACTTAATGTCATATATTTATTTTAGCTAGATAAAAAATATTAGTTTTTAATAAATCAAATGAAGTTAAATTTTATGCTTTTTTATTAGTTCAGGATATAAATAAATACGTGGTTTACTAGTCTTGATTTTTTTAATTTAAAAAGAAAAATCTTATTTCAAGTGTCAAAAAGTTTGATCATAACTATTGATAAAAATATTTTTTATTTAATTGGTTAAACTTTAATTTAAACAAGTAATAAATTAAATAAAAACAGTCATCATAGCTATGCAACTTGAATGTTCCAATGTACCAACCGATCAATAAAATTAGCTTAATTTAAATTTGTTAAAATAAACTTCTACTTTGTTTGTTCAAGCAACTTGGTTTGTGATTTATTTTAAATTGTTTTATTCAAAAATAAAAATTTAAAAACTAAGTAAAAATTCTTAAGTTTAAAATATATAAGATTATGACATTGTTTTTAATCATTAAAAACATAATTTTTAGACAATTTTATTAATTTAATATCTAAAGTGATAAATTTAAATATCGTATCATTCTCAACCTCATATACAAATCTCTTTCAAATGACCAACATTGTGGGTAAGAAGCTCTTTGAATGCCACACTTGGAGAAGAACAAGTAGGATTTAGAACAGATATTATACATTGATCTGATATTTGCTCTAATGATCATCATTAAATTGTTTATAACTAACTTTATTTAATTTTATTGACTTAAAGAAAGCCTTTGATTGTATAATGGATGAGGTTTTTTGTCCATTAAAGTTAATTGAGAATAAATGAACATTGAAAAGGAACGTTGATGAAGGGAAAAAACTTTTATTCACCCACAAAAAACTTATCTATTCTCTTTTTTTTATTTTTTTTAACAAAAATCTAAAAACATCAAGACTAAACCGAATAAAACTAGATTTAGTCTGAATGTTGTTCACATCACTATTCCTAATTCTGATTGACCATGTCATGGTGAAAACTGACCGTCCAAGGGGTATACAGAAAAATACATTTGCCTAAATAGTTTTCACAGTGGAAGGAAGATACTTGGGATACACTGGCCTGAGATAGTGTTAAAAGATGAACTATACAGAAGAACAAATTCAGAACCATGTACTTAGAATGACAGAAACTGAATTGAAATGAAGATAAAGACAAAAGATTACTTAAAAATCAAAATTAATGACCATTTTAAATTAAAAAAGTATTTTAAATATCATTTTGAATTATTTGTCACATACCACTTACATGAATGCGATGTTCAGCAGACAAATAATGTGTCGACATGAATTAAAATAATTAACCTGTTCGACATAAGTCCATCAATTTTTAATATCTTGAATGGACATTATTCGAACAACAAATACGATTAATAAAAAAACTAAAATGTATTTAATTTTTCTATTGATTTTACCAGCAAGTGGCCAATTTGTGCCGGCACCAAACTTCAAACACAGATATGACGAAGAATATTTCCTAACCTACAGGTATTCTACCACAACTCAAGCCTCTACGCCAAAACGCGATCCAGACTCGTTGTTTTTCGGTTTTTTCCCCATTTGGTCAGCCATCCTGGTCGCGCTGACAGGCTTTTGTCTTCTAATATCCCTAGTCGGTGTCTGCTGCTGGATAGTTGGGCTCAAAAATCCGAGAAGAATTTTACAAGAAGAAAGCAAAAAGTACAAAAAGCAGCTCGAAAAGGAACAACAGATAAAAGAGTATTTGGCAGAGGAGCAATTTTATGATGATATATCTATGCGAATGTTGGATTCAGTGGACAAAAATGTGACTAACAACTCAATTGCTAGTGCCAAATTGATAACAGAATCTGAGTACGAGTCTAAAATTTATCTAGAAGCGAAAAAGAAGCGCTTCATGCGAGACCATTTGTAATTTTCCATATAAAAAATTTAATTTTTAAATAAATGATTAAAAAATAAACAAATTTTTATTAATTTTAAATGCATAAAGTTTAGTTTATAAAGCAAATTTATTTTATTCTAATGAGTGTAATTATGGATTAAATAAAATTTAAATTAGAGTGTTAAGCTATGAATATTTCTAAAAAATTCTTAATTAAGATTAAGAACTGGTCTGGTGGAAAAAGGTTATACACAACTTTAGAAGATGATCCAAAAATAGAGTACTTGAAGCAAACATTTTTGCCATTCAATAGACCAAACCACTACGAGTTCTTGTTGTCAAAGAACAAAAATTTTTCCAAGTTTAAGCGCTCGTCGGTGCTGGTTCCGATTAGTACCCGCATTGAGAAAAACCCGCAAGGACACTATGTTCAAAAGAGCTTTTTTACTCTGACCAAAAGGACAGATTTGGTAAATTCGTTTAAGGGACAGATTTGTTTTGTGGGCGGAAGGCGGGATCCGACTGACGCAAACGATGTTGAAACAGCATTAAGAGAGGCCAAGGAAGAAATTGGTATTGAGCCTGATCAAGTGACTTTTCTGGCCCAACTGTGTCCTATTTTGACCACAAAAGGAAATTTGATTACTCCCATAGTGGCTTATTTCAATGATGCAATGTTTACACCTGATCTGTCCAAGCACGAAGTTGACTTTGTGTTCGAGCTACCAACTGACCGCTTCATTAGAAATGAGAGATATAAAAGTGAAGCGTTTAAAAGAAATAAAGATATTTTTACAGTTCATTATTTTAATGATGTAATTAATGGAAAAGAGATAACAACATGGGGCGCTACTGCTCTCATCTGCATCATTATTAGTTCCGTATTGCATTCGAGAATCCCTCAATTCGAGGTTGACAAACAAGATTGTCTTACTAATGAGAATATTTATGATTTTTTGGATAATTATCTCATGAAAGCGACTAGGAGTTATTTGGAATATCATGCAAAAAATGATAAAAATTAATGAAAAATGTTTAAATTCATTTAATTATTTATTATTAAAATTTTTTTAACTTTTTTTAAAAATAATTAAAACAATTTTGGAAAGATTTTGAATGTGATGTTTTTTTTCCTAAATAAATATTCTAGAGCTTATTTTAATTGGATTTTTTAAACAAGTCTTTTAAAAAGATGAACCAAAAATTAAGAATTGAATAAATTGAAACTTGAACTCAATCAAAATTCACTATTCAAATGACATTTAAGTGGAAATAAATCAAAAAATTTCTTAATTAATTATTGTTCAAATAATTTATCAATTGAATATATTTAAAAAATTTACTTGAGCTTTGAAAAATAAAAAGAAAAAGTTTAATAGAACAAAAATTAATTAATAATTTATTTTCTTATTAGAAATTTCAATCTTTTTTCGTAAGAAAATACTAAATAAACTGCTTGCTTTATTTGTTGGTTAATTATGGGATAAAACGATACGAAAAAGCTGGTTCGTTGTCTTATTACCAATTTGGCTAATTTTGGTAAAAAAAAGCTAAATGATTGAAAAAATTTTGTTTATCCAGGAAATTAAAATTTGATATTGAATTATACTGTTATCCTTTGAAAATTTATTAAATTTTTAAACTTAATTCTCATCAAAATCCTGATTACGCAAATAAATATGGAAAGTTTTTTTTCCTAAAAGGATTTGATTGAATAAATATTTATTTTTTAAAATTTATAATATATAAACCAAATTTATTCCTCTTTTCTTAAATATTTTTCTTTTGAAATGAAGATCAAAGAATTTTTTATAATATGCGTAATTATTCAATTTGGTATGGCGAACTCTTTATCGTGCTTTTACTGTGACAATTGTACTTTGAACCAGACCAATGTACAGCCAATCGATTGCCAATTGGGCTATAATTATTGTCACATAGGAATCAGAAACAATTTATTTTTTCAAAGATGCCTGAATGATGTAGAAAATGCAATCAAAACTTATCAATCAAATAAAATATGTAACATTGATTTTTGCAATAAAAATTTTGATTCTTATGGTAAAATGGTTAAAAATTGGTCACCAATAATTGATAAAGATAAAATTTTATTTTTTTTCATTTTTTTTTCATATTTTTTATAGTAAAAATTAAAATTTGAATTAAAGATATATATAATATAATTGTACTTTTTTATTTAGACTTTTTTAAACAAGAAAATTTTTCTAAACCATAATAATGTCAATAGATTACTTATCTGAAAAACAAAAAACAATATATTGAATATAAAATATATTAATATATCGTAATTTGCATACCACTAATTTTAATAAACTTTTCGCTAATTTAGCGTAAATTATCGTATATTATCCTTTGTTAAAACATTCTAATTTAAAGTCGTATAAAATCAATAAGTTATAGACTGGAATTCTATTTAGTTTTTAATTTTAACTCAAAAAATAAAAGAGTATATTTAGAAACAAAGTAATGCAATTTTAAATTAAGCTTTCATAAGCTCATAAATACGAAAAATAATGGTACCAACATACAACAATTCAGAAGAGCCTGGTATTGATTTTGGCTCCAGATTTTATATTTAATTTGAAATACTGTTTTTTTTTTTGTTTAAATAATAGACATTTTTTCTATTCAATAAGATATAATTGTCAAGGGACAATTTTTATTTTGCCGTTAAGAAATCCTTTTGATTTAATAAAAAATAATATTGGACATTGGTATGAGCAAAATTTTACAAATTTTTTTTTTAAATGTTGACTAAATTTAAAATTCAAAAGTAATTTAATTTGATGAGAACAAATTTGGTACCATTATGTGTACTAAGCACCTAATGGAATAGATAAAATACTGACATTTTTATTTATAGTGTGACATTTTTATATTTATTAACAGGAAAACCTGTTGTGGCAAAGATATTATTGATTTGCGCCCAACTGACCACCTAAACAAACACTAAGTAAATTTATTTGAAATTCATAATCAAAATAAAAAACGCAGTCTTTCTTAGTATTTTAAAATGGCTTAAAATTTTTGTATCGCCGTAAATCATCATTTTTCTAAAATTTCTCTTTTTCTCTTGTGATATCAACGTTCTTTTTTGTCTAAAAATATTCTAGTAGTTTTTTTGTATAAATAATTTTTAGAAAAAAATCTTTCTTTAATAACGAAAAAAAACGAGATCTGACCAAATACTATTCAATTAATTTGATGAATTAGGTTCTGTACCAACTGTTACTACAGCTATGTCAAAACTAGCAAAAAAAATATTTTTCGGAGGAGATTTTTCGACCTCTTGAGCTAACTTATCTTTTTAGTTTTTATTCCATGAAAAAAGGTATATTTTGCCAAAATGTTGAAAATTTTACATTATACCATTTTCATATTTTTATATTTTTATATTTTTTGATTTTAATTATCAGATTGCCTAAAAAATTTTATTTTTTTTATTTTTATTTTATTTGTATATCTGTATCGAGCTAAGGCTCCTTCAGATAAAAAAAAATCAAAATAAAAATAAAGTTAAAATAAGATAAAATATATATAAAAAAAAGAAAATAAAATAAAATAAGTTAAAATAGAAAAAAATTAAAATTAGATATTTTGAAATAGAGAATAACAGGATACATATTTTTAAATGTCTGAATTTTCAGGGTAAAAAGAAGAAGAAATTTTAAAAAAATGTTTAAGATATAGTCGAAAAAAACCCTCTGGTGTTAATAGAGTTGAGCCTAAATTGTTCAATTATTACGAAAAATAATTTGTAAACATGAATAAAAACACACATTAGATGTGTGTTTTTCAAGTTGTGTGCTCATCAGGAATTGAATGTGTGTTGGTTTGATAATTGAGTGTGTGGTGACACAATATTCCTTTATTCTAAATCGTTTTCCATCACAAAAGTTATTTTGTTTATGTAATTAAGCTTCATGAGAGTTTTAATTTTTGTGGTGAAAAAAAAAAATAAAAGTTAGCACTAAAAAGAATTTAAAGCTCTTTAAAATTAGCTATTCACAGCGTTCAATCGAACTATTGGACTAGGACAAACATATTGTCATGGCAACATATTTCAAAATTGAAATAATTTATTTATCAAGCGTATAGTACATGCAAAAGAAACAGCTCAAATTGCAACAAATTATTCTAGACAAAAATTAAAAATGAATTCGGCATTTAAAGACATGCACATTTGAAATGGCGATAATTGCTTCAAATATTATAATTATAATTGAAGCAGCACACACTAATTAGAGAGCGCTCAATTGATATGTATGCTCATCTAGCGCCTCTATCTCGCACATACTTTCTGGCTTATTGCAATAATTACTTCGCTTTTTCACCCTGAGCTTTCTAGTCTTTTCTATCTTTTAGCATTTTTCTCACAAAGCCAACCCAATCCAGAGGCCAGAATGAACCAGAGCATTCTCAACAACTTGCGCTCATTCTCAACCCGCCAGAGCGTAAACCACCCTTTAACTTGCCCAACAACCAGGCTTAACTTTTGTCCCCTTTAGTACAAGACACAAGGCAAGCATCCAAGACAGGTGTACTCGGGCATCCAGCCCACGTCCATACCCCATTTGGGCAACTACTTTGGCGCCATTAAGCAGTGGGTCGACATACAGAACAAGCAGAGACAGGAGCATAACCCGCTCATCATTTCCATAGTCGACCTGCACGCCATCACCCTGCCCAAGGACCCCAGAATCCTCAAGTGAGCCCCTAGCCGACTGTTTGCCAGCCTAATATCTAAAACTTAATCCTAGTGATTACATTTACAAATGCGCGGCTACTCTGCTCGCTTGCGGCATAGACCCCGAGCGGACCATACTTTACCAGCAGTCGCAGGTGCCCTACCACGGTCAGCTCTCGTGGATCCTCGGCTGCAAGGTGACCCTGCCTCAGCTCGGCCGCATGCACCAGTACAAGTCGAAGTGCGACGGCCTGGCCGAGGTGCCGCTCGGTCTGTTCACTTATCCGGTGCTGCAGGCCGCCGACATACTCCTGTTCCGCGGCACTCATGTTCCTATCGGCGAGGACCAGCTCCAGCATCTTGAACTGTGCCGCACCATTGCTGAAAAATTCAACAATGCCTACGCGAGTGATTTTTTTCCAGCGCCGGTTCCCATCGAGAGCGAGTTCACTCGGCTCAAGAGTCTCAGGGATCCGACGAAAAAGATGTCCAAGTCGGACCCGGACGCCGGCGGTCGCATCGAGCTCGTCGACCCGGCCGAGCTCATTGAGAAAAAGATTAAAAAGTCAGTGACTGACTCGATGCGCTTGATCAGCTACGACCCCAAGGCCAGGCCCGGCGTCAGCACCCTGATTGACATCGAGGCCGCGTGCACCAACCTTCTGCCTGAGGAGATAGCCGAGAGGTGTCTGTTGCAGGCCACGGACAAGGCCGAGTACAAGAAACATGTCGCCAAGGTGCTCGTTGAACACTTGAGGCCAATACAGACCAAGTATTTAAGACTAATTAAGGACAAGGAGTATTTGGATAAAGTTTTGCACAATGGCGCACGCAAAGCTAATCTCATAGCTGAGAAAAATTTTAACCATGTTTGCCAATTGATTGGCTCTAGATAGAATTTAGAGATTTGGAGATAAGATTTTGTTTTTTCAAAGTATTTCTATTTGAGAAAGTTGACATTTTTCTATTTAGAAATTTTAAAAGACTTTAATTTTAGTCAAGATTCTTACAAGATCTTATCCGAACATTTTTTTTTTTTTTTAAATATTAAACAGTCCTTAATTGACCCATTTAGCTATTATTTGACATTTTTTCTTTTTAAGATACCCATAAGATTCTTACAAGATCTTATTATAGGAAAAAATAAAAAATTATTTTAGATGTTTTTCAATATTAATCAGTCACATGTTGACCCGCAGAATTTTTTTTCACATTTTTTCTTTTTAAGATACGCTTAAGATTCTTACAAAATCTTATTCTAAGAAAAAAAATATTATTTTATTTTTTTAAATCAAATAGTCACATTTTGATTCATATAGCTTTTTTTTTTAAATTTTTTTATTCTAAGACACACTTAAGATTCTTTCAAGATCTTAACAAAAAAAAGAGAAGATAAATTTTTGTTTTTTTTTTAATATTAAACAGTCTTTTATTGACCCATTTAGCTATTATTTGACATTCTTTCATCTTAAGACACACATAAGATCCTATTCTACAAAAAAAGAGAAAAAAAAAATTTTTTTAAATTTATATAATTATTATGTCTAATATTAGAACTACATTAAAGCTAATAACAAATTATCATTTGTTAAAAATGTGATTTGTGGATGTGTTGAAATGATTTTAAGAATTTTATAAGATCTTTTTTTAAAAATGAAAGCTTCTTTTTGAACTAACAAACCAATTAGACATTCGGTATCAGAATTTTGATTATTATTTTTTAATATCAAGTAGTTTTTAAAGTAAAAATTAAGTAATTGACTTATTTCTCTGTTTCTACAAAGCCCTGAAATAGATCTTTCAGATACATATTGTGTTTAGTACTTGACCATGGCCATGCATGCTCTGGCAATCATAAAATACCATTCTCTATAACATTTAATAATTTCTAGTTTTACTTATTTGCGTTTATCAAAAAATTCAAATTACAAATATTTAATTACGAATCTTGTAGGATTTTGTTCCAAAAAAAAAAAGAAAATAATTTAATTTTATATAAACTTTTCGTTTAATTTTTTTTTAATTTTAGTTATAAGATTTTTTTGAGATATTTATTTTAAAAGGAGAATAAAATCTATTTATGAACATGAATTTGAAAGTGAGATCATAATCTGATATAAGAATCAGATGAAGATAATGATACCATAGTTGAATAACCAATGGGTTAGACCACCAATTGCTGAGATCTGATAATTTTTAGCTTATTTATTTTGTTATCAATTTAACAGTCAAATATTGATCCATAAAGCTCTTTTTTTTAAATTTTTTCATTTTAAGATATGCTTAAGATTCTTACAAGATCTTATTAAAATAAAAAAAAAATTGTTTTAGTATTAAATAGTCATATATTAATCCATTTAGCTATTTTTGTTAAATTTTTCACTTTAAGATCTAGTTAAGAATCTTGTAAGAAATAAAATTAAAGAAGAAAAACATTTTTTTGTTGGCTACCATAACACTACTTATCAAGTGTTTATTAATCTCAATTTGCTTCTAAATTTAGATATTAAAATAAGATAAAAATATAAAATAGATTAAACATGTCTGAGAGTAAACAGTTCCGTCGTCATTACAAATACAACAATTTGGATGCCGAAGAGCTTAGAAAGCGTCGCGAGGACGTCAGTATAATGCTCCGCAAGCAAAAAAGAGATGAACAGGTAAAAACTTAATAAATGATAATTAATATAAAATTTTATCTAATTTTAAAAGCTGCTTAAAAAAAGAAATGTGGACTTGCCAGAGCAAGATATCGACGAGTCCGAGTCAATCAGCGGAGCCGAATACTCGTTCCAGACTAATAGTTTAATAACTAACGAAATGATACAAACGCTAATTTACGGCAACGAGCAAGATCAGCTAGTGGTGACACAGCGATTCCGCAAGCTGTTGTCCAAAGAGCCCAATCCTCCCATTGACGAAGTCATTAACACAGGCATAGTTCCCAAGTTTGTGGAATTTTTACAACGAAATGACTATCAGCTGCAATTTGAAGCCGCTTGGGCACTTACCAACATTGCCAGCGGCAATTCACTGCAAACTAGGTGCGTAATCGAGGCCGGCGCATTGCCCATATTTGTGCAGCTATTGTCCTCGCCGTATGAAGACGTGCAAGAACAAGCTGTGTGGGCGCTGGGCAACATTGCCGGCGATTCGCCCGAATGCAGAGACCTAGTGCTGAATCATGGCATATTGGCGCCATTGCTGCACATATTGTCCCAGCAAGCGCGTCTAACAATGACCCGTAACGCGGTCTGGTGCTTGTCCAACCTGTGCCGGGGCAAAAATCCGCCCGTTGACTTTGCCAAAGTGGAGCCTGCGCTGCCCATTCTGGCAGCACTCTTGTTCAACCCGGACATAGATGTGCTAGCCGACGCCTCGTGGGCCATTTCCTATCTGAGCGATGGACCTAATGAAAAAATTCAGAAAATAATCGACGCCGGCGTGTGTCCACGTCTCGTCGAGCTGTTGATGCACAGCTCGCTTAATGTGGTCCAAGCTGCGCTCAGGGCTGTGGGCAACATAGTCACTGGCGATGACACACAAACTCAGGTCATTCTGAACAACAACGCTCTCCAATGCTTGCTCCCGTTGCTCAACTCGTCCAAAGAGTCCATCAAAAAGGAAGCCTGCTGGACCATTTCGAACATTACTGCGGGCACCAGAGCCCAAATACAAATGGTCTTCGAGGCCAACATATTTCCCAAGCTGATAGAAATTTTGACCACTGGCGAGAACAAGACTCGCAAGGAGGCCGCATGGGCTGTGGTAAATGCCACCTCGTCAGGCACTGTTGAACAAATTCGCTATTTGGTCGAACTCAATGTGATCCAACCACTGTGCGACTTGCTCGGCCTGGTCGACACAAAAATTGTCGAAGTAGCTCTCAATGGAGTGGACAATATTCTTAAGCTTGGACATTCGGATGCCAACTTGAGCGGCGCTCCGAACATATATGCCCTTAAGGTGGAAGAATGTGGCGGCTTGGACAAAATAGAGTTCCTACAAGGTCACCAAAATGAGAAAATATATAAAAAAGCATTTCAAATAATTGAAAAATATTTCAACATAGAAGAAGATGACACTGGTCTTTTGCCACAAGTAATTGACCATTTTTTTTTAATTCTTTTTTGACCATTTATGTGACAAGACATCTTGTCATAATTTAAAAACAAAAAAAGATAATTTTAATTTAATTTTTTATTTTAAAACAGGTTGACCAATCTCAACAACAATTTCAGTTCAATGTGCCATCTGGTTCGAGCGAAAATCAGCCCCAAAGTGGCTTCAATTTTTAAAAAAAAAAACACACTTATTTTTAAAAGAAGCTTTTTTTTTTTGCTTTTTTTCTCTCTTCCCAACTAATGATGAAATATTTTATGAAAAAAACAAAATTTCAATAAAATCTTCTCTTTATAAATTAAGACCAAGACTTCTTATCTACTTATTCAATTGACTGCTTGACGAGTGAATGAAAGTGTGAAGCGAACTATTTCTTATTTCTTTTCCAAAGACTTTTGTGTCAGAGTGCTGAATTGGCGAGAGTCTGCTGCTGTTTGAGTTCTAATTTACGACTTTAGCTTTCAACAATGTCGTAATACTTACGTAAACTAACGTAGTGAATGTGAATACTAAATTGTAATCATCTTTTTTTCCTCATTATCTATTTTGTTAATTCTTTCCTTGTTAACGAGTGCATGTGACTTTCTTTCTTTTCTTTTCTTGAAGATTTTTTGTTGAAATTTTTATAAAATTTTTTTTCTAATAAAAAAAAAGTTCCATTTATTTATTAAAGAAGCTTAATAATAAAATATTTAATCAAAAAAAAAATTTTTTGTTT
Source organism: Brachionus rotundiformis (assembly GCA_016802295.1). Classification (NCBI taxonomy): domain Eukaryota; kingdom Metazoa; phylum Rotifera; class Eurotatoria; order Ploima; family Brachionidae; genus Brachionus; species Brachionus rotundiformis. Next base: position 1,902,845 of record JAESIW010000118.1, read on the forward strand.
GATTGTTTTAGGCTTTGACAGGCTGTCACAGGTCTGAGAGAAGACCGCGAGTGCTAGTGCTCAGCTTTTGCCTAATAGAATGTCCAAACGGCCTTTGGACGAGCCGGATCTGTGTCCACTGTGTCTTAAAGGTGTAGAAGGCCCGCTGCAGAGCCACTTTGACTCGGAGCACGGCGAATTCGAGTGCCCTTGGTGCGCCAGAAGCTTCGGCACTCAAAAATCACTCGAGCTGCATGTGAGAAGTGATCATGGTGACACCAAATCTGCCTTGATGTGTCCTGTCTGTAATGCTGACTTTGACGAAGGTCCACTCCTCCAGAGCCACATTGATGCACACTTTACCACTCTAAAAAGTTCAATGGTCACTTAATATTATCTAAATTGTAAACAACTTTAATTAAAGATAACGCTGACAAATCAGATTTAAAAAATATCGCTGATCTTGAACATGAAATGCTTAAAGTATTTTAAATAAAGATAAAAATTTTATCTATTCTCTTAAGTAGAGATTGATTTAGGAAAGATTTGGAATGACCGATACCAATGCTTCAAGTAAGGCTATTTCCAGGCTAAATGAGGCCTACAAAAAAAGCAAAATAGACACTCTTACATTTCATAGTGAAAAAGACAATATTGAGACAAAGATTAATTCAATTTTTGATGATAGTTCGACATTGATCAAGGGAATTATTGAATTAATTGAACCAATGCCTCTTGGAAAAAATATCTCCAATCGATATTTATGTTCAAAGTGCAATCTATACACTAGTGGTTTTATTGACCGTGGATACGGATGTGGCTTCCGTAATACTCAAATGCTCTTGTCAAGTATACGCGAAGATCCTTTACTTAGAAATATAATTTTTAATAAAAGTTAGAATAATAGTTAAATTTTGAAATTTGTTTATTTTTTAATTAAAAAAAGATAATACAAATATGCCTTCAATTGGCAAAATTCAGAAGCTAATTGAACAAGCATGGTCAAATGGTTTTGATATGATGGGCAAAGAGCAGCTTGGTGGAGTCCTGTTTGATACAACAAAATGGATTGGTGCATCTGATGTGGCAGCCATGTTTTCTTATTTGAAGATAAAAACAGAGCTGATTGACATAGTTAGGTCGAAAAATAGCCATAAAAATCTTGCCGAGGTTTTATTTGGCTATGTGTATAGCTATTTTGAAACAGAATGCTCCACTGGTGGTACAAAATTTGTGTATCCAATTTTCATCCAACATGATGGACATAGCCGGACCATAGTCGGAATTGAAAAAGGAAAGTGCAAAAACTTGATTATTTTTGACCCTGGCTGTAATAAGAAGAAGATAGATGACCATGTGAAGCACAACCCTGAGCGTTTGTTGACCCTGTTTAGACGTGGTTTGAGCACATTTAATCGCCATAAAGAGTACCAATTGCTCGTCATTAGAGGAATGTTTGATTCCGATGAGCAACTAGAGGTAGCTTTACCAATTTTAAATTTTCAATCAAATTTATTTTTTTATCTCTAGAAGTCTAAAATTTTAAAATCAACCCGTATTGAATGCTAGTCCTAATTTTATATTTAATTTAAAAAAAAAAAACATATTTTTATTTTCAATCAAATCCGTGAAATTACATAATTTAAATAAAATTTTTGTGAAAAAATAATTATTATTGGTTTTGGTACTATTATCAGTTTAGAAAAAAATCCATTTTTACATAACATGTGAATTATCTAAATTTTAATAAATGTAATTAAGAAAAGATAAGATTTTTCTTGAATATTTGAATTTGACAAAAAAAAACAACAACTTTTGCTTAAAAATAAAAAAAAAAGCTTTAGAACAAATGTCTCGAATAGATAAAGATAAAAATAAATTTTCAAATGGTAGTTTGGCAAAAGATAATCCGGCTTTTGATGAATCGAAGCAAAAATTAGATGTAGAGTGTGTCGAATTGGAAACTTTGGATAAAAAAGAATCCGACCAATCTAGGCAAATATCTCTAGTTGAGTTGTTTCAATACAGTGACGCAAAAGATAAAGTGCTTTTACTTATCGGATGTATAACTGCTGTCGGATCAGCTTGTGTTTATCTATTGATGTTTTTTTTGTATGGCCAAGTGGCCTCCACATTTATAGACCAAGAAAAATTTAATAGACTCAACACCACTTTGAATAATTCTTCTCTGGTATTCGACAACGAAAGCATTAAGTGGTAATTTTTTTGGCTATACCTTCTTAATTATCTCAAAAATAACCCTAGAATAATTTTTTAATATTATCTTAATGATTCACCAATGATTAAATTTTTCCTAGATACATTTCTTTAGTCATAAGTGATAATTAAATAAAATTAAATAATTTTTTCTAATGATCAAAAATTTAATGAAAAAATTTTATTAAATTATTTTTTTTAATAATTAAAATTTTAAATTTTAATGAAATATGGTGTTTTAAGCTTTGATCTAGACAGTTCAAATTTTGACAATCGAATAGAGACAAGTATCTTAAATTATGTTTACTTCGGCTTGTCTTCCATACTTTTAACATACTTGTCCTATGCTTGTTTTGACACTTCAGCTGAGCGCCAATTGAAGCGAATCCGCAACAACCTATTTTTGTCCTTGCTTCGCCAAGAGATGGCCTTTTATGACAAGAACTCGCCTGGTGAGCTAAGCTCTAGGATTACGGCAAATGTGGAGACTCTAAAACTTGGTATGGGATTTAAAATTGCCGAGTTTATTTCCTTGATTGGTCGCGGCATTGGATGCTTGATTTATGCGCTAATCTCTGCTTGGAAATTTAGTATAGTCGCTTTGGCAATTATGCCATTTATCAGTGTTAGCACAGCTTTTATGATTTCGTTTATAAAAAAATTTACCATTAAAGAGCTCGAGTCCTATGGTATTTCGGGAAAAATTGCCCAAGAAGTGCTAAGCTCAATCCGAGTGGTGCTATCATTTGGTTCAATGAGAAAAGAAATAAAAAATTATGAGACTAATTTGGAAAATGCTGAAAAGATGTCAATTAAAAAGGGCCTATACACGGGCTTTTTCACAGGTCTGGCCCTATTTTTATTTAATTGTGTATTTGCTTTGGGTATCTACTATGGCACTTATCTATCTCGCGATGATTGCGTTGCTTTTCCGCCTGCGAGCATTCTTCGCTCACTTCTTTTGATGGTAACTGCCACATTTTCAATTGGCCAAGGGCTGCCATTTCTCAAAGACTTGTCCGAAGCTAGAGCTGCTGCCAGCACTGTCTTCCAAATAATCGAGAAAAAGTCCCAAATTGACATTTTTGACAAGGAGAACAAAATTCGACCAGACACATTCAAAGGAAATATTACCTTTTCGAATGTTAGCTTCAGCTATCCACAAAGGAAAGAAGTTAAAATTCTAAATAAACTTAGCATGACCATACCAGCTGGTAAAACAGTGGCTTTGTGTGGCGCAAGCGGTGGTGGTAAGTCGACAATAATTCAATTATTGCAAAGATTTTACGAGCCACAGTCTGGCTCGATCAAATTGGACAAAAAGGAAATAAAGGACTTAGATTTGGAATGGCTTAGAGAACAAATGGCACTTGTTTCCCAAGAGCCGGTTCTCTTTTCAACAACCATTCGGGAAAATATCCGATTAGGTCGTTTGGACGCAACTGATGAAGAAATAGAGAAAGCAGCTAAGAGTGCCAATGCTCATAGTTTTATAATGACCTGTCCCAATAAGTATGATACTCAAGTTGGTGAGCGTGGCTCACAGTTATCTGGAGGCCAAAAGCAACGAATTGCCATAGCAAGAGCAATTCTCAGAAATCCAAAAATTCTCCTCCTGGATGAGGCTACATCCGCTTTGGACTATGAGAGTGAAAAGATAGTCCAAGATGCGCTGGAAAAGGCCAAAGTTGGACGAACCACAATCATAATAGCTCATCGCTTGAGCACTATACAAAATGCTGACATAATAATGAGTCTGGTCGATGGCAAAGTAATTGAAGAGGGAAGCCATGAAAATTTAATGGCTCTTAAAGGTAAATACTATGAGTTGGTTACTTCACAAAGCAGCCAAAAAGACGATAAATTGGTCTCAAACCAGAAGAAAATTAAACCAAATCCTGTCTTTAAGCTTTCTGAATCAGATTTAAGTGAAGATGAGACAGAAGGTGAAATCATACAAGCCAAAGAGTCTGTGAATAAAATTGAAGTGGACAAAAATGTGTCACATCCACCAAAAATTTCTAATTATAAGCTAGCCCTTAAACTATGGCCTTACCATTCGCCAGAAAAATACTTTATCTTGCTGGGAGCTGTCTCTCAACTTTTGGCCGGAATTGTCAACCCTGTTGTTTCCATTATATTCACTGAGATATACACAATTTTTGCTCTACCAGAAGAAGAACAAATTAAAAAAAGTCTCACATACATGCTGCTAATTTTGGGAATTTCTGTGGCAAATTTTCTGGTCAATATATCCTACAATTACTGTTTTTCGCTTCTTGGAGCTAGGCTGACCAAAAGACTGAGACTCAAAATGTTCGAGTCCTATTTAAGACAAGAGGTTGCTTACCATGATTTAGACGAGCACAAATCGAGCATTCTGGCTACCCAGCTGGCCTCGAGTGTGCCCTTCTGCAAGGGTCTGACCACTGATATGCTGAGTATAATCTGTCAAGCCATATCAAGTGTTGGATTTTCAATCATTGTTGGCATGGTTATAAATGTAAAGCTTTGCCTAATTATAATGGCCTTTATTCCGGTCAATTTTTTGTCCGGTTTTATCAACATTCAGTCCTCTACCAACAAAGTAAAAAATAGAACCAATGAAGAAGAGACAGGACGATTGACCACAGAGGTTGTTGAAAATATAAAAACAGTGGTCAGTTTGGGCAGGGAGAACTACTTTAACACTCTTTTCAGAGACACTTATGAAAAAAAATTTAAAAAATTGTTAATTTTGCTTCAAATAAGGGCATTTCTATTCGGCTTGTCCAATTCTGTACTTTTTTTCATTCAGGCTAGCGCTTTTTCTTTCGGATTTAAAGAAATAACCAGAGGTAATTTAAATGTTACCAATTTGTTCAGAGTATATGCCACAATTACATTTTCATCAATGACTCTGGGACGCTTGTTCGCCCAAATGCCCGACTTTAACAAAGCTAGACAAGCCACACGGACAGCCCTAAAAGTAATCAATCGAAAGTCAAAAATTGACTCCATGTCCGACAAAGGTCTCAAACCAACTAGCCTAGAAGGCCATATTGAGTTCAAAAATGTCAAATTCAGATATCCAAATAGGCCTGAGATTCCAATTTTGAACGGACTTAACATCCGAGTAAAACCTGGTCAAGTGAATGCGCTGGTTGGACCTTCTGGATGTGGAAAAAGCACGGCCATATGTAATTTTTATCTATATTTTCATTCTGTTGATTGAGTAATTGTTGATAGCATTGTTGATGAGATTTTATGATGTTGACGAAGGTCAAGTCCTACTTGACGGAGTGGACATAAGAAATCTGAACATTCAATGGCTTCGTTCAAATGTTGGAATAGTGTCCCAAGAGCCAGTGCTATTCAATCTAAGCATTAAAGAAAACATCTGCTATGGTAAAATAGACGAGGAACAAGTGAAAATGAGTGAAATTGTACATGTTGCCAAATCGGCCAATATTTATGACAGAATTCAAAGCTTGCCAGAAGTTTTTATTTTTAAATTAAATTTTTTTCCTTAAATTTGACAAAAAATATACTAAAGAACTTTGACACTATTGTTGGTACCAAAGGAGGTCAGCTGAGTGGTGGCGAAAAGCAGCGTGTTGCCATAGCTCGGGCTCTTCTTAGACAACCTAAGATACTTTTGTTGGATGAAGCCACATCTGCTTTGGTTTTAATATAAACAAAAAAATAAACTAACTTATTTAAATTATTTATTTAGGACAATTACTCGGAGAAAATTGTCCAAGATGCTCTAGATAAAGCTGAAAAGGGCAGAACTTGTCTTGTTATTGCGCATAGGTAAAAGATAGATTTTTTTCGCTTCTAATTAATTCTTAATTAATATCTAATTAAGATTGAGCACAATCGAAAACTCGGATATAATTAGTGTGATTCAAAATGGTCGAGTTGTAGAGCAAGGAACCCACTCGGAGTTAATTAAATTAAAAAACATCTACTTTAAACTTCAAAATTCTAAAAGTTGATTTAATATATTTATAATAAAAAAAAAAACAATTATTTTTTCCATTATCTTTGAATTTCTCTCTTAAATTTAAATGAAATCAAAATAATAATAAAAATAATAATTAAATACTAGACAATTTTCTAAAGTTCTCAATTTTAGTCTATCTAAATAGTTTTTGTGAAATTTGATACAGTGAACAAAACTAATTTTTTTTCAAAAATTTTAAAATTGGTTCTTTAAATGTACCATGGTAAGGCAAAAGTGCATTATCTGACAAAGCTGAACCATGTTGGATTTCCAGGACTAGTTTTTTAACTCAATTTTCGCTCTACCAGAAGAAAATCAAATTAAAAAAAGTCTAACATACATGTTGCTAATTTTGGGAATTTCTGTGGCGAATTTTCTGGTCAATATGGAGCTAGACTGACCAAAAGACTGAGACTCAAAATGTTCGAATCCTATTTAAGACAAGAGGTTGCTTACCATGATTTAGACTGGCCATTTTCAAACTTGGTTGATGACACTTAGTTGTAACATGGTACATTTAAAAGACCAGTTTTAAATTTTGGGAAAAAGTTATAAAATTCTTTAAAATCTTTTATTTTAAACTGTACCACATTTCACAATGGTAGTGCATCTTTAAAAAAAAGAACTTTCGTGGATATGCCAAAAGTATATGTTCATTATCAAATATAGCTAACAAGTCCTTTGGACGTCTTCAAGTGCAAAAAATACCAATTGAACAGCAATAATTAGAAAATTATATATTGTTATATAAAATCCAATATAGTCTGCTCAATTACATCTTTTTCTTTAAGTAGTTAAGAATATTACTGTTTCCAGTTAAGACTGGAACAAGCTACAAGACATTTTTTTCATTTTCTAGATGAAATATTTTTAAAATCAATAAATTTAATAGTTTGTTAATTTAAAAAAAAAATAATTAAGTCAGTAATTTTTTGTTCAAAAAATTTTGTCAATTATTTAAATTTAAAATATTGTCTGCATATAATTAGGACTATTTTTTTAAATTAAATCAAAGTCTAAAGTCGAGCAATTAGTACAGTAATATTATTTGGCTTAGATTTTTTGCTCTTAAATAAACATAGACAATACTAGAACGCAAATTATTATTAATAAAGTCTAGAGAATTTACGTAGTTCAAAACACACCTTAAAATTTTTAATTTTTAGACTTTTATCTTAACTTATTTACAAATAATTTTTTTGTTGAAAAATCTTGATATTTTGATAAAAATTTTATTCGAATCAGTCAAAAAAAAAGATAAAAAAATCCAAAAAAATCAAATTCCGGCATAAAAGTCTTCATGATTTCATTGCTCTTAATTGGCAAAAGGTCCAGTCAAATAATTCCAATTATTTTTTAAAAATAACAAATACTTTACAAAAATGATAAAATAAAAATTTTCAATATAAACTTGTTCATTCCTCAAAAAAATGAGATAAGCTTCTCTATCATTTTAGATACACATTTAGTTCACTTCAATCCTGGCCACATGAATAGCCTTGAGATCGCACTTGGGTTCGATTTCGAACAAAGCGGCGCGGTTCTGTTGCTCGCCTTTTTTGACCCAATGGCCGTATATGGTGAACGCGGCCGTGTCAATCATCTTTCTGTAAGTCTTAAATCTGTACGGATTGTCCACCAGTTCCTCAACATGTATTTGCTGTGGTTTGTTCTTGAGTGTCTTTAGTCTTTGTATAACCATTACGGTTAAAATTAACACCTTGAATGTCTTTCGCGGGTAAAACACCCGGTCAGGTTTGGTCTGGGCGTCCCGGCTAAAAAACGGGCTGTCCAGCGCTTGTTGGGCAGTGAATCTTTTTTTCGGATCTACCACAAGTAGATTTCGGATGAGTTCTTTGGCCTGTTCGGACACATCTTCCCATTCAGGCGAGGCAAACGAGTAGTTTCCTTCCATGATCATGCGAAGCATGATAACTTGCCGCCGGTGCCAGAAAGGCGGCGATCCGCTGAGCAGCGTGAACAGAATTACTCCACAGGCCCACATATCCACTGCCATGCCGTAGCCTGCCGCGTTGTCGTACATAGAGCAGTAGAGGGTCTCCGGCGCCAGGTAGCCCGGAGTGCCGCACAGATCACTGAGTGTTTGGTCATCATCAAGCTGCACAGCAAAGCCAAAGTCAGATATCTTCACATTCATGTTCTTGTCTAGCAGAATGTTCTCTGGTTTAAGGTCCCTGTGGACTATGTTACGCCTGTGAAGCCAAAGGACCGCCTCGAGGATGTTTCTCATTATGAAGCGGGTCTTTTTCTCCGACAAGCGTACCACTTGGGTCAAATAGTCGAACAATTCACCATTGGGACACAGCTCCATTACAATAAAGACAAAAGAATCAGATTCAAATGTGTCATGAATTTCAACTTAAAACCAAACTTTCAAAAGATGACCAACAAAAAAATTGGCACCTACTTATGTTTGGATGACCGCCGATCAGCTTCATTATCTCTATCTCTCTCAGAGTGGACTCTTTCAGTTCAGGCCCACTATACTCGACTATTTTAACTGCATACTCTTTGCCCGAAGATTTCTCAATGCACTTGCGTACCACACTGCTAATGCCTTTGCCAAGTACATCTTTCAGCTCGTACTTGGAGTAGAATTCGCGGGCTTTTTCTCTGTCCGGAAGCTCGTCTGTTTCGTCATAAGCCATTTTTTTAAATTTCTAAAATTTATCAAAATTTTAAAAATAATTCTTATTTTTTTTTCTTTCCCAAATTAAGTACTTATTATGATTTTTTGGAATATTTTCGTTACTGCTCAATTTTAGCATTGAAAATAAAATTTTAAAATATTATAATTAATTAACTGCATAAGAAAAAATAATAAAAAAAAAACTAAAGCTCGAGCACCCTCTGCTCTGAACCATGCTCAACATTTCTATAATGCTAGCAATGAGTCTTTGGATGTTCTAATACACGTTTTAAATGCACATGAATAAAAAACTAAATCAAAAATTAGACTATTATCTAATCCGTTTGGAAAACTTTATAAATTAATAGTTGACTTCATTTTTAAATATTTAAACTTTGGTTAGACCAAATTGTAGTGGGTGTTTTAGATGGTACTTTTTGTGGAATTGTGGTCACATGACTTATGTGCAATTATGAGATGCATGCACCATAATGTGGTTCATGATTAAATTACGCGGTTTTTTAAAATATTATCTTCCAATATAATTATCTTATAATCTAATGGTATATTATCTTAATTCTGTTAAGTTCTTGTGAATAAAAAAAATAATTCCTTAGCATTCAAGCTATTTGAAAGCCTTTTGAATAAATTATATGGTTATGGGCTTGCTATTGAGCTTGGCAACAAGGGTTAGTTATCGCTATTCATCAAGTGAGACCGAGTGGTTATGGAAAAAAAAATGAAAATGTATTAAGGACTCTTCAGATGGTCTGGAAAATTTTAAAATTTAGAATTTTTTTTGTAAATTCTATTGAAAATTTGGAAATATGTCTAAAGTTTTTTAGTCAAATTTAAAAAAAATAAACTTTGATCAAGATACGGTTTAGGTAAATTATTTGTCTTTGAACAACTGAATGAAATAAGTGTGTTGTAAAGCATCTAACTCGTAAAGCAAAATTGACTACCGAAAATTTTTAAAATATAAAACCATTTTAAAAAATAATCATATTTTTCAAAATTTAATATTAAAAAAAAGTATGTGTTTTTTTTTCTCTTTAATATTCAAATGTTATGTGAAAATTTGTTGAGATGTAAGAAATTATTTCAAAATATCCATCGGCTTTAATCAAAATTTCTAATTAATTTTTATTGTTGATTTGAAATTTTTTATCATTTTTATTTATTTAATAGTTCTCAAAATTTTTAAGATTTAATCTTGCATTAATTAATTAAATAATGTAATGATTTGATTTTAAATAATAGAGTTTTTATAAATACTTTACTGTTTTTCTTTAATTGTCTCCTAGGGTATAATTTAAATTAACAATTAATTTTGTTTAAATTTTTCGAATTGTAAAAGAACCAAATCTAATATTTTAAAATAAGATTATAATTTTAATTAAGTATTAAATCTTCTTTTGGTAACAATTTAAATATCCTAGTATAATTCCGTTCTTAAATTGAATTTTTTCCCTGGAAGAACTAATTATTTATGAGTCATAAAGTATTAATTTTAGGTATAAAATTTTTAATCAATAATTAAAAAATAATTTTATTTTAAATAACTTTAAAAAATTCCTTAATAAAATATTTGACTTTTCCACTAATTTGGTAAAAAAATATTTTTTTTGTGAGTAAAGATTTATTTTGAAAGGGTTACATAAATTTAATAATTTAATAAAAATTTTCACTTATTCTTATTAATACTAAATTAAAGACTAGGAGTTCTGAGAATTTACTCGTTCGAGTATTCGAAACTTTTGGACTTGAGATTTTGCTGAATTTTGAGCTTGTGCGATGAAGATGAGTCTGCCTCGGAAAAAAACCAATCATCATGCATTACATTGCACAATTTGGGCTTGGATTCCAATTCGGAAGCTGAATTTCTTTTTTGCTGACAATTTAAATCGGGTTGCTTAATGAGAGTTGAGTCACTTTGGTACAATGATTCTTTCCTATTTTTGCCGGACATGTTAAATTTAGATTCCTCTTTGAGGTCCCTGTCTAAGGCTTTGGTTCTCTTTAGGTCAAAGTTTTGGTTGGATGACTCGTCCTCGGAACTGATATAAAAGTCATCACCTAACTTTAAATTTTGAACTTGTGGATTTTGAATTATGTCATCGTCATCAATATCGTTTTCGTAGCGAACCGAACCGGAATCGCTGGATATAATTGAGTAGGTTTTTTGGAAGGTGCGCAGCATGCTTTTCTTGGTCAAATCTTCTATTTTAATCTCTGTTTGAGAATCTTCATTATTTATAGTTTCCATATCTAAAAAAATAATAACATAAATTTCAAATAATTTTTTGTTTAATTTTTTATTTCTATTTTTATTAGGAATAATTTTTAAATTGATTACATAGATGACTTGGAGAGGGAGATCATCAAATAAGGCAAAATTGTATTAAAATTTGATTAAATTTTATCACATTAAAATAAAATAATCGATAATAAATTTAAATTTTTTCAAATTAAATGACACATTTTACCAAAATTTGATGACAAATGCGTCATAGATTGGTAATCAATACATTTTTCGCTTGAATATAAACTTTATAAATATAACACGCCAACTTTCTCTACATGATATTTCAGTCTAATTATCTATATGCTTTGACAATAAAAAACTGTCAATTTTGAACATTTTTGAACACGAACTATTTTTAGAAAAAAAAAAGATAATAAAAATTTTAATTTCAATAACTTTAGTCAAAATAAGATATTCATTTGAAAAATAATTTAATTAGAAATTAATAAAATATTTTATTTCCTTTTTAAAATACTTCAAGAAGAATGATTTGGAATCATTCGTTTGACAAATTTTGATTAATTTGAACATCTTGATAAGAATTTTTTAATCTATTGATCAGCCAACATTTGAATAGAATCAAATGGGGTTTAAAATTAATTCGATAATAATTATCAAAATGAAAAATTTTTATTTAAAAAGGATATAAAACATTTGTTTACTTAAAATCCTAATGTCTGAAAAATAAAATAAGATCTAAACATAGATCGTATTGATTGATTTAAAAAAGAGAATGATTGATTACAAACTATTAATTATCAAGTTATGGTCTGAAAGTTTAATTAAAATTTAAGTTAATTGAAAGATTTTTCAGTTAATTAAAATGAACATTATATTCTTCATAATTTATTAGAAAATCAATTTTTGACTTTTAAAATTTAATTTGGAACTAACTCAAAAATGATATTAATTTTAAGAAAGACAAATAAATATTGACACTTAGAAAATTAAAAAATTTATATAATAGATAAAATTAAAATTGACATTTTTTAAGAATAGAAACATGAAATATGATATGTAATAAGATTTAATCCTATTTTTGATCAATATTAAAATCATTTTTAAAAAAATTGTCAACTCTTTTTTTTTTTATAAATAAAATATAATCCTAATACAATACATGTAAATAAATCTCGAATGTAAGATATTTAAATATTTTTCGGTTATTTCAACTGAAAATTTTTAAATTTATAAATGAAGATTATTTAATTAAGGACAATGAGAGTGAAGCCTTCCGGAAGAATATAGATGAATCCATAATCTGGCATTATTAGCAAAATCATTTAATATCATTTAATTTTTTTCTCGTCTGAGGTTTTTAACAAGTGGTTTGGCTGTAAATCCTGTAATTAAAATAATACTATAATTATAAATTTATTTTATTTGACTGTTTTTTTAGCAGATTATAAGACATCAAATAAAAAGATCAATTCTTATTATTTTTTTTGCTTTTTCATATAATTTTCATTATAATTATTATTTATAAAATGTAATTGAAATAAAGGCATAATTATATTTTACCAAAATAATATTTATGTTTACATTTCTAATTATCAATTTTGTTTTATATTATAAAGATATAGAAAATAAATAAGAAATTAAAGAAAATAAGGATGATTTTAATGCTTATGAGGCTAGTTCAAATTAAAATAAACAACTGATAATTTCACTTAGTTATAAATAGTTTAGCTATATAACCATCGTCTTTAATTGAATTTATAAACAAGTTTTAAATAAATTCAAATTAATTTTTATCCACTTAAATTAATTTAATTAATTATATCAATTTTCGTGTTGCTATTTATTCATTATTTTTACATATTCAAAAAGCTTCACAGCATGTCTGATCTAATTACTATTTTTAAGATATTGTATTTCAATACGAAGACATATATTCATTTTTAAATAAACAATACATTTTTTTGTTCAAATTTAAATTAAATTAATTGACATTTTTCATTTATATTTGGACATTGAGTACATGCATGGTGTTTGGTATAAATTCAAAAAGACCGCACTTTAAATTTGTACATGCATTGCTTAATTGAGGAAAAAGAAAAAAATTGCAAATACGCTTTCGAAACGAGACAAAGTAGTTAAGCTTATGATTTGTAATAATTGTCAAATGAGTCAAATATCAACTTAAATATTTTGTTGTTGTTGATTATTTATTGTAGTCGATTTTTGACGTTTTGAGTAAATTGAAACTAAAAACTTTGCATAAAATAAAATATAGGTTAATGACTTATTTTGATAAATAGATTTTAGTCGAGTACCCGGATCCCTGGCCCAGGTACGATAGAAAAAAAAAGCTAAAACTTATTCTTAAAAGGCAAATACTTGAAAAAAATAAATAATGCTTGATTTTGAACAAATAAAGAATAGATAAAAGCCTTCTTTAGAATAATTACTTTGAGTCTAGTCTTTGAGAGCGGTTAGTGTTCGCGAACTTAAGGTGCCTGGACTAATTGTTAACAAACGATTTAGCCCAAATAATCAAATTGAAAACATTCTTTTAATCAACGATTCCCGAGCGAGTCCAGTCTGAGTCTAACAAAAAACTGATATTATCTTAAATCATATTTTTACAATCTGCTAATCAACAAATAATTGAAATTTTATCTTTAGTATTCTAGTTGGCCACTTATCGCGTAATTTTGCCAAATATTTTTCAAAATGCCAATCTCTAACTAAGCTAGCTAGTCTAATCCCATCCCGCCAAATAAACCTCCCTTTCTTTCACTAAACCAGATGCCCAATTTGTAGACAAATCTTTGACATTTGAACAATAAGTAGTCTACGGTCTCAAGAGGCCCTGATTCTCGTGCCGGATTCATCCAAATTTCTTACCCATGTCCACATATCTTTTGTGTATATGTGATTCAAAAAATATAAACCTAATTAAACTTCTAATATAATAAAGATACACTAGGATATTCACTAGACAAATAAACTATATTATTTTTTTTTAAATGTTTATTTTCTATCTATTCAAATGAAAATTAAAATTTAATTGAAATTTTATTAATTAAGAGTATTGTTGAGGCTAAACATTTATCTAAGTCGACTTGCGGCTAATTTTATCGACAATAAATCAAGCACCTATGTAAATTAGACCATGTGCGCACAATAGATAAATGTTTACAAAACAAAATCCAAATGTTGGCTCTAAGCAGACCTTGAAATAAAGCAAATTTATCGCCTGCTTTTCTTCTAAGCTTCTTAAATTACTTTTTTATTGATTTTTTGTTCTAATAGAACTATTAAGAAAAAGCTTCTTTTTTCACATAAGCTAATGCTCTCACGATTTACGTAACCAAGTTGGACTTTATGCATGAATTGAAGATTTTGATTAATTAATAGTTTTAAAAGCTTTTAGTTAAATGAGTATAGGCATAAATTGTCAAATATCTTGTAAGAATGTTGATTTATAGTGGTAGCGGATAGGATGGACACAAATCAATAAGTGATGCCGAGTGAGTCAGACAGGCAGTGAAGCGAGCAAATAAAGCTAAATAGATAAAAAAATTTGTTTCATGTTCATATTCGAAATAAAGCAGATGCTGGCCATTTATTTGGCTTTTGTTTCAATAAAATGGAATGAAAATGAGAAAAATAAGAAAGAGAGAAAGAAATAGAAAAAAAAAACTATTTGTATTTGAATTTTTAATTGAATTTTTGTTGTTTAAATCTCTTGAAATGTTTGCCCAGTCGCGGCCATATAAGAATTTGTGTGTGATAGCGTAAATCAAGTAAATTAAGCTTTCAAAAAGAAAAAAAAAAGTTTAGCCCCAGGGCGTAATTAACTTTTCAATTTGACAATTGACTTCCGCTAAGTCACCTTGGCTCTAGCAGAAAGTTTGTGTTTAATGATGAGAAAAAAATGTATCTATTCTATAATTTAGTTTTAATTAGTTTTTTGTTTTGTTTGATTTATTTTTGATATGGCAGTCTGAAAATGTGCTAAATGAGGTGTGCGGTCTGGTTCAGTTTAGATGTGTATCAAGGCTTTCGTGTCCATATCAACTAACTCGGGGCATTTACAAAGGTATGCGCTCCTTGGGCTAATATTTAGACCCAGTCAATAAATAAAACAAAACAAAATAAAAAACTCTCGATAAATTAAGTGATTTATGGCTCTGTCTCGAGTGGAACATTTACACCCGGACTTAGCAATTTGTCATTTGTCCATTTATCTAATCTCAGCTTATGATTAATTATTGTTTTTTAGAAATTAATTTTATATAAATATAATCAGATTTGTGCTATTGTTATTATTATTAATTCCATTTGTTAGATTTTTTTTTAACACTGTTAGCAAGGGTTGAAATTTTCATATTTTTGTGTTTGTTTAATGTTTAGTTTTCTCACAGTACAAGTACACATGCGCGTTTGATCAAATTTCAAATATGCCGCGCTTTCAAGTTGTACATGCATTGCATAATAGGCATTTTGAATTGAACAATTTCTTATTCAAGTAATTAAGGCAATAATTTAACGATCTTGTTTGGCATGTCAAAAAAATGATTGTCTAATTAATTAAATTAAATTTATTTTATTTGATTTGATTTAAAATAAAAATTAGTATGAATAGCATAAAATTAGACGCTAATTTATCTAATGGCTTTGATTAAAATTTCTAATTTCATTTGAGATTTGAGTGGTCTGGAGGCCGGCAATTACTTACTTACTTACTTGCTTACTTAGTTTGGCCATTTAAATTAGCATTTAAAATCAGGTGAAATTAACGTTAAACAAGTTATGTAATTGGCTTCCAGTCGAGAAGTTATTAGTTTAAACAATTAATTTAAATTCATAAGATAAGATATCTTGAATAACTAATTAGACAAGTATAGATAAGAGCTTGGATCATTTTGCATAAATAAACCAGTCCTCTTAAGTGTCCTCTTATGAATCAAAGCTCTATTAAAGCCATATCAATCAACCTGTCATTGGTTTGTTTACTCTCTCTGGCCCCAAACAAAACATCGATAGCTATTGATTGAGCTATTCGAAAATAAGGACAGTGTTTTTTCTTTTGTTCGTAGCGCTCTACATCTAATCAACACCAACTCTCACACAACACACATGCCTTGTAATTAACTTAGGACTTGGCCTTTTCAGTCGGCATGGCCGGTGATTGTCGAGTCGATGGTGTAGTGGTTCGATCAGCTGCCATTTAATACCAGTTCAAATCCTCCTAGAGCAAATGGATAGCTGATCGGAAAACTATGCTCTTCTGTAAGCGCGTAGGGCTAGCTACCCGACCGCTCAAGTATTAAAGAATTACTAAAAAAACATGACCCTATGCTCCACAAGGAGCTTATAAGGAAAAAATGGCCCATGATTGCGGATCAGCAGGCGCTACAACTTACATAATCACAGCTATCAAATTTAATTATGTCTTTTAGTATCTGGAAGTTATGCAATTAGAGCATTTTGGAGGAGTCGTGTCGAGATAGATAAGTTGATTGAGAGGTATTTAGCGCAAATATTTTTTTGTTTTAATTCCATTTGAATGGACAAATGGTTCTGTTAGCATAAGATATTTTTCAATTCATTTTCATGCCAGAATATGATGCAATTCGAGTGTTTGAGCAAATATTTTTCAGGATCAAATTATTTTAAGCTATCTAAACAATTTGAATTATAAAAAAGAGAGAGAGAGATGAGAGATACATAGAGAAAGAAAGAGCTTAATGGATTTTATGAGTTGTAAATTGGCAAGCAAAAATTGCTGTCGCAGCATGGCGACATTTGTGCCGAGAGATCGATATTGATTAGTTTGTGGCGTGACTGTTCGCGATTTAATTCAGGGAATTGTTTCTTTTAATTATAAGTTTCTTTTGTTGGCCTCCATTAGACCGCTTGGCACGAGCTATTTTATCTCGCGCAGATAAACTGTCCGGGAATAGTTTTCCAAGCTATATCTGCTCTGAGCACGTGAATTATCTTAGCTAGCTATTCAGATTTGAGCTGATCATCAGATATTTAAGAAATCATCAGCAAAGATAAGATAAAATATCCATCAGGCGCTTTCTCAACAATTCAATTTCATTTCTCTTAAAACAATAGTAGCGCTCCAAAGCCACAAGCTTGCCAAATATTTGCTCTTCCTCTTCTAAATTGGCTATTAAAGAAGCTCGACAGGAAGTTAACCACTAGACAGCGGCCAGTTCTATCAATTTTGTCTGTTAAGTCCTTTAGTTTTAGTTTTCTCATCACTTATCTTTTTTTGTAATAAAAATAAAATAATCTTTAAAAGTTTATTATCTAATTTACAATTAAAATTTTGTTGGTCTTTTAAGTGTAAAAAGTTTGGCAATAAAAAAAAGCCATTAATTTTGTTTTTGTCGTGGCTTGTCGGTAGAATAAAGAAAGCGATCAATCACTTTAGAGGAGCAGAAAATTTTGTCTTGATGTTTTTTTCTCATGTTTTTTTTTGTCAAATGTGGCGCTCAAGCTTTTTATGGTTTTATTATTTAAACATTTATTTATTTTTTTTGAAAAAAAAAACATATACGAATTCTAAAATAGGTACTAATTTAAAAAAAAAACATTTATTAGTTATCTAGAAATGTAACAGAACAAAAACCATAAATTAAAATAAAGTTAATTTGAAAATCAGTAATTTCTAAGACTGACCCAAAAAACTCCAAATTTAATTTATTGATATTGCATTTTTTGTTTGACCAGAGGTTAATTTAGATGAAGAACGACTTGAGAATCAATTCAGCTCGAACTAGAGTTATATAAGCCTAATTAAAAATTTATTAACTTTTTTTTTATGAATCGATTTGGGTTTAATTTTCAAATCAATAAAAATCTAATTTTTTGTTAATGGACACTTAAACAAATATACAAATATAATTAGACCGAAGTAATTTTTGTCATTTAGAGACAAATTTAAAACTTAATAATCAATGAGATAAATTTTTTTTCTATAACAATAAATAAATCAATAAAAAAGGACTAGGTAAATAAAAAAAAATAGATAAATAAAATTTGATTGTTGAGAGAATTTTATTGAAAAGCCTAAAAAATGATAAGCTGATAAACTGCTATTTGTTTTTATCAATCAATTTATATAATTTGTAAGAATCTAATTTTCCAAAATTGATCTACTGATAACCAAGACAACACTGAAGGGATATAATTAGTGTATTTTTTATTTTTAATTTATATATTTAAAATAATTTTTTATTAAGAAATTAAAAGATTATAAAAATCATAGAGCATGAATAGTCGGCATCTACTCACTATATTGTAGAGGTCTTATTGAGTACAGTCTATAATTCAATTAGAATAATTTGATACTATGTTTTAAATTTCAATCAATAGAAAAATAAATAATAAATATATATATATATAAAAAAACCTATTAAAATTAAATATTTTTTTTCTTGGTTTTATTTTTAGATACCGAAGCTTGAACAGCTGCTACTTGAAAGAAATTAAAATCGAGTCTTAATTGAATATGATATGCTAGAAAGATGTTTATAATTTTAATTATCTGTTTTGTTTTACCTGGGGCCAAGTCAATGGGCACCTATGTTAACTTGGCGGACAAACAAATAGCTGAAGAAATAGCCATCGGGTCGTTGATTGCGGACCTGGGCGAAGAGTCACTGTACCATGACTCAGAGAGACACTTTACCTTCCTTGACGACATAAAGACTTCCATTGAGAACACGTATTTTCTGCTCGATGCGGTCACTGGCCGGCTTACCTCAAAGCGCTACTTGGACCGCGAGAGCATGTGCCTGAACAAACACTGTTCCAATTCATGCCAGCCAAACGGCAGCTGTGTCATTGACCTACAAGTCTTGCTCATACCAACATACACAATTTTCCAGTTTAAAGTAGAAATTCAGGACATAAATGACAACCAACCTTACTTTGGCTCGGTCTATCAGCAAGAACAGCTAGCCGAGAATGTGCCTGTAGGCCACAGGATACCTATCGAGCCTGCTTATGATCCAGACTTTGGACAAAACTCGGTACAAAGCTACCGCTTAGTTGGTAAATACGTACCTTTTGAGCTTGTTCTAGATGAAGCTTCTCTGTACCTCAAAGTGACCCAGGAGCTGAGCCGAGCCGCTGTGTCCAACTATAACTTGAGTGTCGAGGCATGTGACGCCGGCAAGCCGATCCACTGCGCTCGTACACTCATCCACATTGACCTAATGGACGTCAATGACAACAAGCCTAGGTTCGAGCACCAAAATTATCAGTTCAAGGTTTCCGAGAACCAATTAAACTCGCCAACTATTGGTTTCATTAGAACCATTGATAACAATCGAGACTCTAACTCAATTGTCAAGTACTCTTTAGTCAATAACCCTGGTGGATATTTTCATATGGACGAGAGTACTGGCGAGCTCACATTGAACAAGTGGCTCGACTATGAAAAAGATAAGTACTTTAGTTTGAACATTGAGGCAAAGGATACTGGTCCCAGGTCTCTACAGGCCTATACAAATGTGGAAATTTATGTCCAAGATTTGAATGACAACAAGCCGGATATTTCAGTTAGCTTTTTGAATGAATTTCTCCGAAATGAGACCAATGGTCTGGTAATGGTTTATATAGAGGAAAATTTGCCGCCAAATAAATTCATATCGCATGTGCAAATTAAAGACAGAGATCAAGTAAGCTCGGGCAATTTGGAATGGAATGTTTACTTGGCAAATAAAGAGCTTAAATTGCCGAGCATTTTGGCAAAAGATGAAAACTACTTAAAGATAAATAAACTTAACTCTGAATCATTCACTTTGAGCTCAGGTTGTAAAATATTGGACAGGGAAGTGGTGCCCAGCATAAATGTGAGCATTAGAGCTACGGATCAAATGAGTACAGTATTCTACAATTTTACCATAGTCTTACTTGACCAGAATGACAACACGCCAACACTTGACAAACAATCATATGATTTGAACATAAATGAGAACAATTATGTTGACCAATTGATCCATAAATTTGAAGCAAGCGACCCTGATTCAGACCAAAATGGCATGGTAGTGTACAATTTAGAGCCATCTGTTGATTTTTTGTACATTGAACCATTGACTGGATACCTAAGAGCATCGAAAGTGTTCGACAGAGAACAACAGTCTTTGTACGAGTTCTACATAGTTGTGAGAGATAACCCGAGCAATTTTAGTCTGTCCAGAAGCACCAGAGCCAAGTGCCGTCTGAACATTATCGATTTGAATGACAACAGACCTTTTATCATCTACAACTCAAAAGTGTACACAAATATCACGCTCAGGGTTGACGAAAATTTGGATCTAGGCACCCAAGTAGTCAAGCTAAAATGCATTGATAAAGACTCTAGCTCACACACTTCATTTTATCTGAAAAACCAGCTAGAATATGTTCAATCAGACGAGATTATATCTTATCTACCATTTGAGATTAATTCCCAAGGATCAGTGGTTAATTCAAAAAGCTTAGATAGAGAGGTACAAAATGAGTATGATATGGTGGTAGTTTGTTCAGATGGAAAATTAAATGCTAGTTTAAATGTGAAAATTTTAATTAATGATTTAAATGATAATTGTCCACGCAATTTGTATAAAAATGATAAGATAAAATTTATAAACATGTTAAATGTGAATGCTAGTGAAACAGCATTCAGTGAAATGTACAAAGATGATGATACGGGATCTAATGGTGATCTAGCATTTGAGCTAATTGATCAAAATGACAAAATATGGATGAATGTTGCCAAAATGCAGGACAATATTTACCAAATGAATTTGAGTGTGATTAACTCAAGTTTGTTCACCAATATTGGAAAGTATTCAATTAGAGTTAGGATTAGGGATATGGGTGACAAGTATTGTGAAATAGTGGAAAATTTTGTTCTTTTAGTTGGCAATGAGGAATTTTATAACCAAAGTATGCTTATGGAAAAAATGAACATGATAGATTTTATTCACATACCGTTGATAAGTGGCTCGAGCATTACATTTATAGTGGTATTGGCAGGCTTATTTGTTTCTATGGTCATTTTTTTGCTAATCCTGTTGATTCTATTTGTGTGCAAAAAGAATCGCTTGAGCAAGCAAAAAAAGGAAATAGATGGACTAAAGGTGAGGAATTATAGATTGATGGAAGCGGTGAGATTGGATACTAGTCATCGATTGAGCCTAAGCACTGACCAGAGTAGTGAATCGGTGTCAAGTAACACAACCAAAGAGACAACAAGTCCTAGTCCATCGTCAAAATCGGCACAGCAATTGACTATTTACGAGCTGTCATCATTTCAAAAGGCAAATGTTGTGCGAGTGTCTGACTACTCGAGCGGATCGAGTGATGGAAGCGTATGCAATGAGATAAATGGAACACGGAAAAACAGAAAAGTAAAGACAGACGAAATTAGAATATGTCCAGAAGAAGAAGAACCATGTTTAATGGATGCATATAGAACAAACAGCTATGGACATTATATTAGAAGTTCTATAGTTTAATTAAGATTTAAAATTAGTGCAGTATTTCGTTTTTACCGAATTTTATTTTGTAAATTTTTATTTTTAAATTAATGTTATAAATTATATTTTATATGTAAAATAAATTTGATGTTTAAATAAAATATTTTATTTAATTAATTGAAATTTGATTAAAATATAAATTTAAGGATCTATTAGATCGCTAAAATTCTATGCTTAAGTACATTTAGAAAGATTGGTTGAATGAACCAAATGATGGGATGGCTGAAAATGATTGACCAGAAGTGAGTGATTGAGCTCCGTAGAGGGAGAGAGGGCTCAATTGTGGAGCAGCAGCGCTCAATTGTGGGGTGGCAAGGCTCAATTGTGGTGCTGGGGTTGACAAGAGAGCTGATTGTTCAAATCCGGTGAATTGTTGAGCTGAACCGAATGATGGTTGAGCGAATGAAGCTGATGGGAAAGCTAGTTAATTTTAAAAGAGAAATTAATTATTAAATAATTTTAGATAAAAATTAATAATTACTGTTGAACATTTTAGTTTTATTTTCTTAGATGAAAGTTTAATTTTTTTTATGAATTTGAGTGAATTATTTATATTGTAAATTTTGTAAGGCTTGATTAACTTTTTACCAAATTAAAAAAAAATAATTTAGAATAACCAGTTTATTGAATACACTTTTTTTTCATTTTCATTTTGGATTCCTGAATTTTTTTTTCTTTGTTTTATAAACATGAATTCAATAATGATTATAAAATATAATAATTCATCACTATCCAAGTGAATGCGCGGTCTTTACAAAAAAAAATTAAAAATTATCTTTTTTCTCTTCATTGTTTAGTTGTTGTGAAGTGGGTGTTCATTTAATTTTGTTCTTTTTTTTTGTTTAATTTAACATTTATGAATTAATAAGTGAGCTATCTTCATTAAAGAAGTTCTAGAATAAACCAAATCAACCGTGACTAGTTCATTTTTTAATTTATTATATAAATAAGACTTTAATTTTCTTTTTTCTATTATATCAACAAAAACAAAATTTAAAACTAAAATGTTCAACAGTAATTAATAATTTTTATCTAAAATTATTTAATAATTAATTTCTCTTTTAAAATTAAATAGCTTTCCCATCAGCTTCATTCGCTCAACCATCATTCGGTTCAGCTCAACAATTCACCGGATTTGAACAATCAGCTCTCTTGTCAACCCCAGCACCACAATTGAGCCTTGCCACCCCACAATTGAGCGCTGCTGCTCCACAATTGAGCCCTCTCTCCCTCTACGGAGCTCAATCACTCACTTCTGGTCAATCATTTTCAGCCATTCCATCATTTGGTTCATTCAACCAATCTTTCTAAATGTACTTAAGAATAGAATTTTAGCGATCTAATAGATCCTTAAATTTATATTTTAATCAAATTTCAATTAATTAAATAAAATATTTTATTTAAACATTTCTAGTTTTTTAATTTAAAAATTTTTTTGTTCAAAGCAATAAGAGTTTCCTTTTTTTAATTATAAAATGTACATCCTTGCAATTGAACTTTAGATTTTTTTAGAACTATTATTTCCTTTACATTTTTTTCAATTTAGATGCTCTTAAAGTTTAAGTTTATTGAGTTGTCTATATAAATTTCAAGTACTTGAAATACATTTAATTTTTTTCATTCACATATTTAACTTAAATAAAATCAATAAAATTTATTGTTAAAAAATAACAAAATTCAAATCTAAAAATAATTAAACTATTCATTTTGAACAAAATCAATAATTTAAAATCTAATTTAATTTTTTTATTGCATGACAGCTGGACTATAAATTTTAACATATGTCTCTACAAAAATTATTTAGAAATCGATTTCTCAATTTTTATCCAAACCACATCCCATGACCAATTTTCCCAGTATTTAATTGGTAATTCATATTCTGAACGAAAAAAATCAACAAAATAATTAATTAATTTAAATTTTGTTAATGGTTTGTTTATTTTATAAGGAACATAATTTCTTGATGTAAAAAATTGGATCATTTTATCAACTTTTTCAAAGTGATCTATCAACTTTGGCATATTTCCCCATTCCATAAAAACAGCTCGTATATCAATATTCCTAAAAAGCTCACTGGCTTTTTCGAACACATACAGCTCAAATCCTTCTATATCTATCTTCATAACAGCTTTTTTATACTTTTGTCCATTTTGTCTCTTTGGCAAATAATTGACCAAGTCATCAAGTGTTATTGTTTTGACTGCATACTTTCCACTTTCAGATGAATCCAACTGCTCATTTTTGTGTATAAATAGAGACTGGCCACCGATATTTTCGCTTTCCAGAGTTAATTTTTTTGTCATGTTTGCTACATTGGAAATTGCGTTTGCTATCAAGGTGATGCGATGGGCTAACTTTTCAATATTTGCAGCCTTATGAATGCGTATAATATTGTCATAAAATGGCTCAATGCTTAAGACATCAGTTCCAATTCTGGCAGCAAAAAGAGAAAAAATTCCAATATGAGATCCAATGTCAATCGCAAGACATTCTTGATTTTGTATTAAAAATTTAAGAAATTTTTCCACTATGTGATCTTCCCATATTCCATTTTGCCATACTGAACCAGAAACATGAATGTCTCTTTTTATGTCATGAATGCATAATGTGGTTGAGACTAAAATTTTTGCTGATTTTCGACATGGTATTTGTGAATAAATTTGGCCTGGATATAATGGTCTGGTGAGATCCAATTTTTGAACAAAACTATTTTTGTGTTCCTCAAAAAGGACAGATACAAATTCTTGATCGTTTTGATTTTTTGATGTATAAGAAACTGTATAAAACAAGTTGGACTTTTTAGATTGTAAAAACTCAAATAAAATATAAATTAATACCGAAATAAATAAATATTTTTGATATTTTCTAAATTTTAAAAAGCTCATTT
Organism: Brachionus rotundiformis; assembly: GCA_016802295.1. NCBI lineage: Eukaryota > Metazoa > Rotifera > Eurotatoria > Ploima > Brachionidae > Brachionus > Brachionus rotundiformis. The sequence goes on from JAESIW010000118.1 coordinate 1,927,370, forward strand.
TAAAAAATAAAAAGTGCATTCGAAATTAATGTCGAAAATAAGATAAAATGGTTAAAATTAATTTTTATCTAAAGAGATATGTTATTTATTTAAATGCTTTATTCAAGTATAAGAGAAAAATAGAACCTTGTAAATTTTAGAAATACAATAAAAATAGTATCTTTGGTATAATGAAAAAAATAAAAAAGATAAAAAGATGTAAATCAATAAAAACAAATATTTATTAAAATATATAGGTTGAAAAAAAAAAGAAATATTAATAAAAATCCTGCATTGAATATCATATTTTAAAATAAAAAAAAAAGAAATAAAATAAAAGAAATCGAAAAAAAAGATTTAAATAATTATCAGAAAAATTATATTTATCAGAATTAAATTTGTATTTAATTAATGAAATAAATAATATTTTAAATGTAAAATAAAATTGATGTTTAAATAAAATATTTTATTTAATTAATTGAAATTTGATTAAAAAATAAATTTAAGGATCTATTAGATCGCTAAAATTCTATTCTTAAGTACATTTAGAAAGATTGGTTGAATGAACCAAATGATGGAATGGCTGAAAATGATTGACCAGAAGTGAGTGATTGAGTTCCGTAGAGGGAGAGAGGGCTCAATTGTGGAGCAGCAGCGCTCAATTGTGGGGTGGCAAGGCTCAATTGTGGTGCTGGGGTTGACAAGAGAGCTGATTGTTCAAATCCGGTGAATTGTTGAGCTGAACCGAATGATGGTTGAGCGAATGAAGCTGATGGGAAAGCTAGTTAATTTTAAAAGAGAAATTAATTATTAAATAATTTTAGATAAAAATTATTAATTACTGTTGAACATTTTAGTTTTATTTTCTTAGATGAAAGTTTAATTTTTTTTATAAATTTGAGTGAATTATTTATATTATAAATTTTGTAAGGCTTGATTAACTTTTTACAAAATTAAAAAAAAATAATTTTGGATTCCTGAATTTTTTTTTCATTGTTTTATAAACATGAATTCAATAATGATTATAAAATATAATAATTCATCACTATCCAAGTGAATGCGCGGTCTTTACAAAAAAAAATTAAAAATTATCTTTTTTCTCTTCATTGTTTAGTTGTTGTGAAGTGGGTGTTCATTTAATTTTGTTCTTTTTTTTTGTTTAATTTAACATTTATGAATTAATAAGTGAGCTATCTTCATTAAAGAAGTTCTAGAATAAACCAAATCAACCGTGACTAGTTCATTTTTTAATTTATTATATAAATAAGACTTTAATTTTCTTTTTTTTGTATTAAATCAACAAAAACAAAATTTAAAACTAAAATGTTCAACAGTAATTAATAATTTTTATCTAAAATTATTCAATAATTAATTTCTCTTTTAAATTAACTAGCTTTCCCATCAGCTTCATTCGCTCAACCATCATTCGGTTCAGCTCAACAATTCACCGGATTTGAACAATCAGCTCTCTTGTCAACCCCAGCACCACAATTGAGCGCTGCTGCTCCACAATTGAGCCCTCTCTCCCTCTACGGAGCTCAATCACTCACTTCTGGTCAATCATTTTCAGCCATTCCATCATTTGGTTCATTCAACCAATCTTTCTAAATGTACTTAAGAATAGAATTTTAGCGATCTAATAGATCCTTAAATTTATTTTTTAATCAAATTTCAATTAATTAAATAAAATATTTTATTTAAACATCAAATTTATTTTTTAGCACTTCATTGTTTTTATTTTTTTATTTATTCAAAATCAAAAAATAATTGCTTTTTCTGTTTCTTTTTTATTTTTTTTTAAATTTTTTTTTAAGAAAAAATTCTATTATAATTTGAATTTATTTCCTTTTAAGAGCTTTAAATATTCAAAATTTTAGTTAGTGAATTTTTAATATCGTTTACAGCCATGTCTATATCTTTTTTTGTTGTTTCTCTTCCTACACTGAGTCTAATTGCGTTTGAAGCTTGACCGATATCAATATTCATAGCTAGTAATATATTTGACGCTCTCAATTCTCCTGAATGACAACAAGAACCAGTGCTTGCTTCCAAAACTTCACAATTTCTCAATATCTCATAGCCTTTAAATTTATCACTTTTTATAAATGATACGTTACATGTATTTGGTAATCTTCTTGTCGTATTTGATTTTCCATTAAATCTTAAATTCTCGGCATCAAAAGTTTCCTTTATAAAAATAATAGATTAAAAAAAAAACTTTAATTCTATCTACAATTAATTTAATTTCCAAGTAATCTCTCATTTCTTGCATATTTTTTGAATATTTATCCAAATGTTTAGTTACCAATTCACTCGCTTTACCAAGCCCTACAATCATTGGGGTATTTTCTGTACCTGGTCTTAGTCCACTTTCTTGTCCAGCTCCTTGAAAAAGATGATAAATTGGCGATTTTTTAGTATCCTGAGTTAAACAATTTCTAGCATAAAGAGCACCAATCTTGGGTCCATAATACTTATGTCCAACAATTGTCAAATAATCTACTTTCAGTTTTTCAACATCTACTTTTATTTTGCCAATAGCTTGTGCCGCGTCTGTATGGACAAAAATTGGAATCTCTCTTTCATCTAATTTCCTTATTTTCTCAGTCAATTCCTCTACTGGCTGAACAACTCCTGTCTCGTTATTTGCCAGCATTATTGATACAAGTACAGTATTAGGTTTAATTATCCTTAAAACATCCCAAGTACTAATTGCACCATTTGAATCTACATTTACCACACTAACCTCTTTTAACAAAATAAAGTCTTTATTTAACAATAAAGATTTTTTCTTACCAGCAAGACCATTTTTTTCATAATGCTCTGCTACCAATTTTACCGAATCATGTTCCACATTTGAGATAACAAAATGTGGCAATGGTTCCAAGTTATGCATTTTATTTTTTAAATTTTGATAATACATATAAACCGAATTGAAAACAACATTATTTGCCTTTATTGACATTTTTTATTAATTAAATTAATTTCAATAGATCTTTACCTCAGTGCCACCAGATAAGAATACGATATCAGAGGAAAATTTGGCGTTTATCATTTGAGCAATGAGTGTTCGAGATTTGTTTATCTCATCCTTGGCATCCTTGCCTCCAATGTACTGACTTGACGGATTGGACCACCCCTGGCACAAGGATTCGGTGATGCAATGTATGACTTCGGAGTCTAGCGGTGTTGTGGCGTTGTAGTCAAGATAAACCCTTTAAGATGGATTATTTTACCTCATTTTTTGCCAATATTTTGAAATTATTTTTTACTTTTGATCCAAATTTTGGCTCATTTTTATCAAATTCAAATATTTTGTTAAAATTGAGTTAACACATTTAAATTAAATTAAATATAAGAATAATAAATTTAGGAATTTATTTTTTTTGTTAGGAAAATATTTGTAAATTAATGGTTGAGTTTTTTTTAAAATTATAATTATTCCAATTCATTATGCCAATTTGAAAAATTCATTTTATTGACTTTAAAAATTTTGCTATTTATTTTAAATTATTATATTGATTTGGTAATATTAATTATAAATTCGTTTACGCCAAACAAAATTTAATAAATTAACAAGATATCTGGTTATTTTTAAATATTATAGACGGAGGTCTCAAACGATTTTTTTAAATTAGGTGATAATTTTATACAAAAGATAGGCAAAGAAATCAAGGCTAAATGTGAATAGAATTATAGAGACTCATTTTTCCATCTTAAAAATTATAATCTCTTTAAGCATAAATAATTCTATTAAAGTAAACACCGATTAATCATTAGAATTGATTAGAAAAGGCTAATAATTAGAAAAAAGAATGCAGAGATACAAATAAATAGAAATTTATTATATAAACAAAAATTTAATCTTTTTTAAATTTATGACTGTTTAAGAGAGATTAAAGAAAAAACAACTAAAGGCTTTATCTAAAGATAGATTGCGCAAATTTTACATTTTAATTAAAAAGCCAGATCCCAAGATTAAAAATGAGATAAAATATAATTATTAAAAAAATTTAAGCATATCTGGTTTTACATTTTTTTAAGAAAATAATTTAACTATATAATTTTAAAGAAATTTATCTCAAAATAAAATAGAAAAATGTTTGAAGTGAAAGAAGAAAAAGTATTTTTAAGAAAAATAAGTCAAGAAGTTAAACCAGTTGAGAAATAAAGACATCTTATTGAAATAAATGACTAAGAAAATATTTATTAGAACTCAAGAATAATTAGCTTGATATAATTATTTTTATAATTATTAAGAGATTTGATATTAAGAAAAAACAATATTTCCGAACATTCTTTTAAGGAATATATTCTATTATATTCTAAATTTATAGATAGAAAAGAAAATAAAATGCAAGATAATTATTTAAAAAATTAATAAAGAAATTATCCACAAAAAATTGATTAATAAAAAATTAGGAACAGTTTTGGACAATAGATTAATGGTTTTTTTTAGAATAAATAAAATATTTTATTTAATTAATTGAAATTTAATTTAAAAATATAAATTTAAGGATCTATTAGATCGCTAAAATTCTATTCTTAAGTACATTTAGAAAGATTGGTTGAATGAACCAAATGATGGAATGGCTGAAAATGATTGACCAGAAGTGAGTGATTGAGCTCCGTAGAGGGAGAGAGGGCTCAATTGTGGAGCAGCAGCGCTCAATTGTGGTGTGGCAAGACTCAATTGTGGTGCTAGGGTTGACAAGAGAGCTGATTGTTCAAATCCGGTGAATTGTTGAGCTGAACCGAATGATGGTTGAGCGAATGAAGCTGATGGGAAAGCTAGTTAATTTTAAAAGAGAAATTAATTATTGAATAATTTAGATAAAAATTAATAATTACTGTTGAACATTTTAGTTTTATTTTCTTAGATGAAAGTTTAATTTTTTTTATGAATTTGAGTGAATTATTTATATTGTAAATTTTGTAAGGCTTGATTAACTTTTTACCAAATTAAAAAAAAATAATTTAGAATAACCAGTTTATTGAATACACTTTTTTTTCATTTTCATTTTGGATTCCTGAATTTTTTTTTCATTGTTTTATAAACATGAATTCAATAATGATTATAAAATATAATAATTCATCACTATCCAAGTGAATGCGCGGTCTTTACAAAAAAAAATTAAAAATTATCTTTTTTCTCTTCATTGTTTAGTTGTTGTGAAGTGGGTGTTCATTTAATTTTGTTCTTTTTTTTTTGTTTAATTTAACATTTATGAATTAATAAGTGAGCTATCTTCATTAAAGAAGTTCTAGAATAAACCAAATCAACCGTGACTAGTTCATTTTTTAATTTATTATATAAATAAGACTTTAATTTTCTTTTTTGTATTAAATCAACAAAAACAAAATTTAAAACTAAAATGTTCAACAGTAATTAATAATTTTTATCTAAATTATTTAATAATTAATTTCTCTTTTAAAATTAACTAGCTTTTCCATCAGCTTCATTCGCTCAACCATCATTCGGTTCAGCTCAACAATTCACCGGATTTGAACAATCAGCTCTCTTGTCAACCCTAGCACCACAATTGAGTCTTGCCACACCACAATTGAGCGCTGCTGCTCCACAATTGAGCCCTCTCTCACTCTACGGAGCTCAATCACTCACTTCTGGTCAATCATTTTCAGCCATTCCATCATTTGGTTCATTCAACCAATCTTTCTAAATGTCCTAAATTTAAATAATACTCATAATTTTATCAATAAAGATGAAGTTTAGAGAACTTTGTTAGCTTCTCACAAATAAACTGTTTTTTTCAATTCAAATTTAAAATTTAAATCATTTTCCTTATTATCAAAAATTATTTCTACATATATACCAGTAAGATTTCAAACCACATCATTTTTTTATTAATAGCAGACAGACTCTCTTTTATTTTACTTTTTTTTTGATTTGTTAGTATATTTTTCGCTTTACTTTGAATTCTCTTATTGATACGTATTAATTTTATTATTTTGATAATCAAGCAATTTTAATATAAATAATCTTGGAGTTATTTTTTTCCATTCTTTCCTCGCAGTTATTTTACATAATTTCAAATATTTCTCATTTAAATATCACATAAAATATTCTCTTTATTTTTCCAATATCGTGTCAGAATTCTATTTAAATTTGGCTTCAATAAGCCAATGCCATTTTTGTCCCATAACTGGTTGTACAACTTATCATTATTCCTTACCAATTGTTAGACAACCATTTTCAATTAACAATTAACTTGGTTCTAAAATGTGTTTTAGGTATCTTAACATGTGTTTATTTCATCAAGAATCAAGATCTTCAACCATTTTTTTTTATTACATAATTGTTTAGCTATTTGCTTTGAACAACTTATAGTATCAATTTTACAAGCTTTAGAATAATTAATCAAATCATGATAAAACAAGATTTTCATTCTAATCGAACCAAAATTCCCCATAGATAAATGTTCTCGTAATGAACAAAAAAGATAAATTTTCCATTCACTCTTTTATTTTTTCTTAATTTCATACTAAACAAATAAATCCCAAAACGTTCTACTCTAGCGTTTTATTCTTATCTATTTTGCTTATTCAGGGTGCCGGGTTCACTCACTCTCTTATCTTGACAAGTATTCTGGCAAACTTTTCACAAATCTTTGGTTCCATTCACTAACTTGCATTTGACAGCCTGCGCAAATGTCAAGACTAGCTCCACTGATCTCACCTAGCCTCGAATTTAACTTAGCTGAACTTAATTTTTATTTTAAAAATACATTTCCGCCCTATTCCCAAATTAAATTAGTTTTTTCTTTTTTGCGTTTATAATGATTAGAAATTTTCCAGCCGTGCTATTCATGTGCTGAAATTTGCTGCTTAATTTCTCCTTGTGCCACTTGTTTGGTTTAAAATAGCTTTTTTTTCTAATTACCCTGATGAAATTATTTTTCTTAAACTTAAATAATTAATGAATTTTTAAAGAAAGCCCCAAAATGCCATTTGCTCATAATTTAAGTTTATTTCCGTCATCATGAGAGTACCTTTAAATGTAGCTAAAATCGATTTTTAACTTTTTTTTTTTTAAATTTTTATTAATCAAAAACAATTGCCGAATAAAACTAATAAATATTTATTCAATTTTTTTAATAATAAATATTAATTTGTCAGGTTTATCGGCGTTTTTTGGCTGATAACCAAACAAAAGTCTGAGATAAGATCAATTTGCATTAGAAAGATTAATAGAATACTCTTATCAAGTAATTTTGTCAGTCATTATCGCTCGATAAGAGTTGTTTTAGAGCTTATATTCCAGAAGCAATCAAGGAAATGGCGTCAGATTAATAAAATTCCCAATTTAGCTCAACAAATTGAGGCAGCAATAAAAAATCATTTATTTTTTATTTAAAAACAAAAAAAATCAATTTTTTTGTCAATTTATTAACTAAATTATGCCAAGGCTAATAAAATAAAGAATAGAGCCAACCACAAAAAATAATAATAATTAAACTGATTAAGAATCGGATCATGAGTTGTGCATTCATTACCATTTTTAGTACCATAATTTGAATAGTAAATAAAAAATAAATTTTTGTTTGGAAAAATTTAAATTTAAGATGCGGAAAGCAGGCATAATAAATAGCTAATTAAATCTATTGAACTATCTATTTGCAGCTTGTTTTCTAAGAAGCCTGGCTCAGAACTAGAGAGTATAATTTGCGTTTAAATTTTCTTAAATTACATCAGTAATGTTTTTCTTTCAAAAGGTTAAAACTCTGTTTAGATTTATGAAAATTGATATATAAAGAAGATAAGATTTTGATGCACACACTTTTGCTCACACATTTATCTCACACGGTATGCTATTACTTATTTCTTATTATCTAAATCTATCTTTCTTTATTTGGCAACAACCACTATGTATACACACTTTGTAGTTTATAGATTTGTTATTGTAAGAGCCTATGCTGCCATATGATAAACTAATTAAAACCCTTCATTACTTATACAACTTGAAATATAAAACTTAATTTTTTTAATAGATAATTAAAAATGGTCAATAATTAGGAAAATTTTATTTTGTTTTATTTTTTATTTAAACAAAACTGTAAACTTAGAATAGAATAGGATTATTATTGGCTTATTCTTATCTTAATACGAAGCATTTGCTTTGGAATTTCAGGGTGTACTAAATATGTTTTATTTTTGAGCAAAATTTTGGTCTGATTATCTTTACTTATGATATATTTTTTGCTAATTCCAGTCCATATTTAGCTGCTAGTTCTAATTCCCACCGCGATCTATCTATTTATTTAACCTTATAAGCTTTTCTTTTTCTTTTTTTTTTTCAAACTACACTCGTTTATAACTTTAAAAACATAATAATTAGTTTAAATAAAATAACTATTTCAAAGTTGTGCCTGATTTGAGCCTATTTTGAGTTTAAATTGAGTTTAATTTTGTCAGAAAATAATCTCATTAATTAATTAAATAAAATTAAGTAATATTTTTATTTATTTTCAAGTGAAGCATTTGAAAGATTTGTAAGTTGACTTTTTTTTTATACTCATGGAGTGGTCAGTGGAGCCAGTGGTTGGTTTTTATCTATATTTCATCAGTTCGTATCTGATCTTTAGCTCAAATAAAGCCAGACTTAGTAATCTTATACCTGTTGAAAGCAATTTATGAATTAAAATGTTAAATCAGAGAAAAAAAAAAGGTTAATAGCTTTCAAAGTAAGCTAAACTAGGCTTCTTGGAATGATGGTTCTCTCGAAGCAATTTAGGCAGCCCCATTTGCAATTTATTTAATAAATATTGTCAGTTTATTTTGATAATAGTCGGATCTATTCATTCATTATTTCTTAGCCAAGAAGAATTATTTTCTGAATATTAATTTCTTATCTAAGGATTTAGCTTGTCAAAAATTATAATGCTAATAAGTGCTGGGGATTCAATGAAATTTTAGACCTACTAAAATTTTCCTATAAAATGCAAATTAATTTTTGTTTTAATAAACTTTGAATTAATAAGATGCTGATGAATTGTTTGTGCTTCCAAAGGGTCATGATTAAGCCTATATTCGGTCGCCTAAGAGCCTGATTATTCCATGTTGCGGAATATATCGCATTAATAGTCACTCGCATAACTTCCTTTTTATTTTATTTCTTTTTATTACAAAAATAATTATTTGTTTTTAATTTAACATTATTTTTCTTTCGCTAGAATTAATTTAAGACTGTAAGAGCAATTATATATATTAAAATACATGATTGGAAGTATTTTTGGCATTAAATCTAGACTTAAAATTAAACTAACACCAAGTTTCTGTGGTTACAGCCAATATACTTAATTAAAGCAAGGAGCTTTTAATTATTTAAATCATAGCTAAACCAACCAGCTGATGTGTAAATATCCTCATTAACTTGCACGGTGTTTATATGAATAGTTTTTTTACCAAAAATGCCATGGGACCTTTTGGGACAGAGCTAATGCATTGAAAATTTAAATTAATTAAAAAGGTTCCAGACTAATTAGGCTTTATTTTTGGTCTCAGTTTCATTCCCAAGGGTATGGAAATTTTTTCATTAATTTTTTTCAAATAATAAAATTCCGAGGCTATGTTTTTAATTAAAGAGTATATTTTCTTCCAAGTAATCATTTTTTTTCTATCTTGATTTTATTGACAAATAATTAAGAAAAAAAGTTATCAATAAATTAATTGAAGCATTGAATTGTCAAGGAAGTATTTTTTTCATTAGGATCAAAAGTGACAAATTTAAAACTACTGTTAGAACCAATCGTGGTATTTTTGGCTTAAACTGAGACAAAAATACTTCTAATTCTCTTGAGTGAATTGCTTCTACTTAAGATATGTCAATTATAAAAAAAATTAGATAAATGACTATTAATGTTTTTATTAAATAACAAAATTTTGATTGACAAATTTCTTTTTTCAAAGGTTAAATCAAATCTGTTTAGAACGCTTCTAAGGGTTTGCATAGATTATTAATAGCTTAATTTTATTTGAGTTGATTGTTTTTTTTTTCAAATAAAAAGTGTCATTATTTCATTTAATTAAATTTTTAAGACAAACATAAATTTTTTAATTAAGAAAAAAATTTTTCATAATCGATTTATTTTTAATTTTTATTTGAAAATTTATTTCTTCCTATTTGCATAATTTTTGAATTTATTTAAATAATCAAAGTCTTTAAATAATTGAAGTGAAAAAAAAAAAGAATTTGCTTAAAATTTATTTACTTAATTAAACAAAATTTTTTTTCCTTATCCTGTCCTAATATGAGCTCAATTTTCAATATTGAAAATATCGATTTTGTAACTTATGATAATTTAACTTTTTAATTGTTTAGTCTGTTTTTTTAGCTAATTGATTTTTTAAGTTAAAGAAAAATTAAAAATATTTTTTTTTTCATAAATACAGTTTCAATTAATTAAATAAACTTAATTAAAGTTAGGCGATGAATTATTTGGGCTCAAATTGGGTTCATTTTAAGTTGTAGGAGGAAGAGACATTGAAACAAAATTGGTTCTTAATTGCTTCCTAGTATTTCTTGTGTATAATTATCTTTTTTTAAATCTAATCGAATTGTTGATCGTTCTTCATGCACTAAATGATCAGATAAACAATAAGGAAATTTTATCAAATCACAAAAAGTTATTATTCCAAAGTTACTTTCTTTCCCAAAACTCGAGTTGATCACGAAATTTTTCTAGCTTTTTATCTTCTAATTATCCTAAATAAAAAAATTAAGAAATTTACAGATAATTTAGTCTATTGGGCCTTAAATTAAACTAATGCTTTTCAAAAAAAGTTTTACTAATTTTCCATTGAAAAATTTGTTTAAAATATTAATTTTTAATAAAGCTATATTTGTTTTAAAATTATTATGTGATTAAATTTTCTATAATCATTATTAATTTAAAGTTTAAATATTTAATTAAGTGTTCGTTTTTCAAATATAAAAGCTCAAGTAATTCAAAATTTTTATTCGTTTTAAAAATTAATTTTAAATTTTGGAAGTAATAAGATTAATTAATATTTTTAAGTGAAAATTTTTTTCTAAATACATTCCTTTTCTCATTAAATGAATTGATGGAATTTTATTTTAACATTTTATTTAAATTAACTTTCTTTTTGATAAATTTAATGAGAAAATGTTCATAGATTTATTATAATCATTTGGCTCAAGCTCTTTAACTTAAATTAGCTTAAAAAAATTGATAAATAAATTTTTTTAATGAAGCTCAAAGCAATTTTCCGATTGATCCTGATTGTATTTGATCCTTACATTGTTCATTTAATATAAGTAGACTTTTTCTTAATATCTATTCATACAAGCTTGGTTGTATTCCAGGTTTATTTCTAAAATAAATCTCGTACAACTTTCACCATCTATTAGAACTGGCAGTTGTTTTTGATTTAGAAGTTTCTATGTCTCATTTGAAAAAAGCTTTTATCCCAATATAGATAATATGAATTAGTTCATAGTTATCTAAACTATCAATTTAATTAAAAGAAGCCTTGGACCTTTTGAGCAATTTTATTTTTTCTATTAGATAAATTCTTTAAAGTATTTGGAAAATGATGGCAAAAAACGCTAATGATTAGAAAATAAAAACATGATAATTATCATAAAGATTTGTATTTTTTGTATTTGATTTAAAGTTTATTTTGCCTATTTTCATAATTTTTTTAATTAGTTTAAATTTAATAACTAAAAGTCTTGTTTGAATTAGATAGAAAAGGATTGCTATTTATCTGTTAATATTTTTAAATGATAATCAATAATAATATATTAAAAAATATTCTTTCAATAATAAAAATGGTTTTTCAAGTTGATTGTTTGCTTTATAAGAGCTAATTTATTTTATTTTCTTGTAAAGTAATGTTGCATTAGTGCTTAAAGTCTGCAATCTTGGCAAATTTTATAACGCCCAATTAGATATGAATAAAAATTGGTTTATAAATTGTACAGTTTTTACAGATTATTTCATCTTTTAGAGTTTATTTTAATAATTATAGAACAATTACAAGTTATTAATTTTTATTTAGTTTTTTTTCTGTATTTCATTAAAGTAAAATATTAATTGGGAATAAATCCAATGTTTTAAGACTCACAGCATCAAACAAGGTCTTGATTAGTTAAGTATCATCTTTAAATATCTTTAAACTAAGAACCATTGATTGTAAAAATTATACAGACTTTTTGCTTATTTCTAGTCTTATCTCAATATTGCTTTGGAAATAATAAATTCCAATTATCTAAATGTATGAGTAATGCATTTTAAATAAATTCACTATTAAATTTCCTAATTATCTAATCATTGAATAAAATTAATCAGGTGTCTCTGATTTTTGTTTACGAGTAGTTTATTTTTTCTAAAATGGTTGCTGCAACACTTAAGTTAATTACTTGGCGTTTTTGGGACAACATTAAGTGCTTTGATTTGATTAATAAATTATCTATTGACTATTGCGACGGACTGATTTTGCCAACCGTTTTCTTAAACAAGTTCTTTGAGCCCACTTTGGCTACCGCTAATTCCTATTAGTTATTTTTGATTCTTACCCAAGTCCATTCCAAATTGGTATAGCTCTTTCGTGATTGTTAACTAGTTAGATTACAGTCGTAACTCTTTTATCCGCAACCCTCAAGACCTAAAACTACTATACTTTTATTGTAGAGAGAGTTGGGACCCAGAAAATTCGCACCAATGTCGAATTCTATGGATAAGGGAGCTCCGGTTAATAAAGTTACCACTGTTTTATCTGTTAGACAATTAAAATGTTGAAAAATAGTTTTTAATTATTTATTAAAATAAAAAAAAATTTAGATTAAGATAAAAATCTTGCCAATTTTTTTTATTATTTTTTTTCTAGTATTTAATCAAATCTCCTCTCAGTTTCCCAGTTCGAAAGCCTGAATAGACCTTCTCCATTTGGTTAATTTTAGTTTATCCATATTCTCTCATTGTTGTTTTGTGAAATTTGGTACCCGAAAAAATTGACCATAAATTAATGCTTAAAAAGGTTATAACTTTTTTTTCAAGGGTTTTTACTAGTTCAGCAAATGCAATATAGTGCAACATACAGAGTTGCATCACAAGCTAATCTCTGCTAATAACGTACAAAATCCACTTCAGCCATATTTATCCATATTTAAATAATGATAAATTTGCACAGTTTTACCAAAATGCATTTACATAGCTATGTTTTGATATTTAAAAAATAAGTTATGAGAATTTTTAGCATTCTGTTCTGTTCTATTGTACTAAATTTCACAAAACCCTCCTTGTTACTCCTTGTAGACTGAGCCGCAATTTCTAACCAGTCCAAACCGGTGACCATTTTCTAATGAAAGGGCTTTGAACATGCGCCCCGTACTACAGAACCATCATCAAAAAAATTAATGCAATAAAATTAAGGCAATACAAATAACTCTTCGTTCCTACAGCACGGCACGGCTTTTATATTAAACACTTTGAGAAAGTTAAGTGTCACTAAACAATTACCGACATATCCTAAATTTAAACACAAAAATTAAAAAAAACGTCATTTTTAGGCCAGTTTTGATATTAACGACATGACGTCAATGAAATAGATAAGAATATTTTAGATTTTAATATTGACTGTAGATCAAGTTACAAATATAGCTTAATTAGTTTAACATTGGCTGGCTTCTTAGCTAATTTTTAAAAATTTTTAAAAATTTAATAAATAACTTAATTAATTTTTCGTAATTAATAATAATAATAATATAAGTTACAACAAGCTAGCAAGCTAGACTTGCGAAGATGGGAAACAGTAGGATCCCATCTATGGTAACTGTGTGTAAATGTACTGTGTTTAGAGCACAGCCATTTCCCTTGCTCTGCCTTCATCACACTGAATATTGTTATTCGTTAGGTTACCATTTACTCGAGAGCGCTGGCTCGTTTAATTCATGAACATTTAAATGCTAAGGACCAAATTCAGATCTCTTTCAATTGTTCTTCTTCAGGTCATCTCTGGTCTTCCGGCATTTCTCTTCCCTTGAGGTGTCCAAAATAGTGCAAGCCTAGGAATTCTGTCTGTTGGCATTCTAAAAAGCGACTTACGTCATCTTCTGCGTATAATGTTGCAGATTGGCTCGGTCCTTGATCTGTTGTTCAGCCCCTCATTTGTAATAACTTCCAATCTAATTACCATTGTTTAAATATCGATTTTTGAATATTCAAAAAGTCGTTTAGCTTTGATAAGAAGACGACCAAATCTTGTTGAAAACTGATTTGCGTATATTAAGCATAAATCGATTAAAAAACTCATTAACCAAAGTGAATATAATCTATCTATCAATGTATCTTATTTTGTTCTTAGACAACTTAGATGTTTTAGGCCACGAATTTTGCTTTTGTATAGAAAAAAAAATGTTTTTTCGGTCGTAGAGTTAGACAACGAAAATTTGGTTAACGAGCAAAAATGTACAATTTAACAATGAACAACAGCAACTATCAATTGTGTGACACATCAGCGGGCTATTGCAAGCCAGGCGTGATTCTGCCAGTGTGGCAGCCGCAAGAGAACGTGTCGATTGGCGACACGGTGGCCCGGGCTTGTGTGTACGCGCTGGCGCTGGCCTACATGTTCTTGGGGGTGAGCATCATAGCCGACCGGTTCATGGCGGCCATTGAGGTCATAACCAGCCAGGAGAAAGAGATCAAAGTGACGGACTCGGAGGGCAACAAGCAAATAGTGATGGTGCGCTATTGGAACGAGACCGTGTCCAATTTGACGCTGATGGCGCTCGGCTCGTCTGCGCCCGAGATCCTCCTGAGCATCATTGAAATATTCGGCAACAAGTTCGAAGCTGGCGACCTCGGCCCGAACACAATCGTCGGCAGCGCGGCCTTCAACCTCTTCGTCATCATCGGCTACTGCATTGCTGTCGTGCCGAACGGCGAAATACGCCGCATCAAGCACTTGAGGGTATTTTTTGTGACGGCCGCGTGGAGCATCTTCGCCTACATTTGGCTCTACATAATCATTGCGGTAATCACGCCCAATTTTGTGGACGTGTGGGAAGCCGTGCTCACATTTTTGTTCTTTCCGCTCACAGTCCTGACCGCGTACATAGTCGACAAGAAGATATTTGTCGGCAATTTCCTGCAAAAGAGAATCAAGTCGACCAAGATGGTCGGCGACGAGGAGGCGCAGAATGCCGAGCCGCTCAAACCGGTCGAGAACATGGAAGCGCTGGAGGCCAACAATCCAGAGATAAAAAACTTCGAAGAGCACCGCAAAGAATACATAAACATACTCAAAGAAATGAGACAAAGGCATCCGGACATTGGCGTTGACGAACTACAAAAGCTGGCCGAGGTTGAGATACTCAAGCGCGGTCCCAAGAGCCGGGCCTACTATCGCATACAAGCGACGCGCAAGCTCATCGGCGGCACTTCTAACGTGCGCAAGAAACTAGAGGTCAAGGACAAAATAGCCAACTCAAAATCCAAATCAAACCTGGAGAGTTTGATCGAGAGCGATCAAAACACAGTGACTAGCGTTTACTTCGAGCCGGCTCACTACACTTGCTTCGAGAGCGTTGGCTCGATTGAATTGTACGTTACACGTCAAGGCGGAGACTTGAACAACACTGTGCTAGTCGACTACAAGACCGAGAATGGCTCGGCCGAGGCAAACAGTGACTACGAATACACCGAGGGTAGTCTCGTCTTTTACCCCAATGAGACTAGGAAGCATTTTGTGGTTAAGATTATTGACGATGATGTGTACGAAGAGGACGAGCATTTTTATGTTAGATTGTCGAATGCGCGCTACAAAGACACTAGCAACGAGTTGACAGAGCCGAGCGAGACTCTAAGAGTGACTAGTCCCGATTTGGCCACTGTGATGATACTTGACGATGATCATGGCGGTGTGTTCATGTTCACCGAGGCCAAGATGGAGGTTATAGAGAATATTGGCGTATTGAGGATTAAGGTGATACGCACATCGGGCGCTAGAGGCAAGGTAAAAGTGCCCTATCGCACTGTCGACGGATCGGCCGTGGCCGGACGCGACTTTGAGAAAAAAAATGACATGCTTACGTTTTATAATAACGAGGTGGAGAAATACATCGAGATTGACATTGTGGATGATGAGGATTACCAGAAGAATGAGAATTTTTTTGTGCATTTAGGCGAGCCAATAGCCGAATTGGAGGAGGCTAGTCACAATGAAGCCGGCCGGCCTAGACTCGGCGATCAGAGCAAGATTGAAGTACATGTAAAAGAGAGCAAGGTTATTAAGGGCATAGTGGACAAGTTGTTGATAAAGAGCAATGCGGCAGTGCTTGTGGGAACTTCGTCGTGGCGCGAGCAGTTCATTGAAGCGTTTCAGGTGAACGCGGACGATGATGATGATGATGATGATGATGGTGATGGCGATGATCAGGATAATAGTGGTCAAGATAATGAACAGAAAGACAGAGAGGACGCGGAGCCTAAGAGACCGTCTATTGGTGACTATTTGATACATTTTGTATCATTGTTTTGGAAGTTGTTGTTTGCTTTTGTGCCGCCGACTGAGATTTGGGGCGGATGGGCCTGCTTCGTGGTCTCAATAGTAATTATTGGCATTCTAACGGCCGTAATTGGTGATCTGGCATCCCATTTTGGATGCACCGTTGGTCTCAAGGATAGTGTTACTGCTATATCGTTTGTGGCACTTGGAACATCATTGCCAGGTATTTACATTTTTTTCAGAGTTTCAGACAATTTTTGTGTCATTAGTTAAGCCTCTTTTGAAAAGGAGCGTAAGAGAGTCGCGCAATAATCAAAATAAAGAAATAAAAGCGTCTTAAAAAACTCTATATTTACAGAAGTTGATAAATAGAATAGTCTCTAAGAGATGAGGAAAATCGTTTATAAAAATCAGAAAAAGAAGAGGACCAAACACTAAACCCTGCGTCACACCTATCTTAAGATTTGTAGGTTTTGAGTTTTAGTTACCAAGATGAACTATTTGAGATCTATTAACAATCTAATTGAAAAAAAGACCTATAGAATTATTATCAAACCAGATAATTTCAAGATAAGAAGATTTGGGTCAATCTAGTCAAAAGCTTTTCTAAAGTCAAAAGTCATAGAGAATTAAAGTTCTTTTTTTAGCAAGATTTAATATACTAAAATGTTCTTGAAATGCAGGTCTGAACCTGAATGTCCATTAAAAATATATTGTTAGATTCAAAATAGCTTGAAGTTTTTCAAATAACTGAGATAGCCTATAGTTATTAATGTCTGATTTATTACCTTTGTTTTTAAATAAAATATTAACAATCGCTAAATTCAAGTCATTTGGAATAGATTTCGATGTCAAGCATTCACTTTAAAGAAGTAGTATTGAGGGGGAAAATAGGTCTGGTAAACCTTTCAATTTCAATAAATGGCCGAATGGCATAATTTTTATTTCATGAATATATTTTTTACCTTTATTAAACTTTTAATTAAGTTAAGTTAAAGGAAATTTTTTAATTAAAAATGTTTTTAAACTAATTTTTCGTGCTAATTTTTTCTTTAAATAAATTAAACGATAACAAAATTTTATATAAAGCAATTATATCAGTTAAATGGAATCAAATTATTTTTTTAAAGCACATTACAAAAAAATAAAAGAAATGAAGTATTATATATAACATTTCAATTATTTTATTTATAACAGAAGAACGAATAAAAAGGCATTTCTATCCGCTTAATCGGATTTGATTAAGTAATAAAAATTATTGAATCCAAATATGATTAATTATTTTGAGGATTATAGTAGTAAAATATAGTTTATGATTTAAAATTTGAGTAGAAAAACTACGGTAAATAATAGACTTCTTTCCTACTACATAATTTTTCTTTAAATATTCTCTTTAATTCTACTAGTCATAAAGTTCTTTATCTTTGCAATATATATTGTTACAAAATATTTTCAGAAAGATAAAAACATAAACCTTACTTATTTAATTTAGTTTATCTTAACATTTGAATGACATTTTTAATTTAAAGCTTTACTATAAACATCTAATACTTTTATTCGTCCTATTAGAATATTTCCACAACCAGTGTTAATAAAACTTAAGCCTAATTGTATTATTAATTGTAAAGCTTAATTGTTTAATAAATTAAATAAAATATAAATCTATACCATTTTAAAATGATAATTAATTTTTACCAAAAGAACAAATATAAGCTATAAATTTATTAAAAAATTTAATCTTGGTTAAAATATTAAAAAAATTTCCTTATAAAGATACATTTGCAAGCAAAGTAGCAGCAATACAAGATAAATATGCGGACAGCTCTGTGGGCAATGTGACTGGTTCAAACGCAGTGAATGTTTTCCTAGGAATTGGCTTAGCCTGGATGTTTGCTTCTGTTTATCATTATTTCAATGGGACGAGATTTGTGGTGGTACCAGGCAGCTTGGCATTTTCAGTGACCATGTTTTGTTCGTTTGCTTTCATAGCCATTGCAATAATGATGTTTAGGCGAAGTAAGTTTATTGGCGGTGAATTGGGTGGTCCCACCGGTTGGAGATACTTCTCTTCTTTTGTATTTATCAGTCTTTGGTTGACATACGTTATCTTTTCTTCACTTGACTCCTATTGCGTATTTGAGTTTTTAAAATATTAAATTTAATTTCATATTTAATAATTAGATCTCATTAAAGAAAAGGATAGAATTTTGGTCTAAAGTTTTGTTATTTTTTTCTCTAATAATGAACTTATTTTAATCAGTTCGATGTTCTTTATTCATCCTAATGTCAAAACAAGTCGAATGAGCAGTTGATTTGAATGAATAGGATTTATATTAAAAATTAATATTATTTTAAAAAGTTAAGAATAATAACTACATTGTCAAGGATATAAAAAATAAAGCTAAGATTAGGTTTAATTTCTTTACATTTAAATTTATTTATTATTGATTTATTTATTTATTTATTTATTGTCAAAACCCGAAGCTATATTTTAGATAATTTTATTTTTGTAAATAAAATATAAAAAAATCTCTTTATCAAATTTTGAAAATTTTTTCGATTCTTTTTGAAAAAAAAAAATTACAAAAAAACTTACCACTTTAGATATGATTTTAATTTCCCTATATTTAACGATTTTTTATTTTTATAAGTGTTTTATTTTTTTAATTAATAAAAGTATTTGAAAAATATATTTTTTCTTTTAAATAAAACATTCCTTTAAAAAATTTCTATTTTAATGATTGAGCTAATCTCTGACATTATCTCGTATAGCGCTAATAATATTGTTTCCGGTATAAAATTTTTTTTACTATCAAATATTTTATGATTTGAATTGTCTTTTCTCAAGAATATTATTTTTCCTGTGTCTATTAGATATTTGCGTAAGACTTGGTAATTTAATTGCAATCGAAATCTAAGAATAAGTATGACTAATTATTTAAATAAGAAAATTAAATAATATTTTTCATTTGAAAAAAAGATAATTATTTTTATATGCACATATTTTTTTTCTAATTTCTTTGAATTATAATTATTAGAAGACATAGATGTAAATGAAAACTGATCAAATATTTTTATATGAAATTTATTTTATTTAAAATCGAATTTTAAAAGTTGTGTTAAATTTGAAAAAAAAACAATAAGTCGAATTCTTATTTTAAAATAATAAATCGTTCATGATACTATATTCATTGTATTATCAGTACCGATTTAACTTTAAGAAAAATTTAAGCTCTTCGTCTTGTTTTTTTATAATAAACCTGACAAACCACTTGCCATTGGTAAACATCTAATTGGCTTTAAAATTTATCAAATAGTATTGATCACTTAACTTGCTTTCTATTGACTAGGTAACAACAGAACTTAATATTGTATTAGTAGATGACAAAATGGGCTCTTGAACTTATCTTAAACAACATTCAGTCATTCTTTTTAAGTCGCAGCAAGAACTATTTATTTAATTAAATTTATTTTAATTATGAAAAAAGTGATTTTTAAGATTAGGAATACTTAAAAATTAATTTTTGACAACAGATGATTATAAGTTAATAATAAAAAGGTATCTTGACGACCAAGTTTAATAAGAATTAAAAATTGGTTTCAGAATAATCATTTTTTTAACATTTTTTAACATTTTATAAAACCATATTTAGAATTTTAATTTTAATAGTTTAAAAAAAAACAATTACATACAATTGTTATATAACACCTTAAAAAACAATTTCTGAAAAAATAAAAATCATTTTAAACAGATAAGTTAATAATAATAAGTATGAAAAAATATTATTAGATACTAGATGATTAATTGAAGAGACACGTTTTGGAGATAAACCTAACAACTCGGCCATCTCATTTTGCTATTTATCATCAAAAAGCTATATTAAGAAATAATACTGTACTTCCTAGTAGACCAACTTTAATTTTAACTATATTTGCCAAAATAAAGTAAAGTTTTAGTAGTGTAGTTAATTCAGAAAGAAATTGAAGTTGGGGAGTATTTAATCTTAGCGTTTTAAGGGCGCAATTAAGTCAAAATTAGAAGATGTTTGAGAATTAATTAGTTATAGTTGTTCAAACATTTGTAAAAGAATTTTATAGATAGTTTTTTAATAAAAATTTTAAAAAAGAAAATAATTTTTTTATGTCAAGTGTGATAAATCAAAAAAGTGTTTTTATTTTTTCATTTGAACTCAAATTTTCGTATATTCAAACAATTTAAGGACTAAGACAAAAAACGCGTCGTGTCCCATCAAATGTATTATAATAAAATGTAAATATTTTTATGCCTAAATGTAATTATAAAACAATAAATCCAAACGTAAACATAGACATAATTTAAAATTTATTAACATCAAGTATCTAGTTCACAAATCCGTTTCATATACTACACTTATTCTTTGACTAAACTCTCTTCTAATTTGTAAGACATTTTAGTTTCGTAGATAAATAATCCACTATATATTATTTAGGGAAAAAAATATAAAATTGTATATTTTTAATCAAAAAATGTCAAATATAGCGCCTCCGACCAAACGAATGAAGACAGACTCTTCATCGCCGTCAATGAACAACCCCCAGAAGCCATCGCCCAGCTATGTTGTACACGCGCGCAATTTATCCGAGTACACGACTGAGACAGACTTGCGCGAAACCCTCGACCGCTACGGTCTCATCGAGCGCATTATACTCATGCCTCGAAAGCGTCAAGCACTCATCCAGTTCCAGGAAATAACCTCGTCCATCAACCTAGTAAACGATTCAGCCCGTACACCTATTACCATAGCCGGCTCAACTTGCTTCTTCAACTATTCTCTCAACCAAAAGTTAGTCAACAAATACGAGAACACAGACAATAATGGCGAGGACGCGTGCCAAGGCGTCGTCCTCTGCTACACCGTTCAAAACGCACTCTATCCGATCACTGTCGATGTTATAAACACTATCAGCTCCGCTTTCGGCCAAATATACCGAATAGCCATTTCAAAAAAAAATGGTGTTCAAGCCTTGGTAGAATTTGCAACTCGAGAGGCAGCCGAAAAGGCTAAAGAAGAGCTCGACAATGCGGACATCTACTCCGGCTGCTGCACTCTCAAAATAGACTTTTCTAAAGTACTAAATATAGTTATATATATATCTATAACAGATAATTTTTATCACTTATTTAGATTAATACTTTGAAAGTAAGCAGAAACGACCAGGATCAGTGGGACTATACGCGAGATTTGGACGCTCAAAGTAGGTTTTTATTTTTTTTTTACATATCGACATTTTTTTTGTCCGATGTTTCAAATACGAAATTCCACCTAGGACAATTTGAAAACAAAAATTTTTAAATAAATAATACTTTATTTTATCTCTAACTAATTAATTATATATATTAGTGAATATAATTAAATAATTTTGCTGCTAATTATCTTTTAATTAATTAAAAAATGTAAAAAATTGAATTCAGTTATTTAAAATATGAAAAGAGAAATAATATTTACAAAATAACTTAGCCTAGAAGATTTTATAGATAATAAATAAATTAAAAATCAACGCCAATTAAGGAGTAAAATAATTGAGTTTAATTTTTTAATGAACAGAAACGCCCTTGCTACAAACTCCCAAAGATAATCGATCTTCTTATAACTCTCGTCAAGGCAACCCATCTCACAAGTCCTATCACACGAACAGAGCTAACGGCGCCAATGGCCAAGCGGACCGCAACGGCTATCAGAGCGGCAAGAAGGACCTGCCCTCGCTGATGAACAACTCGCGCCACAACAGCGACAACCAATTGATCCTGATGATAAACAATTTGTGCACAAGCAAATTCAACTGTGATCGCCTCTTCAACTTGCTGTGTCTGTATGGCAATGTGGAACGAATCAAATTCCTGATAACCAAGGAGGGCTCGGCCATGGCCATGATGAACGCGTCCGATTCAATACTCAACTTCTTGCAGTACATAAACAACGTCTACATATTCGGCAGAAAGATACACATACACGTGAGCAACCAGAACGAGCTGAAGCCGGCGATTAAGCCTGGCGAGCTGCCCGACGGTACTCCCAGTTACAAGGACTTTTCAAATTGCCGCAACAACCGCTACTCGACCAACGAGACAGCGTCCAAAAACAAGCCAGTCGCGCCCGCCAATGTTCTCCACTGGTTCAACGCGCCGCCCGGCTTCTCCGAACAGGACGTCGCCCAGGTAACCACTCAAACACACACACTTCTTTTAATAAATAATTTTTTTACTCCTTTATCTATTTTTAAATTTTGTTTGTTTAGCTTTTTCTGGACGCTGGAGCCAAGGCGCCAACCAAAGTAAAGGTATTCCAAAAAAAATGTAAGTTCTTTATTTGTTGTTAGAATTTAAGCCTAAAAATATACATATAACCAATATAAATCTGCAATACTTACACCAAATGCAAAGCACTTACCAACTAAGGCCTTAAATTTGTAATGATCTGATAAATACTTCAGACTTATGAATGCATTAAAAAAATAGAAAAGATTAATATAATGGCAAAATAATATTCCACTATCTTAAATTAAAATTTTGATCTAACCATTTGAAAATAATTTGTTAGTTTAGCTGATATAATATGATAAAATAAAAACAAAATGTTTAAACTTGATTAAATAAACATTGAAATTTGATCTAAAATGAAAAAAGTTTGTCCGAGCAGCTAGCTAGCGCTTATTTTGCCATTGGACTCGGCTTAGTACTTTCCATAAAGTATTGCACAAATATTTAAGAGCCTAAACTATACCTTATTAAACAAAATTAGCTGAGAAATCTACAACCGGACTTGCTGAATGGAATAATATTGCTGACTGTACTGAAGCTCTCATTCTAACTAATCACACAGATATTGATCATCCATGTAAATATTTCTATTTTTATATTTTTAGAATTTTTATATTTTGACAAAAATTTTTGACTTACTTTAAAATATAGCTAGCAAATATCCGTACACATTTAAACTGTGCTACTCTGCTACACCGATACTAGACAGCACAAATGGCAATAGTCAAAGCTATACTAACTTAAATACTAGCAATAATAGCGATTGAGAAGTTAATTGGCAAAGCGTTGTCAAGCTGAAAAACTTATTAGAAAATTATTGTTCAGAAAATAATAACAAAAAAAAAAAGACAATTATATAATTAAAAGCTTTGAATAGCTTTGATTACGCATCAAAAAATAGTTTGATTGTTTATTTGAATGTAAAATTAGTAGTTTTAATTATTAAAATAATTATCTTATCTTTTTTTTTGATTCTTATTTGAAATAAAATTTTTAAAAAAATATAACACACACACACACAGCCAACTTAAAACGATCAAAATAAGTTAATAAATTTTTTATGTTACAAAATTATATAAATATACTTATATATTATATATATTTAGTATGAAAACAAGAAATTGTATTATTATTATTATATATTCTTCTGTTTTGATGTATTTTTTTTAATTATATCTTTTTTTTTATGTCGATGTTAAAGCAACAAGCAAAAATCTTATTGATTATTTCTTATTTTTGATTGAATTTAAATAAAATGCTCGAAAAAAAAGATATTAAAAATTACATATAAAACAAGTCTTGAATTAATTATTAAACCCAAAATTTCAAATAAAAATAGACTTTTAAAGCAAAATAAGAATTTATTTCTATATTATTCAATTAAATTATTAGTGTAGCATTATCAATTGGCCTCGTTGATTTCGATGTTATCATTCGAGTCTATGTTGTCCATTTTATCCAAACAAATGTCTTGACCATCAAGCCAGCTTAATTAAGAAAAAATAAATAAAAATTAGTTTTATTTTGTTTATGTTGGTATGCAAGAATAAAAACTTGTTATGAATGAGCTGTTCGCTGAGATCCTGCTGAATCTCTGGACCAAGACCGGACTTGTTTATCTGTGGCAAAACAAGCGTCGATAGGGCGGAAAAAAAACAGCTGATACCAAAAATCAGAAAAGGCAATTGCTTAGAGTACATGTCACCAAGAGCGATTATAAACGGCGCAATCACTGAGCCCATGCGCGCCATTATCGAACACTTGCTCATGTAGCTTTTGCGCTGGCTTTCTGGAAAAAAATCATTCGAATATAGTCTTATAATGGCATATGAACAAGCTATTGAAAATTTGGCTATCATTGCACTAGACACTATCAATAACAAGCTTTCTTTAATTTTTTTTAATAGATAAAAAATTTTATTTTTTAAACTTAATTTAAAAAAGTTTTATTTTACTTGCAAAATAAATAGAGGTACAAAAAATGCCTGAGATTGCCATAAAAATAAAATAGAATGTTCGCCTAAAGTTTCGCCTAAGAAGCTTAAATGTAAACAAACTGCTTAGTATTTCAATAAAAGCCGATAGAGCAAAAGACTCATATGGACTTATGCCCAAATCGTTGGATCTAAGTCCGAGACCATGGAAAATAAAATTATTTATTATCCTTGAGAAAAATTTTTTTAAATATAAATTTGGAAAAAAAAAAAAATGAAAAACAATTTACCAATTTAAACCAATTAGCAAAATAAACAAAAAATTTGACTTGGTCAAGCTCATGTGAGATGTGGTTGATATCTTTCTCTCTTGATTTTCTTTACTGATAAACGATTTCCACAAAATCTCATCAAATTTTGTCTTGTTCGATTGAGCTATTTTCTTGACAAGTTTTTCCATTTTATCATGGTCATTTTTTCTACTCAAGTACTGCAAGGACTCGTCACTAAAGCTTGATAGGAAAATTAATCAGGTTAATTAATTTATTCAAACAGATGGGATTTATATATTAAGTAATTTACCAAACGAAGAGAAAAAATGGTACACATGAGACCAATATTATGCGAACAAGTTGTTGCCACTCTCTTAAAAAATAAGCCGAAACCACTAGCACTAGCTGACCAAAAGCAAACACAAACTCGAACGCAAGCGCACAGTACTTTTTACTTCTTTTGTCAATCAACTCCATTGTTAATAGATAGCTGTTTACAGATATGCCATGAGAGCCGACAGCAATCAAAAATCGGCCAGTTATTATTATTAGATAATCAATGAGCTTATAGGAGCTAAAGCAAAGTGTCAAACTGCCCAGAACCAATAGACTCAAACTCAACCACAAGGCTTTTATTTGACCATGTTTTTTTCCAACCTGACCAATCAATATTGATCCGATTACAACTCCAGCATAATAAACTGATTGCATAAATGAGCGCCAAATGGCTTTGTCACATACTAAATCAAACTTTTCAATATAAATTATTATTTTATTCTACTAAATTATATTTTTTGTTTTAATTAATTAATAAAATTTACTATTATATTATTTTTTTTATAAGAAAAAAATTATTAAATTTACTTGTTCAGTAAGGGTGTTTTTATAAAAGGTTTTATCATAAATCCAGTATGAGCAAACTTTTTCGGAGCTATTTGACGAGTTGTTAGTGTAGTGATGACCACACTTTTCATGGTACGGCCGAGAAGAGTAATAAGACAAACCATCAAATATTCGACTAGAATTGTACTCATAAACGCCACAACTAGGGAAAAAATGGGATCAATTTTTACCAAATTAGTTGCTTGTTTGTGTACCTGTATTTGGGACTAGCGGCCAAAAACGAGTGAATGTAGCTGGCTATGGGCGGCAGCAAACCAGAAAAACAAAGCAGAATGAATCTGAATTTTTGGTACTTGCCAAAACCGTTCAGGTTTTCGAGCATATCCTCTACTTTAGTCATGTCTAATTTGGTGCATATTCAACACAGAGCGGTAAAGTTTTACTCGCTAATTAATCTAATTTAATTTTGGTATATTTTTTTTTATTTATTTTTTGTTTTTCTAAAATAAAACAAAATCAATACATTTTGAATAAATAAACATTATTAAAACTAGTTAAATCGATTCTTGGTCACAGAATTATGTCAAAAAATATTTCATAATTTTAAAAGCTAAAAAATTTAATTCTCTTATTTAGTTTCAAAATCTTCAGAGATTATAAAACAATTTTTGAAAAATTAAAAAAAAAAAATTTATATATAAAAAATGCTCATATTTCCTGGTTTAATTTTTTTCAATACTCTAAAGGTTATTTGAGTATGATTAACAAATAAAACTGGATGCATTTGCACAAATGGTCTCATGGTCCACGCTGACTGCGAATAGCTAAAGCATATAATTTTCTAATTTATGATGATAAACTAAATTACTAATTTGATTTGGAATTATTTTAGGTTTTTTTTATTTATTTTACAATTATTTTAATAAATATGACAAAATTTATATAAATGTTTTTAAGAAATGAATCAAGTAAGTATTTACGTCATCATACAATTTCTCATTCAGATTAAACAAATGTATTAGCCATTACTTAATAAATATTTTAAAAATTTAAATAAATAATTTGATTAAACAAAAATTTCAATTTTGTTAGAAAAATCTTGCTGCTTTTTTTTTTTATATTTTATTAATAAGCTTCAATTAATTAGTAAAATGAATCGATTTTTTGCACTCGATTTTGCCATTCATCTTTTTTGAATAAATTAATAGAAAAAAAACGAGAGAGATTAAATTTTATTATTGAGAAGAATAAAAATTAAAATTCAACATCCATTTATCTAAATATAATTCCATAAGAAAAATGAATATTCATTTTCATCAAGGATTATAATTATTTTAAAACACCTACTATCTTTTTAAAA
Organism: Brachionus rotundiformis; assembly: GCA_016802295.1. NCBI lineage: Eukaryota > Metazoa > Rotifera > Eurotatoria > Ploima > Brachionidae > Brachionus > Brachionus rotundiformis. The sequence continues at coordinate 1,954,547 of JAESIW010000118.1, forward strand.
TTTAATCAATATTTAAAAAAAAAAATTATTCATATCTTTATTAAAGTTAATAAATTTTGATTTTATTTTAAAATTTAATCTAAGTAAAATTCACAAATAGCCAAAATTAAATCATTTTTAAAATGAGTAAAAATAAAAGCAATTAATTCACTTCCTTTAGCCTAGTTCTTTATTTTCAATTAATAAATTGAATGAGTTTAAATTTTAAGGCCTTAATCAAAGTATCGAATATTCAATCAACACAATTCAAGTTTTCCCAATCGAAAGTCAATTATTTTAATTAATAAAATTTTTTTCCAAATCGATAAAAGTTAAAAAATTAAACACATGGAATGGGATCTGCAAAACTCCAATTTTAAATAGAACTTATGTGATTTTTTTCTTTTCTTTTTTATATTTGGGGAATATTTTTGAATGAGATTTTGGTGCCAAGTTAATTGGATATTAAATTAAAACCAAGTATGTATGTGAGTGTGTGTTCTTTTCCAATCTGGACCATGCCAATCCATTCTGAACGCTATTTAAACCATTCCGAAACCGAAACGTTGCCAAATAGGTTTTTAATTTAGGAAAAAAAAATTATTTTTGTTGCCTTTATATCTGTAAATGCACTTTAGTTTATAGTATTGATTTTTTTTATAATCTTAATTTCTTTAGAATTTATAATTTAAATTAAATGATCTTGTCAGAGCAAAAAAAAGAGCTGCGTTTCACCCAAGAGCCAGATGTGGCGAACCACTCTTTACAAGTCCAGCCAAAACTTACCGACAAACTGAACCACCCAGGTAAGCGCTCATTTTTAATTATTCAAGGTCTTTTTGTATTTTATCTCAATTCCTTTTTATATATTGATTTAGCAATAAATAAAAACTATAAAATAAAATAGAAAAAAAACTTATTTTAATAATTTTATTTTCAACAAAAAATTATTTCCTCTTCTAAATTAAATCATGTTTTTTTTTTATTTTGTGTTAAGTATTTTTTAATTTATTGCATCATTAATTTTTTTCCAATTGATCAATTTTATTAATATTATTATTTAAAAAAAAAACCCAGTTGGGGTGCTAGTCTAATTATATGAATTATGCGGATTAAAAAGGTCGTTCACATTTATATTAAATTAACTAAAATCCGGCATATGCCTCCTAAAAGTTATTAAAAAAATAAAAATAAACACTTCAGATACAAAAAGCCTTGAATACTTAAAAAGCTTATTAACTTTTTAGATTAAGAATTTTGTGCATAGGATACCGCAGCGTTGCCTTAGCATTGGGAATTGCTGCGTTCATAGCCAGCTGTGTTCTATTGACATGTCTTATTAGGCAAACAAGATCACCCAAAAGTCCAAGAAGCCGCCACACACAACCCAAACTGGATTCCAAATCTGCATCATCCAATTCGACTCGATCGAATCAAGTTAGTCGATGAGTTTTTATTTTTGACAAGTTTCCCTTCACCCTAATAAAACTTTATCTTCTATTATAAAAAGCTATACATTTTTATCTTATTATATCTGTGTCTTTTTTATCGATTTGACAAAAAAGATAATTTCCTCAATCAATTTTGAGTCGACTTTTTTCTCTTTAATTATGTTCAATGTGCCAAAGGTAATTAAATTTTGTTGCCACTGGAGCTCTCTTTTGGAGCCAAGTCTCGAACCACCTTGCTACTTGCTAATCTTCTAGATATATAAAGTTATTATGCAAGCAAAGCCTGTCTATCTGCCTGCTTGCTTGCCTTCTTGCTTAGATAAAACTAATTGAATATTTAATTTTTGGCTTCGATTGGTTTTGGTGTCTTGGGGCTCTCATCAAGTATGCCAAGTGAATTTTTTTACGTAAATTTCTAATTAAAAAGTCAAAAAAAATTCCTTTATCAATCATTTATTTTCTCTTTTAAGTGAAATTTTATACTATTTAAATAAATTGTATAATTTCCTCATCAAAGTAAACTAATACGGAATACTCAGAATGCTAATTAGAAAGATATCTTGGTAGAATTCCTCGAATTCTATTCAAATATTGATAAAATAGTTCTTCTTATTATATTCGTAGTCTATTCGGCACACGGCCCTTGAGTCTTAGTTTAATTAGGATAGGGCTGCACATTGGTGTTTGATTGTTCAAATACCAGAAAAGTTTATTATTGTTATTTTTTGTTGGTTAGGAATTTTTCAAGATTCAATTAGTGAATTTTATCATTTAAATTATAAATTCTAATTAATCTATTGAAAAATTTTGTGCCTATTATGCCCAATAATTTTTAATTCAGGCGAAAAATAAAATAAAAAATATTATTAAATTGACAATAATTATTAATAAGAAGTTTGATTGAATGACATATAAAAAACGCTTTAAATTCCAAGCAACTAGTTCCGATAGGGAACAAAGATAATTTAAACTAATTTAATTTTTTTTCATTTTTCATTTTTTGTTCTCAATTATTATTTTTAATTAAACAAATAATTTTATTTAATTGTAGCTAAGCGAAATTAATTTGTATTTATTTAGCATTTATTTGGGTTTTAATAAACAAAATAAGAGAATATTTTAATAAAAATTTTTTCCCGTATTTCAATATGTTATTAAATTTGTTGTCCAACTAGAAAATATAAAGAATGTATTGATTTTTTAGAAGATATTATATGACTGATTAAAAATATTAAATGTTAATCTATTTTTTAGCCTTTTCCAAATTGGCTTCAAGGCTAAATTAGAAAATTTTTTAAGCCAAATTTTTCTAAGGATTTGTTTCTTCTACGGCTTTAGGTGCATTAAAACCGATTTTTTAATCAATCACGTCTAGATCAACCTTTTATAAAATTAATTGCATTTTTTTTGTTCAAAAAAAAGATACAAATTGGCATAGATTGAGATTTTTATCAGTCATGAAATAATGCTTATTTTTCAATATAATTTTAAATGTTTTTTCATGCTACATTTATAGATAAATGTTAAACTTTTAAAAAAACCAAGAAATTTAGTTGATTTATTACATTTGTAAATTTTGTTTAAAATCAACTCTAGCATTAATAATTAATCTTTTATAAGATTAATTTAGATTAGATTATTATTCAAAATTTTGTTCTATCTATCTGATTTATTGATTATTTTTAAAATTAAGATTAGATTTTATTTTTATTAGTATTATTTTTTTTTAATGTCTTTTCAAAATTGTACAAACTATTTTTAATTAATGAATATAATTAAACTAATATTTGGCTTGTATCAAATATTTTACTAGGTTCTGCTTTTCATAAATTATTGTAAATATTAACAAATAGATTTTTAATTTATTAAATATTAATCAAAATAAATTATTGGTCATTGATAAATAAATTTGAATAGCTAAATTAATAGTTTGGTTCTTTGGATAAGTCGGAAAATCCCAGACCCCCTCATCTAACTGCTTATTTTTTTAACTTATAGCTCTTTAATTAAAAGTAGCTTGATACATGGTTTAATTTTGAAAATTGATAATATTTATATTAATTATATACTACTTGTAATTTAATTACTATTACGCAAATATCAATTTATCTAAGGACTAAAACTTGAAATCTAATAAAGCCTTTTTTTTAAATCCTATTAAGATAAACAACCTTAAAATATTTATTAAGGTATTTAATTAACTATTAATAGATTTTGCTCTCTTGGGCTCAACTAGCTATCGTATTTCACTTTAAAAAAAAACTCTTATTTTAAAGCTTATTATTTATTTATTTATTTTAAAATTATTCTGGCAAAACTTGTTAATTTAAGCTTTAAAAGATTTAGACCGAAAAATCATTTGTTTTATTCCCCTTTGGCTAAATTAATAGAATAATTGTTAACTATTAAATTGAGAGAATATTTATTAAGTTTAATTGTTGATGATAGAGCAAATATTGAATCTTTTGTCAAAATATCAATTCATAAGCATTTATTAGTATTTATTTTTTGTGTTGTTGATAATTTAATTTCTAAAAAAAAGAATATGATTGTATTTTAGGTATAATAGATCATAAATAATGTTAAAAAGCTTTAATTTTTATTAAAATTTGAATTTATTATTTGTCATTCTGGACAATTGTGGTTAGGGGTAAGCAGTAAGCATGTGTCTGAACTGTTTCCATTAATTTTACCATTGTTCTAATTTGTTTTGTTTCGATATCTGGGTTCTAGATTATGGAAGAACTTTTCTTATCTAATCTCAAGTTAAATGGGTCTCAGAGCGACTTGAAAGCTCTTAAGTGGATGCCTGATTTGGCCCAAAACCGATTAATAGATTAAAAAAAATTAAAATAATTTTTTTATACTTAAACTAAGCAAAATGAATTCTCAATTAGAGCAATTAGCTCAAGATGATGGTATGTAACTTTGGTATTTGAGTAAAGACCGATAGTTAGAGGCAAAGATGGCGTATCAAAATCTCATCAATCATGTTCGATCCAATCTAAAATCTGAATATGAGCTATTTATTCAACTAGAAGGAACTCGTCTGGTTATCTATTTACAGATAAGAAGAACTATACGAACCATTAGAAGATAGGCTTAATTTCAACTGAATGATTTTTGAGTGTTGTAAGTGATTAAGATTTAATTACTCACTCATTGTATAGAGGCTTTTGTTTAGTGTTAAGATACAATGCTCATAATCAAATGATCATAAACAAATCTAACAAGAAATAGTACAAGTTTAACTCAAACTATCTTTTCTCTTCTAAACCCTAGCCATATTTTCGAATATAAATAAAAAGTTAAGATTAAATTTTATAATTAATTCAGCTACATATCGATTTTTGAGCTAGTTAAAGCTCTCTCTAGTCTTATGTTACTATTTTATTCAATTGATATTCAATCTGTCTTGAGCCTTGTTGTTCGCCTTAGATTTGCCAAGCTTTTATCTAAATGCAAAAACCAGCGTCAGCTAAAATCTTAAGTCTAGGAAATTACATGTTCTAATTTGTTTAACTGGTGTAAATAAATAATGATTAAAGCATTTGTTGAAAATAGATTAGCACTTTTTTTATCTTAAATTACTGCTACCAAGCTCCCAGTATGTAAATAAACAATTTCTGGACACTTGTCTCAAAGATCAGGCATTCTAATTTATTTGCCATATTACAAAAGTTAATCTGAATAAAATTCAAATAAATCTTTTCATTCTTAACCATTAATTAAATTATTAAAATAGGTTAAAATAAATTTAAATATTTTTTGTCAATCTTTAACAAGTGTTTAGTTTCGGATAAAATTAAAAAAAAAAGTGTAATCTAAAACTGGCAAAGTAAAGTGGTAAAACAAGTAAAAAATTGATCAAGAATTTATTTAATTAAAACTTAATATAATAAGAAAAATTAATTTTCAGTGGTTGTTGCAAATTAGCAAAATAAAATAGATTACTCCAAGATAATATTTTAATTTAAGAAAATAGAAAAATACTGCTAGAAATAAGATAATAATTATAAACATATTTTTTTATTATTTTTTTATTTACAATGCAAAAAACTTGTTAATTTTATTTGTTCTAATTTTTCTAATCAATTTTTTGGTTGCATTTAAAAAATTAAAATTTTGTGTCAATTAATTTGAATAATTGAGCTTTATCTCTTTTTTCTTTTGATATTTAATAATTTTAAATTTTCGTCACTCTTAGGGTCATTAGGAAAAGATTAATTTTTAATTTGAGTAGGAAGAACGCCATTTAAATAAGATTTCTTCCGGAATTTTAAAATAATTTTTATAATTTATGAATTTAAATTTATTAGAAAAAAAAGAAAAAGCTTAAACTATGTGATGAAAATTAAATTGTTCTTTATAAACAAACAATTAATAAATGAGACGTGATTTAGGCTAAGAGTTGAGTTTTTAAGAAGTTTATGTGACACTGATTTATAAAAAAAAATTCTAAAATAAATCATGAAATCTAATAAGTTATTAATTAAATCACGTGCCTAGTTAATACATTTTGCCATTAAATGAACACATTGAGAGCAATGTTTACTTTAATTTGATTGTGGAAAGACTTGTTCCCGTTGAGGCCAAAACAAACAAATTCAAAAATCAAAAAAAAGAAAGGCTTTTTTCTAATTATTGAAGACAAATGAAAATAATTTTTATTTTTTTGCCAGAATAAGTATTAAATAGAGCAATATAATATATTTAACAAAAATTATAATCTTGGAAGAATATATTTTTATGGTAAAAAAAAATTACCAAAGTATTATTTCAGATAAATATTGCTTTATTATGACAGGTAATCAAGAAAATTATTATTTTATAATTTGGTATAGTGTGATAAACTTAAAAAAAAGATACATCAATATGCTCAAATACTAATTTATGATTTATGGCGTATATATTATTTAATTTTAAGTGAATTTTGATTTAAGTGGAACTTTTTACTTAGCGCTCTGCAACACATCATAAACAGACTAATGTGTTTTGATATGATACACATTTAGATAATTCCGTCAAATTAACTTACGAAAGTTTTTCAGGTAAATAATCTAATTTAAGAATAGATATAGATTTTTTTTCTTCATTTAATCATGTAACTAATCTAATTCATGCTGTTCGAGTGCCTGTTTGTGAGCAAAACATGACTGTCTTTTCGTGCCGTAAATTCTCTTTGTAAAGAATATAAATAAATGAAAGATTGTTGAGATAAATTAAGCTTATGTCATTTATAAGAAATATTTAAGAAAAGATAAAAGATTATTTCGCATTTATTAAAATAAGAATCAAGTAATTTCTAAAATAATTATGTTGAGCATTTTTTTAAAGTGATAAATTTTCTAATTAAATTAATAAACAAAAAGTTTTATGAGTTTTAATTTTTTTATATCTAATAAAATTTTTTAGTTAAAAAATAAAACAAGTGTAATATACTCTTGAGCCAAAGTGATATATTAATAATAAAATTTTCTTAACACAATCCAAAAATAGTTGTCACTTAGTATCTTTTTTCGCTATCTAATTAAAAAATTAAATTTTTTTACAAAAAAATATTACGTGAATGAGCAATTATGAAATGGTAGATTTTATTTTATAAAAAAAAATTGAATTTTAAGCTAATTGAGAAGAAAGTTTCAAAGGGAAATCATTTGGAAAATTTTTAATGGCAATTCTGAAAAACGGTACCATTTTTTTAGTTAATTGTTTGCATTTTGATTATAACAAGTAAAAATAAATACAATAGAAATATATTTATTATTAATTTATTTTAAATTTATTGTCTTAATTAAATAGAAACAATCTCATTGTTCGATATCCAAAAATATAATAAACACTCTATCTTATTTATATAGATACTAGTGGTAGTCTAAGCCGAATATTTTACTCGTATATCATATTCAATTTTGTCATTTTTTTTTCAATGAGTTTAATTTTAGATAATTAAGTTTGGGAAATTTTTCTAAACATTCAAAAATTCATATCAATATTTGTCAATTTAAAATGAAAACAAAAGCATTCAATTGACATTCTGGCTTAAATTTTCTTGTATCAGTGACATTTAGACAATAATTTATTTAAATTGTTGTTAATTATTTAAAAAGATTTAATTTAATTTATCAAATTTTAATTATACACAATTAATAACCAGTGAGGAAATAATTTTCGAATTTTTTTGACAAAGCTCTCCATTTTTAAACAATAAAGTTAAGTTATTTAGAGAGAGAGAGACTTTATGAACTTTATTTTATAATATCATATCTTGGAATTTAGTCAATCTGACTTTATACACCTTCCATTAGGATCTGTATTGATGTTAGGCTGATTTCAGGCATACATTTTAGTATTCTGAGCCTCAATTGGTGAAGTGTTTTCGCTTCCCATCTACCATTGACCAAAAATCTTAAATAGGTTTATCTTAAAGCAAACTTGCAGGGTTACACATCCTGTTGACATGATCGATTGAACTTTGTCTGTACCCATCAATTTTAATTAAAGTCTAATATATGATGTTTTATCTTGAAAACAAAGTATTTTTATGTTATCTAAAAGATGCCTTTTCTAATTATTAAAAATCATTTGTGAAATATTTATTTTACAAGACTTCAATTATGCATACAGAATAGAATCGATTGCCAAACTATTTGGTTCACTATATATATTTTTATCATTACCACAAATAATAAATATGGTAAAGAATAATTTTCTTGCTAAGTTGGTTTAATGGTAACGGTTACCATTAAGACAACTTTTATTTAGTACAAGTAGTAGAAGCTGTAGCAGGCTATTCCATCAAATCTATCTAAAGCAGCTTTGAAGCCTGCGGTTGACTTAGATGTTACCACATTTTCCAGTAGCTTATTCCAGTGCGGAACTACTTTGTTTGATCACTTCTCTCTTAAATCTGATGTAATAGCCTCTTATTGCCACATCTGGACCTTTAATTACTGATCTATTTATCAGATCTTTGGTCAGGTTTTTTTTGGTCATACATTTAGTCTGCCAAAATGTATCGCTTTGCACTTATCAGCACTCAGGCCCAGTGTGACCATTAGGAATTTTTTCTAAGTAACTTTAAGTTTACCAGGATATTGGTAATTTTATTTTCAATAGTCTTCATTTATTTATATGCAATTCTTTATTTTTTTAATTTAAAAGGCTCTTTGGTAAACAAAGCTATAAATTGGAATAGTTAAAGATACAAAAATTAGATATAAGCAAAAAAGTCACATAATAATTGGTATTTTTGAGCATTAGAAGTTTTCGTGGAAAAAGGGTTAAAGACTCTTAAATTTGGCATTTAGAGATCCAAAAAAATGTTAAATTTAGTGTTTGCCAATTGAGAAGTTAGTGGCTCAATTAATCTTAATTAGAATGCAACACAAACCGAGACTTTGCTCTTAAATTAATACCCTTATCTAACAAGAACTATTTTTTTGCAGATTTTAGGCTTGAAAAATGTACCAAGCAAGCGGTCAAGCTTGACCAAAAGAAAACAGTCCAATTCAATCGAGTGCATACTATGCCACAAGAACCAGTTGATAATTGAATCCGAGGACAACTCGTCACGCACCAATTCAAATTTGTACGAAATAAACTGTTCCGGTTTGAGCAACGAGCGCAAACGAAGCCAACTCCGGGCCCAATTCTTAGTCAAATTTCACCCATTTAGCCTCAAGCTTCCGGACAAAACAAACGTAATCAAAAACCTGCAGCGCTCAAGCAGCATAGCACGCAATCACGATAGAAAAATGAGCCAACGGTGTTGCCTGAGTGTGTCGGTGGTGCCGTTCGATAAACAATCGGCAAAGAACAAGAGCAAATCCAAAGCAAAATCCAAAATAAATAATCCCAGCATACAACTAGTAAGCATTAATTATACTTACATAATTAATCTGTTTAAGTTGTACGCTAGTTTCATTAGTATAATTTAGTTTTTGATAGATGAGAGTTAATATACCATTAAGGCTAGTCGTAGATCTATTTTAGCTCATTAATTAAGAGAAGAAACAAAAAAATACGAAAGAGGGGGTAATTATCTTTTCAGTGTTTAGCTTTTAATCAGCAAGCAATCTGATTTTTCTACTCTTTTCTCTATTTTTATTTACATATTTTGATTTTCAATTTATATTTTTATTTATTTTAATAGTTTGAGGAAATCCTCAGACCACACGTTATGGATCTTAGTCCTTCTTTTCAGCCTAGCATTTGAAGCGTAAAAATAAGATCAAAACTATTGATTATATCAGAGTACGGGATAAGTAAAAATTATGACTAAAAAATAAGTCAAGTTTTTTAGTTTTTTATACTTATTAACTGAAATTTTCATATAAGCAGTTGTATTTTTTGTTTAACACTAGAAGCACCAACGAGTCAAAATGACTCTTTTTCGATTTTTGGCCGCTAATATCCAAGTAAACTATTGTTATTAGAGCATAACTTTTTTTTTTCAGCATAAGAATAAGAATAACTTTCTATATTAACTAAATTCAGATAAAAAAAAATTTGTCTTTGTGCAAAATCAAGTATATACTACTAGAAGCACCAAAACGAGTCATTTTGACTCGTTTTTCAATTAAAATTTTGAATTTAGCTACAAAATCAATGTATCAGTCATAAAATATAAATAAAAAGTATACAAATTTTTAAAAAACTGACTCAAACCTTAATACTTGAACGAAAATAAGCAAATTTAATAAAAGCGAAAATTAAAGTTTTTGTATTTTACATGAAAGACGAAGAATAGGCTCACAAAGAAATTAATTCAATAAAAGATCAATTTTTTGCTAGATACTTTTTTTAGCTAATTTTTAAATTTCTCTCAATTAAAATTAAGTTTTGAATAGATTTATCCGATTAATAATTTTTTATCCATTAGATTTCATTAAAACGAGTCAAAATGACTCGTTTTGGTGCTTCTAGTGTTAAGATAGGTGTATTTGTTAGATAGTGATCTAAATTTTCTAAACGCTGCTGATGATCTATTCTTTTATGCAAAAATACCCATACACCCATAGGCCTGATCCTGCACTTATATTTTAACAGTTTATTTACATGTATTTATCCGCAAGCATATTAGTCTCAAAAGATTTAAATTACTTTATAAAGCGCTTCAAGAGAACAATTAGTTTCATACTTTATCTACAATCTTTAAATACAATAACGTTCTAGTTTATATTTTTATTATATCATTTCATTGAATTTGGTCAATCCGACTTTAGACAATTCTTCTCTTTTGTAGCATTTTCACAAGTAGCTTCAGCTTGTTGTTCTTGATTGGTTAGTGAGACTCATATTCTTTTTGAACCTGCTTGACGCAAAGGTGACTGCATCGAGTTGATCATTTAAGCCGCTTCTTAGAATAGAAGCAAATTACTAAAAAATCTTTTTAATGCTATAACTAACAATAACAGATCTGTTTCGATGCTTTAGTCGTCAGGAATAGACTGAAAGTGAAAAATACCTAACTAAATAGGTCCTAATCTGGCCGGAGTATAGCATAAGCGCCTTTCTCTTTAGATAGTACAATCGGAGCTCTTTTATCCGTAAGGCTTGGGACCAAAAATAAACTACTACGGTTTAAATTTTACAGATAGACTTTATTCATGCTTTTATCATTAAGAGAAAAGGGACGGATAAAAGAGCTTCGGCTGTATATTCTTAATGCCTGAATATGTTCTCATTGACGCACTTGCTATCCCTCCTTTCTGACGATGTTTCGGTGTTTATGCACATGACTTTCGCTTAGGCCTGTTCGCTAAGCCTCGAGTCTTTTGTTCTTAACAACAGTGAAGTAAAATCAATGCTGATTTCGGGAAGATTCTAATAGAAAAACTTGAACACATTTCACACTGAAAGCTTAAGAGGGATTGAACTGACACAGTGCAGTGTAAAACGTTGAAACTATACAGAGAACAAATTATGAACTAACCAGTCAATTCATCAAGAACAGAAGACTGGTGTGGCTAAGACATGTTTTCTTTTTTCTATTTAATAAATAAATTTTGGTTTTGCCAGAGTTTGTCCGAATGGCATTAGCCTTCGTTTAAACCCTCATGCTACGAGAGTTACAATTTTAATTATAAATTTGTGTCAATTATTAAGATGTAATTAACAACATATACAGTAAAGATTCAAGCAATAATGGGTTGAAAAAGACTGAGGCTTATTGAGAAAATGGTTGATGGGTCTAACTATGCTAACCTGTGTCCTCCATCACAAAACCATTAAAACTAATCAGTAAAAAAAATAAAACAAAATGATTTAGTTATTGTTAGTAGAATTAAAGATCAAGTGAAAGAAAGGGGTTTTATAGCGTACATATATGTGACAGAATTTCTCTATCTATGAGATCTATTCTATATTTTTTACTTAAGAACTTGATGAATAAGTTATTTACTTGACTCATTACTTGACTGTCTCTAGCCTTAGTATTTTGTCTTTATTTTTTATCGAAGTTTTGTCTGGCTTAGACATGAAAATAACGCGCAAATCCAATAGAGGTCTTTAATGGGTCCTCGAAGGATGGCTCCACAAGGAGCGAATTAGGAAGACTATTTTTCTATTTTTCATCTAGCAGTCAAAAAGTTTGTCCATTAGGTTGATAGGAACCATTAGCTAAAGCTGGTCAGTTAAAAAATATTCTTAACTTGGTTGTTTATTTCTGGTACCTTTAAACAATGGCTCTCATCTGACACAGAGGTCAAGAGAGGACTAGCTGTTTTTTAATCATGGTCTTGAACCTTAGAGACTCTTAGAAAATTATGACCTTGACCTTTTATTATAGATTATCTAATTGGTTGATTTAATTTAGACCAAGCAGGCAGACAGCGAGACAGACACGGCCGATGACGCGCCCTATACCAAAGACACTCAAAAATTAATAGAGACAAAGCAAGAAGCTAAGTCACTAGAGTCACTGGACAAGCCGGACATGAGAAAATCGCTCAGCAAGAATTTAAACGAAATAATCAACTCGGTCTCGTCGGTGTCGTCCAGTCACGGCATTAGGAGCGAATGTGATCACGCCGTTCAGCACCCAATCGAAACCAGTCTGATCGACTATGCCAACACAATACACACGCCGTCATCGACTTGTTCATCGGCGGCCAGTTTGTGCAAACCTCAAGAAGTCCAGAGGCGTGGCTCAGTTACAAGCGAGTCAAAAAAGCAAGCGCCAAATGAGTTCAACCTGCGCATAAACCAACTGAGATTTATCGACGAGAGCGCCTCGTCGACAGCTGTTACTTCGCCGATGGGATCGACCAGCCATTTGTACTGGCCCAAACGGCCGCCTCAACAACAGCACAAGCTCCTAAGCTCGTCAAGCACGAGCAGTTCAAGGACTATATCATTGCCAGCCTCTTCCAGCTGCTCACAAACAAGCTCCGGACAATCGACACCCAAACAACAACTAAAACAAAAGAGAACCTTGAGCATACAACGACAAGCCAATGTACAGTCTTCCACTGAGACCCTTTGCTCCGAGAGCAGTCAATTGCAGCGTCAACACGAGCTTCTCGGCGCACACTACCTAGCCGATGTTAAGGCCAACAACAAACATTCGACCAGCGAACAAGATGACGATGAAATTGTTAACATTATTTCGCACAACAGCAGCCAACCACCAGCACACTTGCCAATACCAAATCGTACTGGCGTTAGTTTGAAAAATTTTGAAGACTCGTACTCCGAGGATGATTCTTACTACAGTCATTTGTATGCCGAGAACAAGAAATTACTCGAAAAGACCAAAACAGAAAAGATTCTATCCAAGCAAAATAAAGTTAACAATGACTCAGATTCCTCGTCTGTGTGCTCGTCGTCGAACATCAACTACAAAAAGACCTATCGTTCGCATCACAAGTATGCCAAGCAGTTCTATTCGTTTCCATCCTCTGTACGCACAAGCCTAAATGGGCACAGTGACGACCGGATATATGCTTATGATAATTTTGATTGTATCAATGAATGTATTGAAGAGGTGAGTCAAATTAATATCTCATTAATGTTCACTCTTTGATATGACGTTTAGCAGCATCATAGCATCTTTAATTAGTAATTTTCCCCAACGAATATCATGTGACTTCAACTCTATTCTCTGAGATCTGAAATTTACACATAAAAGAGTCAGTATTCTGAAAAAATATCCATTCACCATTCGGAACTGTCCTCGAAAAACTTTTCCTAAGTTATTTTTAAATATATATAATTAGAAAAAATAATCATTTAAACAAAAATATTTTCTCTTGCCCTTTAGAATTTGGAACCTTTATGGTACAAGCTGATTTCTTTAAGCTGTTGATTTAACTTTAATGAAAAGAGCATTTTTTAGACTTTTTTCTCTTCTATTAGAGACAAGTAAAATGCATGTTTTACTTAGATATTATTCTTGAACCTTTTTTTAAACAAAACACAAGAACTGGTTCTGAAAATAATATCGTATACTTGATATCCAATTTAAGAATAAATAATCTAATATTTGTCAAACATCATATGGTGGTTTTGTGAAATTCAGTACAAAATGGCAAAAAGAACAGAAAAAAGTGTAAAAAAATGAAATAACTTTTTTTCTAAAAGTTTAAAATTAATTCTGTGAATGCAGAATGGTGCAACATTCAAAGTTGCATCAAATATCTGCTAATTTTGCAGAGTTCAGCAGAAATTAAATTTCAATATAATCGAGTGTAGTGCATTTTGCAGAGATTTTGCACATCATTAGCAGACTTTTACAGTTGATGCAACTTAGAATGTTGCACCATTCTGCATTCACAGAATTAATTTTAAACTTTTAGAAAAAAAGTTATTTCATTTTCTTACACTTTGTTCTGTTCTTTTGTACTGAACTTCACAAAACCCATATGGTTCAGTCAAAAACATGTTGAAATTTTTTTCTTGATTTTGGGTTAAAATGATATGATAGTGAACATTTAAGAACTAGTTTATTGTTAAATAAAAGTCAAGCTTTGTAAAGAACAGTCTAAAGAAAAAGTTTTCTTGTGTTCAACCAAGTGGACTAAAGCCAACAGTGCTTTGCTAGCATTTTTAACTTACTTTCTTCATGAGAGTCAGAGAAGAATACTAAAAGGTGGATGAAAGCTATTGTGTGTGGTAATCAAGCTACATGACGCATGATTATCTCTCTAAATGATACTAAATCTCGAAAAATATTTTAAAGAATAAATAATTATTATTACTAACGATTTACCCATTTTATAATTTTTAACTTATATAATTAAATAAATCTAAATAAAAATTTATTAAAATTTAAAAAAATAAAACAATAATTCAAGTCAATAATATTTTATTGTCGTGAAAGACTTTATCTTTTTAGATTGAATATTAATAAGACAAGATATTTTAAACAATCAAAAAATTAATTAAAATGCTTGATAAGAACTGTATGATGGATATGATGGATATGATGGAAATGATGGTTGAGCTGAAAAGGACTGCATTGGCAAAGATTGTGGTAAAGACAACTGTGGAGTTGAAAAAGCAGCTGTTTGGTCAAATCCAGGGTATGTTGAACCAAAATTTGAGTACTGTGGTACTGAGGAGAATGATGGTTGAGGTTGATTACTGTTAAACATTTTGAAATTTAAATGATATTTCAATGATAGCTAAACTTAAAAGATTTTATAATCAAAAAAAGATTTTAGCATATATATTTATAATACTTATTTTCAAGCTTCGATTAACTTTATCTATAAAATAACTAGATATATATGAAGTTTTGTTTAAACATAAAAAAAACTTCGAAAGGATGTATACTAAAAAGTACTAAATTTATCATATGGTCCATTAATCGAATTTTTAAATGATTGTTTAAAAAATAATTATAAAATAAGATATAAGTCAGTTAAAATCTAGTTATTCTCAATATATAAATGATACAAGTTATTCATGCTTGAAAATTTAGACCTATAAATATTGCCTTAATTTTATCTATTTGATTATAAAAATTTAAAACCTAACCTAGTAAAATGTTTAACAGTAATTTAGAGATTGATAAATAGTCAAGATAAATTTGATATTGATACTTAATTTTTAGCTTTTCCATCAACTTCTTTCCCTCAACCATCATTCTCCTCAGTACCACAGTACTCAAATTTTGGTTCAACATACCCTGGATTTGACCAAACAGCTGCTTTTTCAACTCCACAGTTGTCTTTACCACAATCTTTGCCAATGCAGTCCTTTTCAGCACAACCATCATTTCCATCATATCCATCATATCCATCATACAGTTCTTATCAAGGATTTTAATTTATTTTTTGATTGTTTAAAATTACTTGTCTTTTATTTCAAATGACAATAAATTATTAATTAAATATTTTTTCTAAATATCATATAAAAAGTTCACTTTATTCATTTTATTGAAATCTTCCTTTTTTTTTTGAAAAATTTTGAATAAACATAACTATAATTTAATTTCTAAAGCCCGATCAATTAAATGATAATGATGAAGATGAAGAAACCTCAAATTTAGTTGAAGATGGATTTATTCGGATGTCTTCCCCAGTCGATTCTGTCATTAACCATAGTAATACCAACACTAATTTAGATACCACTGGTCTTGATTCAACTACTGATCTTAACGATATTGAAATATGCAACATAGCTTTTTCAAATGTTGCCAATTTTCCGAATGTTGGCTCTTCACCAATCTCAGATGAATTATTAAACACTTCTTCTGATGCTGATGGTGAAACTTTCAATGATAATGCCGAAACCAGCTGTGACTATGGTGGAATTATCATTCACAATTCCACCGATTCCAACACTAATGAGATCGCCTCGCTTAGTGATGAAAATGACGAGCTAAATGACGAACAAGATGATTTTGGCTTTGAAAGTTTCGATAAATCACAGATAAAATATTTGACTTCACAAACAAAAGCTCCACATTCAATTATGAAATCCAAGACTTCATGTCTAAAGCAAGCTGAGGTCGTGGTAAATGAAGTTTCTTCGAACAGTGAAGGTGCAGAAAAAGATAATAATAATCAAGTAAATACAACCCAAAGACCAAAGGTTAGATTCAATCTTGACATTGATTATGAGAAAGAAAGAGAGTGGAATCGAATAAACAAAATAATTGGCGATGCAAGCAAAACTCAAATCGAATGGACACAGGAAGTTGAAGTCTAATAAGGCATAGATTATTAGAATATTATGATTTATATTTTCAAACTAATAAAAAAGAGTTTAATTGTATTTTTGTAAATTTTTAAATGAAGAAAAATTTTTAGAATATATTTAGATTTATTTTTGATTTAATTTTTTAAAATTTTAATCAATTTTTTTTTTAATTAAATAAAACAATTTTTTATCTACTAATTTAGTTTCTTATTTATTGAAAAAGAAAAAAATATCAAAAAATGAACAACTACGTTTTGATTAATTAACTGAATAGGTATTAAATTTAGAAATAAATAAAAAATATTTAATTAATAATTTATTGTCATTTGAAATAAAAGACAAGTAATTTTAAACAATCAAAAAATAAATTAAAATCCTTGATAAGAACTGTATGATGGAAATGATGGTTGAGCTGAAAAGGACTGCATTGGCAAAGATTGTGGTAGAGACAACTGTGGAGTTGAAAAAGCAGCTGTTTGGTCAAATCCAGTGTATGTTGAACCAAAATTTGAGTACTGTGGTACTGAGGAGAATGATGGTTGAGGGAAAGAAGTTGATGGAAAAGCTAAAAATTAAATATCAATATCAAATTTATCTTGATTATTTATTAATCTATACTGTTGAACATTTTACTAGGTGAGGTTTTAAATTTTTTATAATCAAATAGATAAAATTAAGGCAATATTTATAGGCCTAAATTTTCAAGCATGAATAACTTGTATCATTTATATATTGAGAATAAGTATATTGATAATTAAAATAAATAAATTCCCTTAGATTATTAAATTAAATTGATGGTTAGCTGATTTCTTGAATTTTAAAGCATTGTTAACTTCTTTTTCTTAAGCATGATTGATTTTAAAATTTAACAATGAACGACATTCCAAAATACTTTAAATTCTTACTTGGTAATAAATATTCAATATTTTTTACAAATATTAGTTTAATATAATAAAAATAAAAAAATCATGTTCAACAGTATAGATTAATAAATAATCAAGATAAATTTGATATTGATATTTAATTTTTAGCTTTTCCATCAACTTCTTTCCCTCAACCATCATTCTCCTCAGTACCACAGTACTCAAATTTTGGTTCAACATACACTGGATTTGACCAAACAGCTGCTTTTTCAACTCCACAGTTGTCTCTACCACAATCTTTGCCAATGCAGTCCTTTTCAGCACAACCATCATTTCCATCATATCCATCATATCCATCATACAGTTCTTATCAAAGATTTTAATTTATTTTTTGATTGTTTAAAATTACTTGTCTTTTATTTCAAATGACAATAAATTATTAATTAAATATTTTTTTCAGACTTTTTTAAAATTCATCTTAATCGGTAAATATATATATATTATTTAATTTCAAATATTTTATTCAATTTAAATATATTAAAAAAAAAACAACCATTCTTGTTAAATATTAAATATTTTTATAAGAACATAAAATTTTTAAATGATTAATTTTTATTTTTTTGTATATTTTCTTATATATAATAGTCATAATCAAATTTTAGCATGTAAAAATCAATAACCTACGATAAACCATTTTTTTGTTTGTATATTTTTTAATCTTTCCAAATCGTCAAGCTTATAATTAAAAAAATTCTTAATTACACTTTGTTAAATTAATCCCATAAAGAATAAAAAATTCATAATTCCGTTTTTTCTAATTGAATTATTTCTTCTGAAAATTGCATTTACAATTTAATTAATTCTTAAAACAATAAATGATTTTACTTAACAGTATTTAATTTTATAAATCGAAATTTTTAAATTTACTTTAATTCCAAGTTTGTTTTCGTTTTTTCTTTTATTATTTTTTGTCAGGTAAAAAAAAATAAATCAAATTTATCAATTTGATTTAGATGATAAAACTAGGTCCTGTTGCCAAGGCAACGTTTATTTGCCGACCTGAAAAGTCTCTTTAACATTAATTGAATGAAATATCTAGATTTTGCTTGGCAAACTTTTAAAGCAAAATTTGTTATTTCCTTAGAAAAATATTACATTTTAAGCAAACAAATTTTAATCCACAAATATGACTCAAAATCATTGCTTCAAGAGGAATTTTAAAATTAAACCAATTTAATTTAATTGTTCTGCGCTTTTCGATTTGAAGTTTTGTTTGCTTTTATTGGAAAAATTAGCCAACTTTTCATAATTTGTTATAACAGCAACAAAAAAATGTTTTTTACCATAATATTTGGCAATAGCCAAGAGGCATTTGTCAATTCCAATTGTAAGGTCTTGCATTTGCTCAATTATATAAAAAAATTGGCGAAATTGAACGAAACAGAGAAGCAGGTTGACATCGATTTGGCAGATTTGAATGGTGAAGTAAAGAACTTGAACGAAAATAAACTCAATTATGGAAGCAATTTTCTGGCAGCCAAAGAAAAGTATATTTTGGTAAAAATCGAACGTAAGTTCATTTATTTTTATTTTATTTTTTAATTAATTAATTTGAATTAAATAAAATTTAAAAGAAAAAATTTTTTTTTTTTAAAGATATTAGATCAGATGGTAAGCCATTTTATTCTGTTTTGGTTAATGATGAACAATTAATCAGCGAAGAATTTTTAACCAAACTAAATTCGGTTAAAAAACCAGTTGGCAAAACTTCCCAAGCTAAAACACAACAAAAGCAAAAATCCAGTCATTTGTCGCCAGCACCAAACAACCTAAGAGTCAACAGCTCCAAACCACGAAATACCAACACGACATCTTTGACAGATACCGACTCATCAACAAATTTAAAAATATAAATAATAAATTATTTAAATAACTGCCTCTTTTATACTTTATTTTTATCTGAAGACACGTAGACAATTTTGCCGCTATAACATCAATAATGACTTCTTTTTGAACCACCTTCTTTAAATCAACATAAATATTCTAAAAAATTAAAAATAAATTTCTTAATTTGAAAATTATGGCAAATAAAAAATCTCATGCTGATCGTATTTTCTACGATCTACCATCTAAAGAAAAAAATGACCAACAAATGAACAACAGAGACCCAGAGGCACTGCTTAAGCTAATATCTCAATCAGAAATGGGAAGCAACGAAAAGTTTCTGTCTCCATTCGGACATAGACAAGTGGTCTATTGTGATTACACGGCAAGTGGTCGCTCACTGAGCTTCATTGAGGAGTTTATCCGGTCCGAAGTCCTTCCAGACTATGGCAACACTCACACCACTAGCACTGTTACTAGTTTACAGACAACCTTGTTCCGCCAAGAGGCCAGAGACATCATCCGCAATTGCGTAAACGCCAGTGAACATGACTTGGTTATTTTTGTATCCTCTGGAACAACCGGTGCTGTAAACAAGCTTCTCAATGCTCTGGAACTGACCGAACCTCCTGTTGTTTTTGTCTCACCTTATGAACATCACTCAAATTTGTTGCCATGGCGTGAGGCTCTAGCCGAAGTGGTCTTCATAAACGAGACTAATTGTGGCTCTATAGATCTTGACGATCTGGAAACTAAGCTCAAACAGTATCAACATGACAGAAGAGTGCGCATAGGCAGCTTCAGTGCTGCGTCCAATATCACTGGTATTCTGTCCGATTCGGACAAAATTACCACTTTACTCCACAAATACGGATTTTTATCTTTTTGGGACTATGCTTCAGCTGCGCCTCATGTAGATATTAACATGAATCCATTTGTATCCTATGAAGAAGATAAAGAACTTGCTCATAAAGATGCAGTCTTTTTGTCTGTCCATAAGTTTATTGGTGGACCACAGACACCTGGCATCTTAATAGCCAAAAAAAAGCTATTTGTAAATAGAGTACCCGATGGATGTGGTGGGGGGACGGTGTTTTTTGTCACCAAAAATGATCACAGATATCTGAAAAATGACGAGATGAGAGAAGAGGGTGGCACACCAGCAATTGTCGAGTCTATCCGTGCTGGTCTTGTTTTCCAGCTAAAAAATGCGATTGGTGTAGACACCATTCTAAGCAAAGAAGACCACTACACTAAGTATGCCAATTCATATTTATTTTTTATTCAATTAATAATAAATTAAATAATATTAAAAAAAAATTTTCTTCTTTAGAAAAGCTATTGAATTTTTTGCCAAAATTCCGAATTTAATTATTCTGGGCAGTTTGAGTGTGCGTCGCTTGGGCATATTTTCTTTTTTGGTCCAACATGAACAAACTGGTTTGTTTTTGCACCCGAATTTTGTCACTTCGTTGCTAAACGATTTGTTTGGCATACAGACCCGATCTGGTTGTGCATGTGCCGGTCCTTACTCACAGCATATAATGGGGCTTAGCTACGAAATGGCAAAAGCCTATGAGGAGATATTAATCCAAGATGAAAGAATTGATCGGCATCATTTGAGAATTGGACACGACACGACCAAGTCAGAGATGCTGAGGCCGGGCTTTACCCGTTTTAATTTGGCTTTTTTTTTCCAAGAGCCTAGAGTTGATTTTATACTCAATGCCATCAAATTTGTCTGTGAACATGGATGGAAATTTTTACCACAATATATCTGCAACTTGCAAACAGCTGAGTTCAGACACAGAAACTTTCAGGTGTTCAAAGACCGCAAATGGTTATCTCACATCAACTACAAGAATGGCCTCTTTAACTATAGCCGAAGAGTTGCTCAATCAGAAGAGGACTGTCCATCTAGTTACCAAGTTTTTATACAAGAAAAATTTTTATCTTTAAATATTGAATATTTTTCCCAAGGAGTGCATGAATTTGGCCTATAAGGCTCTAGAAGGAACCAAAGTAAAAAAAAAATTTTCCTATTTTTAAAAGCTATTTTTTGAATCTTTCTGAAAGACAAATGTTCAAATATCTGATCAAAGACTAATTTTCAGTCAAGAAGCATCAAAACTACGCTGGTTTTTACTTGCCAGCGAAGCTTATGGTATCCTCCACAATATCAAGTCATTGTATAACAATGAAGTATATGTTCCACCATTTATGCCACTTAGGTACACACTTGATATTGATTTGGACCAAATTTATAAATTGGAAACAAAAGAGGGAAGAAAATACTCTGTCCCTTCGTTTATGGAGCATGCTAATGCTTATTTAGTCGATGAAAAATTTGACCATTTGGTAAAGTTGGTTCGAGATAAAGTTAAACAAAATGTAGAGGAAAATCACAGCTATTCAAGGTACCTCAGCATGTATCAAAAGAACCAAATGGATAAAAATGGTGATTGTGATGTCAATGAGACTAAAAACTCTGATTTTGTGTGTAAAATAAAATTAAAAAATAATTTAAGAGATTTAAATGGTTCAGACTATAAACATGAATGGCATTCACCACCGAAGAGCATTTTCAAGCCATTTGTTGAGGCCCTAAATGAGTTTAACATGATACAAGATGGTGACAAGGTTTTGGTTTGTTTGTCAGGTGGCAAGGACTCAATGTCTCTTCTACATGCCATTAGGCAGTACCAATTTGTTGCCAGATCAAAAGTGATATAATGAATTTTTTTCTACAAATTATTATTGATAAATTTTCCTTAAAAGAATATTAATTTTGAATTCGGAGCTGTAACTGTTGATCCCAAGACCTCATCGTACAATCCGAGTTCATTGAAGAAATATTTGGCAGAATTGAATGTGCCATATTTTTATGAAGAGCAAAGTATTTTAACAAAATAAATATAAATTATAAAAATTTAAATTAAAAAATAAATTAAGCTATTTTGGAAACTGCGGAAAAATTGCCATATGAGTGCGCTTCGATATGCAGCTTTTGCAGTCGGATGAAGCGTGGTAGAATATACCACGCAGCTCGCCAAAACGGCTACAATGTTCTAGCCCTGGGCCAGCACTTGGACGATTTTGCCGAGAGCTTTATGATGTCCATATTTTACAATGGCAAATTGTGGTCGATGAAAGCAGCTTACAAAAATGAAGATGGTGACTTGCGGATCATCAGACCATTTGTGTATGTGCGCGAGAAGGAGCTCAGATCGTTTGCGGAAGGAAACCACTTTCCCATAATAACTGAAAATTGTCCAGCTTGCTTCGAAGCGCCAAAAGAAAGACAAAGAATGAAGCAAATTCTTGCCCAACAGGAACTCACTTCTCCATGCTTATTCAGCAGCTTATTAAGCGCTATCAAACCAATTATTCAAATTGATCTGTGTCAAGTTAGTGTCAGGACTCTGAGCGAGTATGCACTCAAATTGGTTCGAAAGAATCCTCATTTATACACTGAATTGGTCAACAATGCCCAAAATGATACAGAACACTCTAATGAAGATTCAATTTAGTCTTTTTTTAACAAAGAAAACATTCTTTAATTAAATTTTAGTTTTTTTAGCATTTGTTTGAGTTGAATGTTTACAATTTATCAAAATTATAAAGATTAAGAAATAGCAGATTTTTATGAAATAAAAATTTCTTAAGAATTTGATTGATTTTTAATTTAATTTCATAACTTTTTTTCCAAAGATTAAAGTAAATATTTAACCAAAATGGCATAAGATTTAATTTAATTAGGAAATTTATCTACCTACGTAATATTCAGTGTTAATACAGCGAATTATTTAATGACGTATTCTTCCTTATTTTTATAAAAATCTAACTAAATCATGATTAAATAATAAAGGATATTTTATTACCTTGGGGAATTAATCTAGTTATACTGAAATATAAGAAAGAAAACAAAATTTAATAATTATTTTTATTTTCAAAGTGATAAAATATCATAATGTAATAAAAAATGTTAAAAATGATTTATTGAGTATTAAATAGATAGAAATAATCTTAAAACTGTAAGCCGAACCAATTGCAAATTTATTTTGACCAAATTTCCCAAATGCAAACTCAACTCTAATACAAAGCAAATCAAAAAATTCAAATTTATCCATATCAAGAATTAGCATGCCAAAAGTAATTTGCCAATATAGATTTTTATTCAAATAAACAAAATCACTTGGAAAAATATTATTCTTATTTATATTTTAATTAAGCTATAAACTTGACATCATATTTTAAAAATTTTCTGTCTACATTTTTAATTACATAATATAAAATATTTTTAAGTTCAAAAATTAAAAATTAAGAAAAAAAATTTTTTTAAATAATAAAATTATTATCAATCTCAAATAAATGATTTAAAATCAGTATCTTTTTTGTCTTTGAACAACACTCTGTAAATAAGCAGACCGCATCCTGGACATAGTCTCGCGATCATCTTTATCAACAAACCCGGAGTAGCTTGGTGCCGGTGATTCACCATAGTCTATCTTGTCTTCGACATGGTCCGAGCTTTTCTTTGTCTCATCGCCATTAGAATTTTCATTTTTGTTCTTTTCCTTTTCATCGAGCTCTTCATCCTCCTCCTCCTTGTCAACTATTCCCATTTTTTTACCCAACCAAGTAAATTTGGCAATTATTTCCTTTCAAATTAAAAATAGAAAACAAAAATATTTCCAGCAACTTAATACCTCCTGCATTAGGTCAAAGCACATAGCCAAAATAGCCATACCAATAAGCAAATAAATGCATCCAGCTATCAATTTTAATGTTGCGTTTTGGTCATCTTCATTTTGTCCAGGCACATAATCTCCAAAGCCAATAGTTGACAGTGTAATGAAGCAAAAATAGCCAGCTGCTATCAGAGGCCAGTCCTCAAAATTGCTAAATATCACAGCTCCTATGATAATGTACAAAGTGAACACTATCATTGTTATTGTCAGCGGTACTGTCACCTTCTCCTCTTCGTCTTCCTCCTTTTCCTCATCATCGTCAACCACTTGGACCTTGTTTTTGTCCTCGTTGTCTGCTTCTTCTGTCGCAGCTGCTTTTTCTGCCTCCTCTTTTTTCTTCATTTTTCTTCTATAGCAAAAAAAACAACAAACCCGAGAGTACAGAAATCTGAACATGTCACCAAGAACGCTGGACATGCGCGACAAAAACATCAAAAAAAGCGGAATTCCAATAGCTGCGTAGCATATGCAGACTATTTGTCCTTCGCTAGTCACCGGTGATATGTGTCCATAGCCTATGGTGGTAAAAATGGTCATGACAAAGAGAAGTGAGCGCGGAAAACTCCATTTGGTGAAGGTGGTGCAGTCTTGGCCTGAATAGCCATAATTGCTGCGAATTTCCAGCACTTGATCGCGAAAGTCAGACAGCCAATTTTCTATTTTTGTATTGGCGACAGTCTCATTGTCCTTGCTGGTCTCAGTGGACACGGAAGAAATGTTGTACTGAATGTATGTAAGCAGGTTGGACTTAAGGGTGACTATATTGGAGAGCTCGGCGCCCCTGCCTTCGTGGCAATCTTTGGCCTCCTTGTGCTCTTCCAGCAGTCTGAAAAGAAATGCGCCTATCACCGCATAAATGCATACCATTACCAACAAACTGAGTCGAGCAAAAAAAAATGCTGTAGCCTTCTTCCAAAATTCTTTGCTCATCAGCATTGACTTGGTCTTTTTCTGCTTGTCCAATTCTGTTTTTTCGCTCATGGTTCTTCTATTTTTCTAATCAAAATTTTAAATACGTCAAATAAAGAAAATTTTCAAGTGAAAAAGAATTTTTATTTTAACATTTATTAAAATTTTACCAAGAAACAAGTTTATTGATTTTGAGACTTTATTTTGGAAAAATTTAAAGCCAAATTTCAGATTTTTATATTTAATATTGATAAAGTAAGAAAAATAATTTTTTGTTCGAGTCTTTAATATAAACTCAAATATTTGTTGTTAATCTTGAGCTGAACATATTGCTTCCATAATAAATTTTCCAATAACTTTAAGAAAATAAGGCATAAGTTATGATGATTAGAAGCAATCAATCGACTTGATAAATAGTTTTGGCTCAAGTTATTATTTCTAAGCTAATCAAATATATTTTAATATATAATGTGTTTTTTTTCCAACTCAAAAATTTGAGTTTAATTTTTGAAAAAAGTAAATTGAGTCTATTAATTTTCAAATGGACAAGGGACGAAATAGAGAGAAATATATTTGTATTCTTTATTAGTCATTAAGATAATAAATTAATTTCAATTATTTTTTTCTTTAATTTCTAAACAAAAGCTCAATTAAAAGTTATAATTTTTATTTTTTTAAAAATAAATTTCTTTAATAATCAAAAATATAAAATAAATAGAAAAATATTAGATAAATAATTTGATACATTAAAAATTTTCAATAAAAAAAATACTTGAAAAAATCAATTAAACACACCTAAAAGGTTATTTTTAATTAACCGGTTTCTTGTCAAAAAAAAACATAATAAAATCTCAACTTGAAAATTTTTCGGTCCTCAGTCATTGAACAGGCCACGGTTTTGCATACGGATCTTATTAATATCATTCATGTTAGTCCAGTCTATTTTCAAGCTATTGGTGCCACTCATTTCCGAATTGGCGCTATTCTGGCTAAATTTGGTTATTTTAGTTAAAAAATTCCTGAATGGAAAAATGCCAATAAAATCTTGTCGAAAACTTTTGCCAAAAAAAATATACACAAAAATGTTTATGCTATTATGGATGTACATGACTATTTTGGCAATTGTATAAGCTCGGTCTAATTGTTCAACTTGGTCACTTTTCATCAGCTTAAACCGGCTCAAAAACCAACTGTAAATAATTATTACAAATATTGGAAAAGTTGTTATTAGGTAACATATTGGCAAGGCCATAAGCATGGCTGTCACTTTTAGGTTAGATGACTGGTTTGATCTGGATGCTTGTCTTTTTATTAAGCTCTTCTTTGGCGAGATGGAAGTCTGCAAATCAATGGTCGAATTGATGACCGAATTTAGGGACTTGCTTCTCATGTCGAACATTACTGTGCTTTTTCGCATTTTTTTTCTGTCAACGCTGGAGTCTTTTCTAATGGATATGCCACTTTTTATGCTATTTTGTCTCAACAATTCAGTCTGATTGGACTCTTTCATTTTTCTTCTTGAATTTATCAGATGGATCACGGTCATTGAGCTGAACAAAATGGTCACAATAAATGGTATGAGACAGTAGAAAAACGAGTCTATTGACAAAAGAACAGCCTCGTTGCCAATGCTACACTCATTTTCATTTTTGACACCAATCCTATTTTTTTCAGGATAAATAATTAGCTTTTCCAATTTGGTAAAGTAAAGCAGTGGTGAGTTTATTAAGACACATAGGAGAAAAATGACCACAATAATTATTCGATTTATTCCAAAAGTTAGCTTGGACTTGGCTTTTAGTGGATCTGAGACGGCCAACCAGCGTTCTATGGCAATAAACGCGTGCAAATAGACAGAAAAAAATGAGAATAGATAACAAAAAAACATGATTAGTTTACATGCGACCAGTGATGAGGACCTTAAATTATAGCCAGTTACCAGTTCCAAATATTCTCTAAGACATCCAATTACCAGCACGAACAGGTCCGAGATGGCCAGTGTGCCCAAACTGAAGCAAAACTTTTGATAATTTTTTCTATATTTGTAAATTCTGACCATGGTCAAGAAAGTAATTGAATTTCCAAATAGGCCAACAAATAGTAAGAATGGGTAAAATGTTCTGATTAGGCTGAATATGAGTGGATTAAGGTCTTTTTTGATTGAGAGTATCCGCGATTGATTGTACACATTGCACATTATACGAATGTCCGAGTCATTGGAAAACGATCGGCACAGCTCGTTGATTGTTGTTTCATTAAATTGGTAAAGCATGGTTACTCATTTAAGGTGTTGGAATTGAAGATGCACTCTTATCAGCATAAAAGATAATGTTGAATAGCTCTTTAAATTATGAAGAATGATTGAAATTAATTAAAAACTGTCTTGAATTTAATTAGACAGTCCACTTATAAAATAAGTATTTTTATTTTATTTATCTATTTAAAAAAATAAAAAATAAAATTTTATATATATTTAAAATTGTCATTATAACCTAAATGTGTAAATGCTAACAATTCAAAAAATAAATGTTAAAAAAATCTCTAAGGAAAACAAAACAATCACAATAAGTCATCAATTAATAGATAAATTTTTGACTAATAAATCGAAATTTAAAATTTAAAATTTAATTTTTGTCAAGATTGTGAGTCTTCAGACCAAAATCCCTAGGAAAACGAACGGAATCAATTAAAAGATAAATGAATGTCAAAAATTTTTAATAAAGAGCTTACAAAGCAATATTTTTCTTATCTATATGTAATATTAATTTTTTTCTAGCTTCCTAAAATATTATTAGTTTAATTAAAAGACTTATTGCTTTAAAGTTTAAGAGGAAAGCTTTGGAAAACTAACCATTTTAACTTTGACCATTAAAATTATCCAATAACTAATTGTATGTCTTTTGCAGAGATTTTTGCTTTGATTTATATCTATTTTTATTTTTCAACTCAACTTATTTGAATAAAGAATCCTGAGCTTTTAATCTCATTGAATAAAAATTCAAATTTTTTTGATAATATGACTGTATTGCGTGATTGGAATTTGACTTAATATCAATCAGGAAAGAGAGAAAATATATACTCAAATTTTAGTGTAAAAATTGATTAAAATTTTTAATCAAAATATATTTAATTAAGCTTTTGATATACAAATAATATGTGTAAAATATTCTTTTAATTATTTCCTATTAAAAATAAGATGATTATCGATCGATAGGTCTCAAGTTAATTTGATCATAATTCTTAATAATTGGACTAAGCTAAATTAAAAAAATTAGAAAAATTAATCAAAAATCAGTGTCAGTGGGTTATTTAATGTCCTTTATGATAAATTCTCGAGATATATATCTTTATTAAAAATCTTAAGTGTTTTAATATCCGTTTAAATAATCTAATTAATATAACTGGTGTGATAAACTTTACTCTTATAAGATTGATAAAATATTATAATAATAAAACAAACTCCAATTATTTGCCAAGAATATCAAATAACTTATTAACTATTACTTCCTAATTATTTATCTTTTTATCTTAAAATTAAAATTATAATTAAAAAGCTTTAGTTTCTTGTTTAGAATAATTAAAACAAAATTTTTTCGTTCTGTTATCTTAAATTGGGAAGCGCTCACGTTTCCCTGAGCATTCCTTGGTGTAACTACTTGAACAAATCTATTGATTGCGTATTATCTACTGTAATAACTTATAAATTCGTTTTTAGCTTTTTAAATTATTTATAAATAGGCTTTTAAAAATATGCCAAAAATATTATCTAATAGATTTTAGAAAAATTTATCTTATACTTGAAAATTAAGTCCATTATTCTCAAAACTAATCATCTTAAATTAAAACAAAATCTTGACGTTAACTCTTGAGTTAATATTAATTATTAATTAGCTAATGAAGATTTTAAGTATTTTGATTTTAAAAGTTTTGAATCTCTTAAAAGGCAATGATTATTTCTGGGCTTAGGACAAGTTGTCAAAAAATATTAACAAAGCTTATCTTAATTAGGTTTATTTACTTATTAAAATTTTAAAAAGTATCAATTTACTGGATTTATTAAAAAGCATTTATTGGAATTTTAGCCTACTCTTAAATTAAAAATGATAACTTATACTGATTATTGGCAGAAAATAAGACATGATAAGTTGATAAAATTTTTGATACCAAAATATTGCTAGTTTTTTTTTAGTTTAAAAATAAAATTTGAATTTGATAAAATTTTTCATATGGTTCAATTAGCATGCACAATAATTGATTTAATTTATAGAAAAAACAATTTCTAATCTTCCTATCGATTACGATAGAAAAATAGATATCAATTTATTTTATAAACTAGCCCGGGCACAACTTAAATAGTATCATTCCTCATCAAAAAAGAATATAATCCATATCTTGGTAAAATAGAATATTTAATTGTCGACATAGAATAAAAATTGAGTCAATTTTTAATTAATTTTTTTTATAAATTTTTTTCTTGTTAACAATTAGCTGGAAGCAGGAAATAAAAGATGTATTGATAATGAATACATCAGTCTATTATTTAAAAATATTTATTAAAATTTCGTTTAAAACGACTTTTGATATATTTTACGACATTTTTTTTTGATCCAGAAGCTTATCAAAATGGATATAATAAAAATTTTAGCTAAAACCTACTCTGATAAAAATCCTAAAGGCGTTGAACAGATTATTAGCTTTAAATGGCTTAATTTGAAACCAGTCCTTGAGCAGAAAAGACTCAAGTCAATGACTTAAAAACGAGATAATTAAAATATCTAAATCTTATATTAATTGATTTTTTTTTTATTGAAAACAAATATTTTTCTTAATTAAAAGACTGTGATTGATTGACATAAGTTTGTTTTTTTTTTTGCTTTTTGAATTAATTTAATAACAAGTTACTCTTAGGTATTCTTTGACTAGATGATATATCTAAATATAAAATTTCAATATTGTCAAGGGTAATATCTCATCCTGTTTATTGTTTATTTTATTATAGATATATTTTATCAAATAAGTCTTCACTTGACATAATTTATGGTTCGATAAAGAAGAAAAAAATATTTTTTTAAATTTTTAAATCATTAAATCATCGGAAATTTTGCGAACTGGGAATTTTAAAAATTATCTAATTATATTCTATACCGCACTCTTTTCAATAATTAGAAAATCTAATTTACCATTTTTTGCCATTTTTTATGCATCTTTACAATTAAATTCATTTTGAATTAGACTAAAATAAATTTAATTTAATCCTTTTCTTCAAGATTAGTTTAATTAATTAAAATATATGCGTTGTTAACTCCAGATTTTTTTCTGTTTAATTTAATTTATACAATTATTAATGAAATATTATATTCTGGATTGCTAAATATCTAAACTGGTATAGAATATCAAAATATTTCCCATGACTTATTTTTTATGAGGTAATTTTTTTAATAAGTTTTGCTGATATTATCATTAATAAGCTACCGTAACTTAATATATAAATTTTAATTATTTTAACTAAACTGTTTTTAAAATATTATCTAAAATACTTTTTGTTTAATAATGAAACTAAAACAGCTGAGTCAAATGGTTAGCACATAAAATAAAAAAGATAAAGGAAATTATAATTATTTTTAATTTTAAAACATTTTTTAATAAATTTTAATTAATGAGTTTTTATTTATTTATTTTTTTTCAAATATAGGATTTTATAAAATTCGATGTATAATTTTTCAAAAGAGTTCCATTTTCAAAAAATTGCACTGCGTTCTTCCACTCTTCAGGCGACCATTTCTTCCATAGAAAAACACTAGGCGACATTTTGTTTCCTTTTTCAGGCTTGATCCATAAATTGCGACCATATATTTCGTCCAGCATTAGATTTGGATCACATGGTACAAAGAATTTCTCTTCAAAGAGTTGAGCTGAGCACAAATTCCTCATTCGTGTCAAAAATATTCGGTAAACTTTTCGTATCGCTTGAATGCTGTACATCATATGAGTTTGGTTAAAGTTATAGGTGAAAAATATGTCTATTGGAAAGTCTTCGCTGCCAACTCGGAACTCAAGGCTATCATTAATAAAGCCCAATCTTTTTATCATGGGAACTTGGTCATTAGTCAGGAAAGCTTGTTCAAGATCTGGGTCATATTGTTGGGCTAAGACTCCAATATCTCCATCAGTAGTGTGTGGAATTATACCACAATCTCTGTACCAGCCAAGTAGAGTACCAGCCGAAAGCCAGTAGTCTTTTTTATATGATTCTAGAATATTTTTAACTTGGAAAAATTTATAAAAAGCAAAAACATTTTTAACTTTATTTTGGTGATAGTTCAAGCCAGCTGAGTGTGCCATGTCTACATTGCATTCAATAAACTTTGAACGATTGTAGTCGTAGATAAATTTTTCAACATCTTCTGGAATGAAAAAATTGTCACTGCTTATTTGGATAGGTTTGGTTTGGAATCTTTAAAATGGTTTATTTAATTCATTTTGAAAAATTAGAATTTTTTACTTATTCAGAGCTCTTTGTTGATCATTAAAAATCTTGTTTTTATCTTTGAATTGACAGTTATCTTTTGGTATCCAAAAAAAATTACCACGTGAATAAAAAATGGTTATTTGCACCGTCAAATTGGCACATTTGATGTAAACACTAGCTGGTATTGTCTTTGCCAAACTTTCACCATATGACACATTTATATTACACAACAAATCTGTTAATTTCAGAGCCTATTTTGTTAATTAATTAAAAAATAGAATATTCTATTTAAACAAATTATAAACTTGAATTAATGCTGAGAGGCGAGTTATTTCTAGTCCATAAGTAATTAAGCTTGTTTGATTGATCACCAATTTCTTGGTGATTAAAATTTTTTTATCAATTAAAAATACTTTATTGTTAAATAAGATAAAATTTATTTTTGAAAAAATTTCTGAAATATTTTTTGGTATTGGTGGCACATTTTTTGCTGATGGAAAAAAAATTTGGTCAAGACCTCTGAAATTATAAATGTGACCAAACAGCTCAACGTGTTTGTTGACATTCACCATCTTATCATTATTACAAGCATGGTGTTCAAATTTTTCTCTTTGAGATAAAAAACCATAGATGAAAATTAGCCAACAGACCAGAATTAAACTTAAAAACTTTTTCCTACTCATTACAATAACTAATTAAAATTAATCTCTGAGAAATTATTTTCAAAAAGAAATTTTATAATTTGAAAAAGAAAATTTATTTAAAATTTAAAATTAACATAAATTATGCTTAATGAAACTAATGACCAAATAATCGATGTTGACCTCGCTCAACCTACAACACCTGAAAATAGAACTAAATTAAAGTCATGTAGTGTGGTAGTTGAAACTGGAAAGCGTTTTCGACCTTCAAACTCACCAATTAACCGTAGTTTATCGAACCATGATTTAAACAGGTCCTTTGGTCAATTTGAAATCGAAGCTCTTAAATTGAGGGTGTCTACTCTCGAGTCATTAGTTTCTGCCAAGGATAAACTAATCGAAGATTTGTTAAAAAGAGTCACAATCCTTGAAAAAGATAAGAACAATAATTGTCCTACAAACAAAACTTGGGCTTCGGTCGTACAGGTTGCTGAGAGCCGAATAAGTTCAGACAAAGTTATTCGACCTGCTAATCAGATCGATGTAATTAATTCGGTCTCAATTGAGCAAACCGAACGAAATAAAAAAAAGAAAAATGTTCTTGTTTTTGGAATGCCAAACAGTTTGAAAGAGGATGTGAATGATCAGGCTCTAGATGACAGACAAAATATTGATGATTTGTTTAATAAAATAGACTTTGACCCTAAGAATATCATTTATATTAGGCGTTTCAAGTCAAAATCTGTAGTTAATCGTCCTGCACCAATACTTATTCGCTTAAATACTGAAGAATCAAAAGCACAAGTTCTAAGATCAGCGAAAAAACTTCGTTTTTTATCTTCATATTCAGGTATATATATTTGTCCAGACTTAACTCAAGCGGAGAGAATTCTGGGGAGGCAACTCAGAGACCAACGAAATAAGCTTAATGAACAAGAAGAACTTAAAAACTCGGAAGTCCGTTGGGGAATCAAAGACTCTAAATTCATTAAGTACAAGATCAAAAGTACACAGAACAATGTTGCAGAACCTGGAAGATCGTCCCAAATCGGGAGGAGATCAGATCATTAATAATTCAAAATTTGTCAAGTTAAACCAATTAAAATGTTTTTACACTAATTCGACATCGCTTGTTAATAAGATTGATGAACTCATTAGCATTAACCAGTTGTTTGATTCATTTGATATTCTGTTAATAGCAGAAACATGGTTTACTGATCACTTTAGCCCATCAATTCCAGGATACACTGCTTATAAAGCTAATCGAAAAACTCGTATTGGTGGAGGCGTCTGTATTTTTTGTAAAGAAAGTTTAACTTCTTTTCCTATTGATGATCAAATTCTTAATTCAAATACAATTGAACAAGTATGGTGCTCCATCAAAGTTGGAATAGAAAACATTTTAATTGGTTGTATCTATAGACCTCCAGATTTCAACGATCAGGAGGCCCTTTTATCTATTTTTATAAGAGTTGGTGAACTTTTGTCTCATGGTTCCTATACTGGAGTTCTTATTTGTGGTGATCTTAATTTCCCTAACATTGACTGGACAAATGAACACTATAATATAGTTAATGACTCGTCAAATTCTTTCTCAGCGAGATTTAGTGATACTCTCGATGATTTGTTTTTGATACAAAATGTTCATTCACCAACTTATCAATTAAGTTCAGGTGCTATTGGTAATATTTTGGACTTGGTTATTACAGAAGAGCAAAACCGTATTACTGAAATAAGTTATGGTCCACCTTTAGGTAAAGTAAACCGTGGACATCTCACTTTAAACTGGACTTTGAATCTAAAAGAAAGTCAAGTGTCAAAGTTCTCTAGCCGGAAATTTTTGTTTAGTAAAGGTGATTATAAATCGATTTCTCAACAGTTATTAGAAATCGATTGGTCTCATGAGATAAATAACTTAAACGTAAATGATGCTTATGATATTTTTCTGAAACATTATTCAAATATCTGCGATCGCTTTATACCAAAAGTAAATTTAATGAATAAAAAAAGCTTTGCGCCATGGTTGACAAAGGATGTTAAAAAGAAGTTAAGAAAAAAATTTTCATCTTGGCAAGCATACAAAATGAGCGGATGGGTAAGCGAAAAATATCTTATTTTTTGTAACGCTAAAAAAGAGGCTGCTTCTGCAGTTAACATGGCTGTACGAACTTATGAAACAAAACTAGCCAAACTCTCAAAATCAGATCCAAAACTTATATATAAATATATCATTAAAAAGAATAGAAACAGCTCAGGAATTAAGGCAATTAAAAATGCAAATAAACAAGTCATAAGTGATCCTGATGACATTGTGGAATGCTTAAATAGATATTTTCAATCAGTATTTACGTTAGATGATGTATCTAAACCTTTTCCAGCTCTTGATAAAGTCACTAATTTTATTTGTCCTAATGATATTGGCAAGATTGTAAACAATGAAAAAGTTTTAAAGAAGCTGAACTCGCTAAATATACACAAAACATGTGGCCCAGATCTTGTTAGTAATATTGTTTTAAAGAAGGCAGCAGTTGGTCTTGTGAGCCCAATCACATTATTGTTTAGATTATCTCTCTCACAAGGAAAATTACCTTTAATTTGGAAAATGGCAAATGTGACACCCCTTTTTAAAAAAGGAAATAAGCTTGAGTCAAGCAATTATCGGCCGGTCTCACTTACAAGTGGTATTTGCAAGATTCTCGAGAGTCTGGTCAAAGATCACATGTTAGCCTTTCTTTTAAACCTAAATCTTTTATCTGACGCACAACATGGATTCATGCCAAAAAGATCATGTTCAACAAATTTACTTGAATCAATAGATTTTATCACATCAGCTCTAAACAAAGGATTATCTGTCGATATAATTTACACAGATTTTTCGAAAGCGTTTGACAGAGTATCGCATAGATTATTATTATATAAGCTTAAAAGATATGGTTTTATCGATATGATTTATTTTTGGATTAGTGATTTTCTCAGCGAGAGGAAACAAAGGGTAATTTTGGGTTCATCCATGTCAAGTTGGTTAGATGTAACCAGCGGAGTACCTCAAGGTTCAGTATTAGGACCTCTATTATTTTTGATATTTATAAACGATCTTTCGACTCGTTTAGTTAATAAATGTGAGAAATATGCCGATGATACTAAAGTTTTGTCTGTAATTAAAAGCTCCCAGGACAATCTCGTACTTCAAAAAGATATAGACTCAATTTCAAGCTGGTCACTTACTTGGGCTTTGGATTTGAATATTGAAAAATGTAATGTAATGCATGTTGGCTCAAAAAATCCTGTGTTTAACTATACCATTTTTAGCAGATACGGTACAAAGAATTTATCTAAAACAATTCTCGAAAAAGATTTAGGTGTATATATTCAAAGTGACTTGAAATGGACTAACCAAGTAAAATATTGCACGAGTCGAGGAAATCGTATTTTAGCTATGATTAGAAAAAGTTTCAGAAATTTAAACATTGATACATTGAGAATGCTCTACACAGCACTGGTTAGACCTCATTTAGAGTTTGCCATTAGTTCATGGTGTCCATTTCTTGAAAAAGATATTTTTGAAATCGAGAAAGTACAAAGAAGAATGACAAAAATAATCCCTTCACTTCGAAAATTTGACTACTCTAAAAGACTTGAAATACTAAATTTAACTGATCTCAAAGTTAGAAGGATGAGAGGAGACTTAATCCAACTTTTTAAAGTTATTAAAAGATACGAAATTATCAATTTTGAAAATGGTATTAATTTTTCTCGAAACCAGTCGTATAGCTTAAGAAGACATGACAAATGTATAGTTAGAGAAGATGTGAAAAGTTGCATGCAACGATATCATTTTTTAACAAATCGAGTAGTTAATGTCTGGAATAGTCTACCTCAGTACATCGTCAATTCCGAATCAATCATTAATTTCAAAATTAACCTGGACAAATGGCTCAAGAAACAGTCTAATTTACTGCCATAGCTTCGAAGAAGCTTAACCCAATAGGGTCGCAGTATTATTTACTACTACTACTAAAATGCTATTTTTCAACCAGGATCTAATCGATCCAGATGAAATATCTTAAATTTAAAAAACTAATTAAACAAAATTACTCAATTTTTATCAAAAACAAGTTAAAAATAATTAATAATTAATTAATCTCATATCAGTGATCATTTACCATTTTATCACCCTAGTCCAAATAGTGAAAATGTAAGCATATTATTCATAAATAAGATTTTGAATAAAATTTTTATTATTAATAATTCGCACTCTAAGTTAGCCAAGAGAATCAAATTAATCTCAAAATCTCAATTGAATAAAAAAATTAATTAATTATTTATTGATGATATTATTTTATTTTGTTTTACTAAATAAAATTAATTTAATTTTTAATAAAAAATTTAAACAAAATAACACGAATGATTTTCACACTTAATTAATTAAAAATATTTAATTTAATAGTAAAATTATATTTATTTAATTTTAAATTTTTTAAATCAAAATAAAATTCAAAAGATTTTTTTAAGAATTATTTTTTAGTTTTAGTCAAAAAAATCAGTTATACAATAGGCTTGTCAGTGCCATAATAGTGGTTATAGTTTAGAGTTAGTGCCAAATTGTTCAAGTGATATTCATAGCCGATTGAGATTCCTTTTTGCAAAACTTAAAATGCAAATTATTTAATTAAATTTATTCTCTGGTCAACCTTAAATCCTACTTTGGTGTAAAAAAATAATATTTTTTTTAAAAATTTGATAATTTTCCGATGCTTCAGCAAAGAACTCATGTTCATATGCACCATTTGTGCCATTTTTAATCAAATTACCATTAACAATTTGGAGACGAAACTTTATAATTATGTCAAAAGTGTTCAAAATGACTTGGACAACATTGGGAATTTTTTTAAACAAGCATCTTGAATGAGCCTGCTTGATATAGCTTTGGTGAACTTCAATTAAATCATCGACATGTTTTACTTTGTTTAATTCTTGCTGTAAATCTTCCCAAGTTACTTGGATAACTTGGTGGTATATGTAACTCTGTAAAGCGATCATGTAGTGCTGCATTTCGTGACAGTAGAGCTTCAGTTGTCTGAGCTGATGTGACTTGTTCGATTTAAAGACCAACTCTTTTAAAAAAAAAATTTCCAAATACTTTAAAATCCCTTAACTACAAATTATTTACCATATCTTCTTAATGTTTGCCATATATTGTTCAAAGCTGTGAGAACAAATTTAATTTTGAGCAAAAAGCCAAATATTTCGTTGTACAAGTCCAAATTAGTCTGATTAATGACTATATTTAGTGGCCACTTGGCAACATAAACCAATTCAATCATGTCCAAATAATTCAGCAGTCCACTCATGGTGGAATTATTCTCTTTCCTATTTAGTCTAATAAACAAATTGCTTATAAATTGGCAATTTTTGAACAATGAACATGTCTTGGCAAAAGCTTCTTTCAAATAAATGGGACTGAGCAAAAATTCCAAGTCAACAAAGTGACCATTGTAGTGCATGTCCTCAATTTTGAGCATTAATTCGTCAACAAATTTCTGCGCAAAAATACCATTCTCAAACAGAACATACTTTCTCAATGCTTGCAAATGATCCTCGAGTCTTAGGTCAAACAAAAAGTAATTTATACAAGACATATTGACCAGTTGTAATTGAACTTGGACAGGTTTGTACAAAATTCGGTCCAAAATCTCCTCCAAGTCGACATATCTGAACGATTGCAATTCGGCCGAATTGCTAACACGAAATACTTTTTTTCCAAAGCACAAATCATCATCAGGCTCATAGGACAAATTGGCCAAATAATTCGAGTCTAAATGTTGGTCAAGGCGTGGAAATGACTTGGCATAGGGTCTTATTATTTCATCAAAATTAATTTGATCTACTCTATCTTCTTTTTTGGTAAAATGATCGAACAGTTTGGCTCTTATGATTGCCTGCTCGTCCAAACTACTCAATAGGTCATCATGCTTGAGCATGGTTTGAATTTTTGAGTCAGACGCATGTCCATGCACAGCTCTGGCTCTCAACCATTCTAGTCTTTGTTTGTCCTTCAATTCTAAATTGGAAAAATCACTCTCTTTAGATACATGAAAATTTTGGCTCATTTTAATTGATGGTGATTTGTGTTCCTGGCCAGGTGATTCTGTCAATGAATTAACTGTCGGATTTAGCTTGATGCTTGACCGGTAGCTTTGGTCCGGTGACTGAGTCAACAAGTTTACTTGAGGATTTAGCTTAATCGAAGGTTTGTAGTCCTTTTCAACTGTTTGATCATTTGGTTTCATTTTTACTGGCGTATCCACATCAACTTCCATTTCTACAACATCTTCTTGGTCATTTTCTGCCTCTTGCTTTTCCATGTCTACATCCATTGCTGACTCATCCAATTTGTTTATTTTGCTCATTGTTTCTTGAATTTTTTTCCTAGCTGCCTGTTCTCTTTGCTCGGCATTGAGCATTTTTTGTTCATACTCTTGTTCTATTTCCTGTTTGAGTTGCTCTTCAAGCCGCTGTTTTTCCAAGTTAAATTGGGAATTACGATTGACCAAAGTGTCCATATATTCTTTGTCGAGTTGTTTTTCTTTGTCTTTTTCTTCTTGGCGACGTTTTAAGTCCTCTTCCATTTGTTTTTTCAAGAAGTTAAATCGTTGCTGCTTGGCTTCGATTTCTTGGAGACGATTTTCGGCCTCTTGTTGCTCGTACTGTTTAAATCTTTCCAAAGCTTCGCTCTGAAGACGCCTCAGATAAGCGTCTTGTTTGCGCAACTCTAGTTCCAGGTATTCTTGACGTGATTTGAGCTGGTATTTGGAATAATTGCGCACATGGTTGGCATAGTTGCCACAAGACTCTTCTATTTGGCTTAAATAATCTTGGTTGAAGTCAACTTTAAGCTTTGGATGAATGCTTTTTGCAGAGCATAGCAAATTCTTTGAATAAAAGTATTTAAAAATGACTTATCAAAATCTAATTTTATCTGGTCAGATAATAACCTTTATCCTTTTACCAATTACTACCAATATATAAATAAAAATAATATTTATTAAATTTTTGTTTGAAAAATATTTATTTTTTTTTCTTTATTTTTTAATAATAATTAAATTGTAATTTTAAAAATGCATAAAATAACCACTGACCACTGACCTCTTGATTAATTTAAAATTGATAACTAAATTGTAGGAAAAAAATTTATCAAATATCTGATCTGATGATATTTAATATAAAAAAATTAAAAAAATCCAAACCTCTGGATCACAAAGCCTCAATAAAGCCATATTCCGGCCACAATAGAAAATATCATCATACAATTTCTTTATAAAATTACACTCGTTATGGTCAATTTGATCCTTGAGCTTAAAAGCTTTGAGCAAATAATCCTGGTTTAAGCAAACCGAGTACTCAGGTTGATAACTGATAAAAAATTGGTCAAATTTATCCATAAACTTGCCATCAAATATCCACTTATCTATAAATCTTAAACAAAAATCTAATTTATTGATATTTAACTAATTTTAAGGGAAAAAAAATTTAACAATTTTTTACCCAAAAAATGGTTCTAAGCATCCGGCCAAAAGATGCAAACTAATCTGATAAGAATAATCATTACATGAACTGTTCATTGTCTCATTGAACAAATGATAAATCAAATTAGAGCCTTTTCTGATCGGTTTTGGATCCAATGGATCAAATTTTGCCAATTCAATCAAATTTACCAAACAATTGAACTGGTCAATTAAGGGTTTTATTTTAGAAAAAAGTGAAATTAGTGTTAAACTATCTAGTAAATTATAAAAATTAATTATCTTCTCGCTATAAAAATTTAAATAGGATTTAACTGAATTTATGTAAGCGCGAAAAACAGATCCACAAGTCGAATCAATGTCTGGAATTTTAACATAGTCCAGGACTTTTTTATATAGCGTGCCAACATTTAAAAACTGATCACTAAGACTACCCAACGCTTCACTAGATACACCACTTACCTGAACTTGCATGTTAAAAACAAACTTGGACATCGACTTGCTAAAATTAAAGCTGACCGATGGTAGACTAAGCATTACATTTAGACAGTCAATTAAAAAATTGGATTCCTTAATTACCAACTTTTGTACCAATTGGTTTTTATCAACTATAATGCTAATTGTATTCAAATAATGGTAGTAGAAATAGTCGAATATTTTTCTGTCCGAATCGATTAGAAGAAACTTGGATTTGGATATTTTTTGGTCAAGATTGTAACCAATAATGAGACGTTCGCGGTCAGACTTCATGTCCCAGTCGATATAGTCCGAAAATTGCAGGTCTACTATTTGTTCC
The DNA here is from genome assembly GCA_016802295.1 of Brachionus rotundiformis. Classification (NCBI taxonomy): domain Eukaryota; kingdom Metazoa; phylum Rotifera; class Eurotatoria; order Ploima; family Brachionidae; genus Brachionus; species Brachionus rotundiformis. The sequence continues at coordinate 1,994,963 of JAESIW010000118.1, forward strand.
CAAATTTGGTCTGATATGTTCTTGTTACCACGGTCTCTTTGATTTTCTTTGGCTTGATATGGCGAGCATTTGTTTGAGACAAAGCCTTCATCGGGCTGACTATCTTGCTCTCTGGGATCACTAAAGTCGATCCACTCGTAGCTATGTGTACTTGGTATTTGCCATTTAAGAAAGTTGGTGTCCTGCGGCAAGTCAGGTATGTCCAAATTTAGCTCCAGTCCTTGACAATTGGGTACTTTTTTCGATACCAATGCTGAAAATAAAGTATCTTTGCTCAATTTTTGTACTCTGTCCAATTTATCATCATTTATCTTTATGGAAAAAAAGGAACTAAACATGCTTTTGTTTGATAAATTATCTAATTTTATGTCTGGCAAGGTCCATTCGGCTACATTATCAAGTTGGTTTAAAACTTCGAATTTAAAATCATTATCAAACATGACTAATTTTTCGCCCAGACGTAATTGTCCAATTGATTTGGTAAGCTTGCGGTCAAACTTGGGATATTCATCTTCATCACCGCAATTCATTTTGAAATTTACAAAAATAAACTAGAATTTTTTATTCAAAATTATTTTAATTTTGTCTTTAAATAAAAACTTTAAATTTAAATTTTAAATTTTATTTTTTCAAATATTTAGAAAAATTTATTTAAAAAAACTGACTAGTCTTCGATCAGATAAATTAAATTTTGATTGAGTTTTGAGTTGTAGAAATCAATATTTTTTCTGTTGACAAATATCTGCACTTCTGAACCAGCAGTTGTACCAATCGACATTGCTTATCTCTCTCTTGCCAATGATAATATTATTTTATCCAAAAAATTATTAATCAAATAACAAAAAAATTAAATATTTATTAATAACATAAATTATATAGACTCGAATAATAAAGATAAAAAAATTTCACTTATAACAAAAATCACCGCATTCCTTTATCTAAAATTAAGTTTTTAGTTTTAAAGCTTTTATACTGATTCATTCAAATGTGAGCTGGTAGTAGTGGTTAATTTTGGCTGGGACATGAACGAATTTTGGTAAAAAGTTTGAACCAGAGCCGAGTTGTGTTCATTTTTATTGAGTAAATACATAAAACTAGAATTGGCCAATTTTGGATCTTTTTCAACAGCAGTTGTGTATTGGCTTTCATCAAATTTGTAGAGCAAAGCAGCTATGATTGTAAATGCAGACTGTTCGTAGCGATGACAGCCAGAATACTTAAAATAAGGTCTACGAGAGAAGTTACAGCCTGAGAATTTGGAGCCTGGAGGTGCAATGCAAACAGCTTTAAGCGCACATTTAACCCATGGCAACATAAGAGATTGGTGCACCATTCTATTATTGAATATTATCATCTGGCTAGTGTCCAGCATATGGACAAAATAAAAGTCTTGTTGTTTGGTATTCAGGTAGCTAAACATTGTCGGATGAGTCATTTGGGACACTGGTTGCGCCTCAGGCCACGCCAGCAAACCATTTTTACGCGACTTGGCCAGAAAATTGTCACTCTTGTTTGAGACAAAAACATTTGGAGCCTCTATCCAAATGATAGCTCCGTACTCGTTTAAAATTTCCTAAAAAACTAGATTTATAATTAATTAAAATTAATATTTACATTTAATAAACCTGGATAATTATTGGCTTGAAAGCCTTTATTTGTGCATCTATTACATGATCTGGATAATTTTCACCCTTGAATGGCTTGATTAGACAAGACTTATTACATAATTTTTTTATCTTATAATTTTAATTAAAAATGAGTGATTGCTGGAAAATGGTTTAAATTACCATAAGTTGTTCGGAAGAGCTGAGATCAAGGTCATAGATAAACATTGGATCAGAGTAAAAAAATTTAAGCTTTGATTCAATAAGAAGTCGTTCTTTTTCTGAAAAACCACTAAAAGCAGTGACCAAAGGTGGGATACGCAATGAGGAAAAAAGAGAGTCCTTAACCTGGTTAGTCTCTTTTTTGTCTGGTTCTTTAAATACTTTTGGTTCGCTTAGAAGACCAAGCAACTCGAGATAGGTTGATTCAGATTTAGGATCTTTTTTATCTTCTTTGGCGTTCAGGACGTCAAATTTTGAGTTTATGTCTTTAAATTGTTGTTCAGTGTGGCTGACTAATTGTTGCAGGTGAGTATTGGATGAGCTGAATAACCAAATTAGAATAATTGTTGCCAATAGAATACCTGAGAGGAGGAAAAATTTCTTTGTCCTCATCTTGGCAAATTTTTTAAGATGTCGTTCCAACATTCTATTTGTTTAAGAGTAAAAAAGATAAAAAATGATAGGAAAATAATTTCATCTTTTTGAAATATTTTTTATAATAAATTAATCAAATAATAAAATAAAGTAAATAAAAATCTGTTCAAATGTTAAATTAATTTTATAAATAAAATATATAATTCATCCTGGATTTAGGGTACAATTGAGTGCAAACTTGATAGCAACATGGTCTAATTCTGATGATTCAAAATGTGGAAAACTTTGCCAGCTTTTACCGATTCTTTGGTATTTGGTTCGTGCATGTGTTCAAAGCAGTAGCAAAGCTCTAAGTTGTGATAGTGTTTGGTCAATAACTAATTTTGATAATAATAAATAGAAATCAGAATTTTTGGACATTAATTTAATTACATCTTATTTTATTTTTATTTATTAAATAAAAAATTCAATGAATTTTTTTATTTTATTGAACCAAAATAATCTGATTGAAAAATTTTGGTTCGAAGAAATTCTTTTTATCATATTATCAAAGCTAAACTTTTAAGGAAATTTATTAAACAATTATATTTGTTTGTTTTCCTTGTTTAAATTTGTGAATTCCACTTTTTAAATTGATTAAAAATGTTTTCCAAAAATAATTTTTTACTAATAGAATAATTTTCACTGAAAGTGCTCAAGCCATTGCGTTGTGGTAAAAAAAAAACTAGTCACTAAACAAATAATAATTATTGATGCTTTTTCAACAAAATAATATTTCTTAATTAAACAAATATTTCTCAGATAATTAATTAAATTTGTGTTTTAGTTTAGCCTCTTGATGAAGAAATTAAAAACACTAACAATCAAAGTTAAGTCGGACGTTATGAAAAATTCAAATTGCAAGCATTTACCAAAAATAAAAACAAAATACATGGAGTTTCTTTGTTAAAGTTTATAATTGGAAAATATTTCATTTATTTTAACAATTTTTTAAACCAAATTTTTCGAATCTGGTTATTTTGGTTAGAGAGAAAAAGAATAAATAACCATCGAATTTCATTCTCAAACTAAAGATTCAGATTTAAGTGCTAGAAGTTATAAATGAGAATTTATTTTTTTAAATCATTTTTTTTTAATTAAAAATACTCTTCATTCTTGTATATTATGATATTTGAGATTTTTAATGCAAAAAATAATCTGTTTAAAAAAAAAGATAAAAACTTCTAAAATATGTAAAGTCTTTCTTTTATGATATTGATAAAAAATTTAGCTCAGTAACTAAAAAAAAATAAAAAAATATTTAAAAGCTTGGTATTGAAAAATATGGTTTTTATCCTAAGATTTTTTTAAAAGAAAATGTCTGGAATCTGGCTTTTTTTGTAGGAGAATTAAAGAATAAATAACCATCGAATTCAAGAACTTAAAAAATTAGGATATAAGAAGAAGAAATTAAATAATAAATAAATGTGCTAGCACAATATAGCTTCAATTTATTATTTTTTTTATTTTTAAAAAAAATTTTTCAATTAGATATCATTTAAAGATTTAAAATGAATAAAACAACAAAAATACTAAAATATCGTTCTTTTTATTTATTTATTTGTTTATTTTGTTTTTTAATTGCTTTTCAAAATCATCATTTTAACAAACATTTGCATGTTGATTCGCAAATGGCCAATTCAGAAGAAATTGATTTTGAAAAAAACTACCTCAATTTTTGGAAAAGTTTAAAAATCTATTCAAATTATAAATTCCAACTACCGAATTCTTTTTCAAATGAGAATAATACTTTGTCAGTTGACAAAAATATATTTGGCAAAATAAACCAAATACTGTTCAAAAACAAAGCAATTTTAGCAGAACCAAATATATTCACAAATTTGGTTGATGATTTGTACCAAGATGGTGAAGTGAACAAAATTTACGAACAACAAGATTTGAATAAATTGTTTCTGATGACATTTTTATTAGAAATCAAATATTTATCTAACTTTTTCAAAGTAAACAAAAATAAAAAGAATTTAAATTTTATTAAATAAGAAACAAATTTTAAATAAGGATTTGGTTTCTATTGATCCACAATGCAATGTGATACCAACACACCATAAAAGACTTGATTTGTTAATACCAGCTAGTGTATACATAAAATGTGGCCTCTTCAATTACCATATTTCAATAATGTATCCTCGTGGCAATTTCTACTGGATACCCAAAGATGACTTTGATTTAAATGGACTCTCCAAATCGTTCTCTGATCAAAATAGAGCTTTAAACAAGTAATTAATTTATTTCAAATTATATAAAAAAAAACATTTTGCCTAAGAGAAAATTTATATCAATTGTAGATTTAAAACAGTTGTCATTGAATACAAATCAAAATATTTGACAGTTCCATTAGATACAGAACATTTTTTGTATCAGTATAAGCATTCGAAATTTATCGAGTGTGACTACCAACTTGCCGAGTCTACTTACAAGATAGAAAAGCAAAATGTAGTCAAAACAAACTTCTTTGTATCCAGATTCAGCTATGTAAGAGATTTTTTAGAGTCGAATAGAAAAGTTTACTGGCTAATGGCAGGAACATTGCTTGGATGGTACAGAGAATGTGGCATCATACCTCATACAAGCGATGCTGACATTAGCTTATATGCTGACCAATTTGATGCAAAAATTGAAAAATTCTTCGTAAATGACAAACTATTGCCACTAAGTCTTAAATTTGGACTTGACAATGACAGCCTGGAATTTAGAATTGGAAAAGAAAATGCATTTCATATAGATTTATTTTTCACTTATGAGCTGAACCAAACTCATCAGTGGTTTCCCTACCACATGGGAAGACAAGTCAAGCGAACACTATTCAGAAAATTTTCAGGTATTTGTTCAGCTGAATTATCAGATGAAAAATTTTTAGTACCATGTGAGCCAGTTGAAGTGTTGAATGACATTTATGGTGAGAATGGTTGGCAAAATCCTGACAAAAAATTTGTCGCTTCTCCAAACTTGAAGCTTTGGAGAAAATGGAAATTCGAAGAATGGTTGAATGCTATCAAATTTTATCACAAAGGAAAATATTTAAAAGATCAAACATATAATTTCATTAAGTATCGATTAGATAAAGGAGAAAAAATGGTTTAATAATTTTTAGTGTTTTTATGAATTTTTTTTTGATTTAAAAATATTCTTCGTTATAAAATGTGGTCACCATTTTTGTATATTATCTTACGATTATGTTATTTCAAATTTTTTATTAAAGAAAAAATAATCTGTTTAAAAAAAAAGATAAAAACTTCTAAAATATGTAAAGTCTTTCTTTTATGATATTGATAAAAAAATTTAGCTCAGTAACTAAAAAAAAATAAAAAGAACAAAAAATATAAAAATTATTTAAAAGTTTAGTATTGAAAAATATGGTATTTATTTGAAGAATTTTTTAACCAAATTTTTTCAATTTGGCATCTTGGTAATATTTTTATTCAATACAAAATATGTCATTTATATTTGTTGCTTAGTTAAAAAAAACTTGGGTTTGGGTTAAAGAATTGCCAATTCCAAGTTTTTGTAAGGATTTTTGATGCTCCTGTTTCCTAGTTGATTACTTTACTGCAATTAATTTGAAACTGAGCAAATATTAAGAGCTTTAATTCAGTTTTTGAAGTTGATCAGTTTGACAAAAATTGTTGATATCTAAATATTTCCTTAACCTTATTTTTTAAATTATTAATTTTTATGAAAGTCTAATAATTATTAAATTGATAAATTTTAAGCCAATTTTTCAAATAACATAATTTTTTCAATTCAAAATAAAAAGAACGATATTTTTGTATTTTTTTTTGTTTTATTTTTTTCGCCGCATTAATGAGGTAAAACCAAGTGAAAAATGAAAATTAATGTCCTCTAAAATCAGCGCATAAATTAGACAATTTAAGTGATAATTGATAAAAAAAATCCTCTCTGAACAAGTTAGTTGATACCAATTTTCTATTTTCTTCGGACTCGACCAGTTCCAAAACTCTTTCTAATTAAATATATTAATTAAAATAAAAAAAAATCTTCCAGCTATAAGAACAACTTTTGATGTCTTCTTGGGTCATTATTAAACTTTGTTATAATAAAATAAGTTTTTAAATTGTTTTAGTAAAAAAAAATTAATGCAGAATTACATTTTCAAATTAAACTTTCAATGTTAAACATTATTTTGTATGTCAGCAAATTTCTGCAAAAATTTTATGCATGCAGAATTTTGCACAATAGTTTGCTATGGTTTAACATGTTTTGTTACACATAAAAATCTATCTCTAATTCTAAAAATTCTAAAAAATTTTTAAAAAAATAATTTTTGAGCATGATCATTAAATTTTGATCACAAACTTCAATATGTCCTAAAAATAAATATTTTGATTCAATTTAAAAAATTTACCTAATAAATAATAAAAATAAAGAAAAATATAATAGTTATACAGAAAATTTTAAATATATATACATATCAATTTAACCGTTACCAGATTATTTAAATTTTCATGGCAAAAATAGGGAATATTAACTCCCCACAAATGAAAATCAGCTCCCCACAAACACGAAACTTTTCAACACAAATGTCTTTTTAACACAAAAAATTTGTGTGTAAGAGATTAAAAATTTATTAATCATAAATTCAAAATAAATTTTAGTAAAATTTTATTTAATAATCGTTTAAAAAATCGTTGATATATACGTAATTTTATGTTTATAAGTTTATAAAAATAAAGCCAATTTTACCAATTATCCTGTTGAATACCATTTTTCCGCATCTTTTGGTCTACCACGCTTTTGTTTATTAAATTCATCGTCTTTTAACAAGCTTTTTGAAGCTAACTGATCAGAACAAAAGCCAAATTTGACAAAATATTTACAATCACAGTCTTTTTTCTTGCATTTAAAGTGTCGTAATCATTATATGCTGTGACTGTGTATTATTCTTGTATAAAAAATTATTTTTTTGTGTTAAAAAGTTTTTCTATTTGTATTTAAGAGTTTTTGGTATGTAATTTTCATTTTTGTGTTGAAAAGTTTTGCGATGTGGGGAGCAGTTTTTTTATTGTGGGGAGAAGACTTTCATTTGTGGGGATGAGTCAGACCCGCAAAAATATTTTCAACTGGATTTATTATTTTGTTTAGCCTGTTTAAACAACTTAAGAGGAGATGATGCATCATCATTTGCGTTGCCCAAGTTTAATGAGTGAAGTCCGGTGGAGTTTAAGGGAGCCATGGAAAAGTTTCGAAGCAGTTTGGAACTGGGAATTCGGTCTGACATTATCATTTAAAAGCTAAATGTTTTAATACAAATTAAACCTTTTAGGTTTTTTATAAAACTAATTTTTTAAACATAATTCTTTTTGTTTTAGAGCATTATTAATTTAAAATCAAGTTAATTTATTATTTTTAAATTCATTTTTTAGTGATTTAAATATTTTCATATCATTTCACTTATTATTCATCAAATTAAGTTAAGTAAATGATATGATAATATGAAAGACGAATAAATGAAATAAAGCATTACATATTTTTGGTAAAAGGCCATAATCAAAGATTTTATTGTACATAATAAATTTTTTCAATTCTGTTATTTAAGTTTAAGCAGTCATTTTTAAATAAATTAAACCAAATATACTAAGAAATTTAATAACTGGTTTGTACCAAGATGCTGAAAATAATTAAGTCTAAAATAAGAAGATTATAATTGATTATTTTTATTAGAAACAAAATATTTGAAAAATATTGAAAGTTTATATTTAAAAAATATTTCATTAATTTAAAGAATTCTTAAGACCAAATTTTTCCGATTTGGCATTGTGATAAAAGATAAAAAGAAAAAATAACCAATTTTGAAATGTAAAAATTTTTAAGCCAAGAGATATAAGCAAAAGAAATATAAAAATTACTTAAAAAAAATTGTCTTATTAGATAACATTAATAGATTAAATTGAAAATTTTTATTTAAATGACAAATTAAAAAATTATCAGATAAGAGTAAAGCGATTGAAGTGTAAAATGACCAAGGAATATAAAACAGAGGATATTTTTATTGGGATAAAACTGTCTTATTCTACTACTGTTTACTTGACAGAACGATTGCAAAAAGAGCGTATGGATCAAAAAATTCTACAGCCACTTGGTCAAGGCATTTTTAAATGCTTTAAAAACAAACTATAGATCCAGAGTTTTAAATTAACTTGTTTTATTTATGGATAAGAAACAAGATTGGACTATTAATGACTGGCTTAAAAATTGGGATTTATGGAAAGACTTAAATGTTCTTTCGCAATCATGGGATCAAATAAGCATGTCTGCTGGAAAAAAGCTGGTCTTGAAGATTGTAAGTGGTTGTCCTGAAGACAAAAAATAAAACAAGTTTATTAGATGAAAAAAAGTGAAGAATTCGTGAATTTTGATGAAAAAATTGATATATTTAGGCAATGCCATCTGACGTTGAAATCTGTGGTCTAAATGATAATCCAAGAATTAATGATGCTATTGATGATAACGCGGCAAAGGATATTTTAAATAGCGAAAAAGAGATAATAACTGGTCATATTGTAAAAATTTGCTTAGATAAAATTCGAAATTATCTTTCTTGTCAAGGAGTTAGCAATCTTAGACATTAAAACTGTTTAGAAAACCAAATAAATGATATAATATTCAGCTGTATAAAACAAATGAAAATAAGCGACTTTTATTAATTTTTTTTTTAATATTTCCGTAAACAAGGAATTTGTCATGAAGATGTTTGGTAAAGCGGTGGATCAATTTGGTGAAGTGAAAGGGTCTAGTGAAGTAGGCGTGAGTCGGAACGAAGTTTGATTAGTGGGTGATGATAATGGTCGAATTCCTGAGAATGGTACCAGGAAATTAGCAAGAGTGAAAATTCAAACTCAACATATTCAAGTCAATCCGAATTCTAAATCCTATTATAAATAAACTCTCTTATGAATCTTAAATTATAAACTTAAGAGGATTTTTCTTAATTTTCTCTTTTTTTTAAGCCGGGGAGGATGTAGGACCCTAGAGCTAATGCTAAGTTTATTGTACAGTTAAGGAAACATTCTAGAATCTTTTAGTTCAGAAGTCCTCTACGCATGACTCGTGTTATATAATTTTGTCAATTTAAAATAGATTACAGTTGTAAACCACATGAGCAGTTTTTGATTTTTCGTCCAGTACAACCATGTAAATTTTTAAAAGTAATTTATATATATAGTATATTAATAAATCAAACTTGTAGAATTTTGTTGCAACTAAGAATTTTCGTAAGAATGATAAAACTTAGAATCTTACCATTTTTGGATGAATTCTTTTTCTTTGATTTGATTTTGGAAGCATTCATAAACTGAGACGGATTTATATTGTTCAGAAATTAATGAGTTCATAAATGTGTTTTAAACATCTTATCACAAATATTCTCGATTTAAAACATCTGATTAAATTTAAGATTTTATTCTAATTATAATAATAATAAACAAAGTTATTAAATAATTCTAATTCTTTTAAAACTATTTGGAAAATATATGATGGAATCATTTAGTTAAGACATTAGAAAAAATGCTTATGCTTATGAACTTTTAAATTTGTAAGTTGAAGTGGATGATGACCAAAGATTCCCCTAAATAATGATATATTATAACTAATGATTGATTGATCTTATTTGACGAATTGAAAATATAAAAATAATCTCCTTAATGTTTTAAAAAGAAATTCCATATATTTTGGAAATTTTGATGATTGGTAAATGCAAATAATTTGAGTTTCTCATGATGACCAAGTGATGTTAAATTTCGGTGAGTTTTGTACCAATAAAGATTGTTCAAAGCGATAAACTCAGCTTTGACTTTTTTTGCCAATACACCAACATAAATATCTTCAAATCGAAAAAATTGAGTTTTCAACGACTTTTGGTATAGTTTAGCAGCTAGATCAGTTGTAAACATGTAAGCTGGACCTTGGTGATAAGAAGGATAGTATTTACCCTTTATTTCTTGCTCATCAATAAACCATTTGGAACTTTTGTATCTTCTAATAATGGCTTTTTGTTGCAAACTTCCCAAGTAGGTATTCTTATCCTTTCCAGAGTATAACTGCTTATTTAAAAATTTTATCAAAATTGGCGTATTGACCACTACATCGTCATCTATTTTGAGAGTAAACTTTGAATTGGAACAGTAAATGGATATCCATTTAAGTCCCATAATTGTCTTCAAAGTCAAATTGTTATATGTATCCAAAAAATCTTCCTGAACAATATCACCGTAAATTCTACTTTCGTTGACAAGCATTAAATTCGTAGTCTTGTTGATACTCAGTCCTACCAAGAAGACAGCGCGTAATGATGGAAAAATCTTTGAGTTTGCCTATGTATTTCTAATTCGATTTCTATGCTCAAAACTGCTGGGCGATATGCAAACAAAAGCAACCATCAATAAATCATTTGAGCATATGCTCTTGCCAGGATTAATCAAATATTTAAAATTATGTGGGTTGTCATCGGACTTAATATCTGCCATTAATGTCTTATCAATATTTTCTACAAAATCATCTGCTTCATATTTTGTTTCTGAAACATACAATGTAGATAGAATAAACAGAGTTATTCCTATCAAATAGAATATATATTTTAATCTAATTCTAATTCGCATTTTAAAAATATTCATTTATATTGACAATATTTTATTTAAGCTTCCTTTATATAAATATCTAGGATGAGAAAATTAAGTATTTAATTTCATTATCCAAGCAGAAATTTATAAAAAAAATAGCACCAATGAATATTTAAAAAATCTGAATTTAATGATATAAATATTTAAAAATAAAGTATTTTAAATACAATTTTTCTTTAATATCATAAATTTTGTAATCATTCCAATATATATAAGATAAATATAGTTAAAAAAATTAGCACCAATGAATATTTAAAATTTGAATTGAATGATAAAAATATTCAAAAATAATATTTTGAAGACAATTTTGTTTTATTTACATTAATTTTACGAAAATTTTCATAATTTTACAATATTTTTCGGAAAAATTGCTAAAAACTAAAGGGCCAAAAAAAGCCAACTTTCTCTCTTAAAAAAGGCCATCCATACAAAATTAAAAGCGAAATAGTGAAAAATACTAAAAACAAAATAAATACTAAAAAATCGTTCTTTTTATTGCCAATTCAGAAGAATTTGATGTTGAAAAAAATTACCTCAATTTTTGGTCAAGTTTAAAAGTTTTTTCAAATTATAAATTCCAACTACCGAATTCTTTTTCAAAAGAGAATAATTCTTTATCAGACAACAAAAAAATATTTGGCAAAATAAACCAAATACTGATCAAAAACAAAGCAATTTTAGCAGAACCAAATATATTCACGAATTTGGTTGATGATTTGTACCAAGATGCTGAAGTCAATAAAATCTACGAACAACAAAATTTGAATAGATTGTATCTGATGACATTTTTATTAGAAATTAAATATTTATCTAACTTTTTCAAAGTAAACAAAATTAAAACAAATTTAAATATTATTAAATTAGAAAAAAATCTTAAATAAGGATTTGGTTTCTATTGATCCACAATGCAATGTGATACCAACACACCATAAAAGACTTGATTTGTTAATACCAGCTAGTGTATACATAAAATGTGGCCTCTTCAATTACCATATTTCAATAATGTATCCTCGTGGCAATTTCTACTGGATACCCAAAGATGACTTTGATTTAGATGGATAGATAAATACTAACAAAATATTACTTTTTGCACATAATCTTTTATGAAATTTTAATTTAATTTTATTTTTTTATGCGTTGCAATAAAACACTATTCTACACTAATAGAAACAATAAATGATTTGATTATTTTCCATAATTTTGAAAACTTATAAAATTTGAGGGATTTTTGAAAATATATATGTTCGGTTTTAAACAGAGAAATTCTGAAAGAATATCATTTCCTTCTCTTTTCATCTAAATTTCTGATCGAATCACTAATTTTATTGGTATTATAAATTATTTTTCCAAATTTACCTAACTAATATTATTGATGTTTAAATTTCTAATTCAAATAAGAATATTTTTGAATATTTTTTAACAAATTCTAAATACTACTAAATGGAAATACAATTTCAGAAGAGGACTGACATCGAAAAAACTGCAAAAATGTATAAAAACATGATATAAAAAATACTAATGATATGAAAAATATCTTGAATAAAACGATATGTAAGTTTTGAACACTTCGAATAAATAAATTAATAATTGATTAATAAATGAAATCAATCTATAACCCATTATCACTATTAAAATTATCGAACATCTATATAGTTTTTAAAATTAAGAATGTTTTCTTGCTATAGAAATTTGAATTCCTCTTTCATCATTCTTTCGTAAATAAAAGCCAATAGCATAAAACGAGGAAAATAAACAAAAATATAAGTTTAAGAAATTTGCTTAAAAGTTTATTTTTTAGAAATATGGTATTTATTGAAAGAATTTTTCAAATAAATTAAAATTGGAATTTAAAAACAAAGCAGTTTTAGCAGAACCAAATATATTCACGAATTTGGTTGATGATTTGTACCAAGATGCTGAAGTCAATAAAATCTACGAACAACAAAATTTGAATAGATTGTATCTGATGACATTTTTATTAGAAATTAAATATTTATCTAACTTTTTCAAAGTAAACAAAAATAAAAAGAATTTAAATTTTATTAAATAAGAAACAAATTTTAAATAAGGATTTGGTTTCTATTGATCCACAATGCAATGTGATACCAACACACCATAAAAGACTTGATTTGTTAATACCAGCTAGTGTATACATAAAATGTGGCCTCTTCAATTACCATATTTCAATAATGTATCCTCGTGGCAATTTCTACTGGATACCCAAAGATGACTTTGATTTAGATGGACTCTCCAAATCGTTCTCTGATCAAAATAGAGCTTTAAACAAGTAATTAATTTATTTCAAATTATATAAAAAAAAAACATTTTGCCTAAGAGAAAATTTTTATCAATTGTAGATTCAAAACAGTTGTCATTGATTAAAAATCAGAATATTTGACAATTCCATTAAATACAGAATATTTTTTGTATCAGTATAAGCATTCGAAATTTATCGAGTGTGACTACCAACTTGCCGAGTCTACTTACAAGCTAGAAAAGCAAAATGTAGTCAAAACAAACTTCTTTGTATCGAGATTCAGCTATGTAAGAGATTTTTTAGAGTCGAATAGAAAAGTTTACTGGCTAATGGCAGGAACATTGCTTGGATGGTACAGAGAATGTGGCATCATACCTCATACAAGCGATGCTGACATTAGCTTATATGCTGACCAATTTGATGCAAAAATTGAAAAATTCTTCGTAAATGACAAACTATTGCCACTAAGTCTTAAATTTGGACTTGACAATGACAGCTTGGAATTTAGAATCGGCAAAGAAAATGCATTTCATATAGATTTATTTTTCACTTATGAGCTGAACCAAACTCATCAATGGTTTCCCTACCACATGGGAAGAAAAGTCAAGCGAACACTATTCAGAAAATTCTCTGGTATTTGTTCAGCTGAATTATCAGATGAAAAATTTTTAGTACCATGTGAGCCAGTTGAAGTGTTGAATGACATTTATGGTGAGAATGGTTGGCAAAATCCTGACAAAAAATTTGTTGTTTCTCCAGAATTGAAACCATGGAAAAAATGGAAATTCGAAGAATGGTTGAATGCTATCAAATTTTATCACAAAGGAAAATATTTAAAAGATCAAACATATAATTTCATTAAGTATCGATTAAATAAAGGAGAAAAAATGACCTCATAATTTTTTTTTCTTTTTTGAATTTTTTTTGTTTAATAAAAAATGTTATACTTTTTATTAAAAAAAATATTAAAATCAAATTATTATTTTTATATATAAGCTATTAACAATTTTTTAATTTTTTAAATTAATAATTTTCATTTTTAACATGTTTTTACCTCATTAATGTGGCGAAAAAAATAAAACAAAAAAAAATACAAAAATATTGTTATTTTTATTTTGAATTGAAAAAATTATGTTATTTGAAAAATTGGCTTAAAATTCATCAATTTAATAATTATTAGACTTTCATAAAAATTAATAATTTAAAAAATAAGGTTAAGGAAATATTTAGATATCAACAATTTTTGTCAAACTGATCAACTTCAAAAACTGAATTAAAGCTCTTAATATTTGCTCAGTTTCAAATTAATTGCAGTAAAGTAATCAACTAGGAAACAGGAGCATCAAAAATCCTTACAAAAACTTGGAATTGGCAATTCCTTAACCCAAACCCAAGTTTTTTTTAACTAAGCAACAAATATAAATGACATATTTTGTATTGAATAAAAATATTACCAAGATGCCAAATTGAAAAAATTTGGTTAAAAAATTCTTCAAATAAATACCATATTTTTCAATACTAAACTTTTAAATAAATTTTATATTTTTTGTTCTTTTTATTTTTTTTTAGTTACTGAGCTAAATTTTTTTATCAATATCATAAAAGAAAGACTTTACATATTTTAGAAGTTTTTATCTTTTTTTTTAAACAGATTATTTTTTCTTTAATAAAAAATTTGAAATAACATAATCGTAAGATAATATACAAAAATGGTGACCACATTTTATAACGAAGAATATTTTTAAATCAAAAAAAAATTCATAAAAACACTAAAAATTATTAAACCATTTTTTCTCCTTTATCTAATCGATACTTAATGAAATTATATGTTTGATCTTTTAAATATTTTCCTTTGTGATAAAATTTGATAGCATTCAACCATTCTTCGAATTTCCATTTTCTCCAAAGCTTCAAGTTTGGAGAAGCGACAAATTTTTTGTCAGGATTTTGCCAACCATTCTCACCATAAATGTCATTCAACACTTCAACTGGCTCACATGGTACTAAAAATTTTTCATCTGATAATTCAGCTGAACAAATACCTGAAAATTTTCTGAATAGTGTTCGCTTGACTTGTCTTCCCATGTGGTAGGGAAACCACTGATGAGTTTGGTTCAGCTCATAAGTGAAAAATAAATCTATATGAAATGCATTTTCTTTTCCAATTCTAAATTCCAGGCTGTCATTGTCAAGTCCAAATTTAAGACTTAGTGGCAATAGTTTGTCATTTACGAAGAATTTTTCAATTTTTGCATCAAATTGGTCAGCATATAAGCTAATGTCAGCATCGCTTGTATGAGGTATGATGCCACATTCTCTGTACCATCCAAGCAATGTTCCTGCCATTAGCCAGTAAACTTTTCTATTCGACTCTAAAAAATCTCTTACATAGCTGAATCTGGATACAAAGAAGTTTGTTTTGACTACATTTTGCTTTTCTATCTTGTAAGTAGACTCGGCAAGTTGGTAGTCACACTCGATAAATTTCGAATGCTTATACTGATACAAAAAATGTTCTGTATCTAATGGAACTGTCAAATATTTTGATTTGTATTCAATGACAACTGTTTTAAATCTACAATTGATATAAATTTTCTCTTAGGCAAAATGTTTTTTTTTATATAATTTGAAATAAATTAATTACTTGTTTAAAGCTCTATTTTGATCAGAGAACGATTTGGAGAGTCCATTTAAATCAAAGTCATCTTTGGGTATCCAGTAGAAATTGCCACGAGGATACATTATTGAAATATGGTAATTGAAGAGGCCACATTTTATGTATACACTAGCTGGTATTAACAAATCAAGTCTTTTATGGTGTGTTGGTATCACATTGCATTGTGGATCAATAGAAACCAAATCCTTATTTAAAATTTGTTTCTTATTTAATAAAATTTAAATTCTTTTTATTTTTGTTTACTTTGAAAAAGTTAGATAAATATTTAATTTCTAATAAAAATGTCATCAGAAACAATTTATTCAAATCTTGTTGTTCGTAGATTTTGTTCACTTCACCATCTTGGTACAAATCATCAACCAAATTTGTGAATATATTTGGTTCTGCTAAAATTGCTTTGTTTTTGAACAGTATTTGGTTTATTTTGCCAAATATATTTTTGTCAACTGACAAAGTATTATTCTCATTTGAAAAAGAATTCGGTAGTTGGAATTTATAATTTGAAAAGATTTTTAAACTTTTCCAAAAATTGTGGTAGTTTTTTTCAAAATCAATTTCTCCTGAATTGGTCAATTGCGAATCAACATGCAAATGTTTGTTAAAATGATGATTTTGAAAAGCAATTAAAAAACAAAATAAACTAATAAATAAATAAAAAGAACGATATTTTAGTATTTTTGTTGTTTTATTCATTTTAAATCTTTAAATGATATCTAATTGAAAAATTTTTTTTAAAAATAAAAAAAATAATAAATTGAAGCTATATTGTGCTAGCACATTTATTTATTATTTAATTTCTTCTTCTTGTATCCTAATTTTTTAAGTTCTTGAATTCGATGGTTATTTATTCTTGAATTCTCCTACAAAAAAAGCCAGATTCCAGACATTTTCTTTTAAAAAAATCTTAGGATAAAAACCTTATTTTTCAATACCAAGCTTTTATTTATTGTATTTATGATAAATATTTTTTTATTTTTTTTAGTTACTGAGCTAAATTTTTTATCAATATCATAAAAGAAAGACTTTACATATTTTAGAAGTTTTTATTTTTTATATAAGGTTAAGGAAATATTTAGATATCAACAATATTTGTCAAACTGATCAACTTCAAAAACTGAATTAAAGCTCTTAATATTTGCTCAATTTCAAATTAATTGCAGTAAAGTAATCAACTAGGAAACAGGAGCATCAAAAATCCTTACAAAAACTTGGAATTGGCAATTCCTTAACCCAAACCCAAGTTTTTTTTAACTAAGCAACAAATATAAATGACATATTTTGTATTGAATAAAAATATTACCAAGATGCCAAATTGAAAAAATTTGGTTAAAAAATTCTTCAAATAAATACCATATTTTTCAATACTAAACTTTTAAATAATTTTTATATTTTTTGTTCTTTTTATTTTTTTTTAGTTACTGAGCTAAATTTTTTTATCAATATCATAAAAGAAAGACTTTACATATTTTAGAAGTTTTTATCTTTTTTTTTAAACAGATTATTTTTTCTTTAATAAAAAATTTGAAATAACATAATCGTAAGATAATATACAAAAATGGTGACCACATTTTATAACGAAGAGTATTTTTAAAGGCTGTCAATAAATTTCTTGACAAATTTTAATAAAATGCTGACATAAAAAATAAAACTCGGACTTTTATTATAATTAAATAACTTTTTCATAAAAAAGCGACAATTATAGATAAAATTTATCTAATATAAAAACAATTAACAATATTTGGTATGACTCAACAAAATCAATAAATTACAGAATCAATTAATAAATAATTGACACTTTTAATTAAATGATAACTAAACTGTTACTCATCTAAATAATTGGAATTCTTTGAACACTTTGCTATAAAACCTATCATAAAAACATATTTAAACTTTTAAATTAATATAATTTACTACAACTTAAAAATATTAAAAATGGAACGAAGCGAAGTTACAAAATCGAATGAGAGCGTACTACTCAACCCAGATGACCAAACATTGGATGATGTTGATGAATTTCCATTTAAACAAATTCTTAAGGCAAATTCTTCAAAACGTAAAAGGGCAGCTAATATCGAGTACCTGGAAATCTTAGACGAGAACAAAGGTCGATGTTTTGTTTCAGTCGACGACCATTCGAACCACAACGAAAGT
Organism: Brachionus rotundiformis; assembly: GCA_016802295.1. Taxonomy (NCBI): domain Eukaryota; kingdom Metazoa; phylum Rotifera; class Eurotatoria; order Ploima; family Brachionidae; genus Brachionus; species Brachionus rotundiformis. The sequence goes on from JAESIW010000118.1 coordinate 2,012,942, forward strand.
GCAAGTCAAAAACAGAGAGTCTGTGAAGAAGTTATGCAAAGAATCGAAGAACTCCATAACCTAGATTTTAAGCCACAAAAAATTATCAACCAATTGATACGAGAAGGCTTAGAGCCGCCTCACATCAACAAAATCAACAACACAACAAAAAAACTGCGCCAAAAGAAATGCATAACCAATCAGCCAACTATACGTGATATTGTCCAATGGTGCGAGCAATATACTAACATTCCAGAAGATGAAAATGAAGTTTTCGTTGGACTTTATGAGTACGAATCAATTGAGACACAGCAAATAAGAGTTTTTCTAACAACAAAAAATTTGGTAAAATTTTCTTTAAACTGTAATTATTTTTTATCTGACGCTACATATAAGCTTACTTATGTTGGATTTTCAGCAATAACAGGTGGAAACACCGACAGGGCTAGAGCTTTTCATCCTTATGGTATAGCTTTGTGTAGCAGTCAGACATTTAATGATTTTTCTTTTTTTTCAGATCTGTTTATTTAACAGCAGAAAAAGTTTATGGTGTTAAAATTGCCCCTACAATTTTAATAGCAGACAATGATGATGCAATCACAAAAGGCTTTAAGCAAGTTTTCAAACTCAACAAACGTATCAATTGCTGGGCTCATGTACGACGTAATATCGACCGAGATCTCAAAATATTCGATACAAATCTCAAAAATGCGATATTTTCAGACATATACTCAATTCAAGAAATTTTCAGTGTTGATTTATTCAAGCATGCATGTCAATTATTCGATAATAAGTGGAAAGGTCGTGACAAGCATATTGACAAATTTTTGACTGATTTCACAAAACAATGGGTTGATAACAAAGAAGGATGGTTTGAAGGATATTGCGACGGCTTACCTAGTACAACAAATGCATTAGAGTCTACACATGCTAAAATTAAGGACTTTATCAAAACTCGTCTAGGCTTAATAGAATTTTTAAATGATTGTCGCGAAAATCTCGTTAGGTTCTGGTCCCAAATACGGTCTGAGCGTATCATTACTATCGATCGTAAAACAACCAAATCTGTCCAAATTAATAATAATAACTTAAAAGAGTATCATACGGAACCAATAATCGAAAACAGCGATCTTTTATATGCCTACGAGTGGAATAAAAAATCAAAGCCGTTTCAACATATCAAGCATGATAATCAAGACTTGTATTTGGTTAAGAGCTGCAAAGATTTAGCTTTAACTCGTGAAGAATCCAAATTATTTTTGTCTATGTTAGAAACAAAGCCATGGCAAAACTTTGACGAAATGATCACTTCTGTTAATTCAATCCGAATCATCACTGTTAATAAAGAAAACTGGAAATTAAGTACTTGTTCGTGTTGGTACTGGTTAAAAAACTACTACTGCTGTCACACTATCGCTTGTTGCTACAGACTTAGTAATATAATTACTTATTTATTGTAAATCCTTAAACTAAACTTTTGTATTTTAGAATTGATGAATTTCAATAGTATCGGCATGGACATTCCGTTGAACAATAAACAAAAACGAGGCGCCAAAAAGAGAACAAGACCATGTCTTCAATTACAACCTTCTGATTGTGTCCAAGACAAAGTAAATGCTATTTTAGAATCTGACTCTTCATCAGATGACGATGAGCCAAACCCAAGATCAGCAAAAAAACAAATCCACCTTGTCCAAGTAATGATAATCAGTTATGTCCTAAGTGTAATACGCTAATGAAAAAAAAAGAGGCTTTTATTGTCCAAACGGTTGTACCAAAAAAAAATAGTTCTTTTTTATTATTTTTTATCTTTTTTTCAATAAAATTGACGGTTTTCTTAAAGAATTATCTGAAATAAACTTTTTTTGTTCATTTTTTATTTGATTTATTTTTTATTATAAAATAAAAAAGTTTAATATAAAAGTTGTCTTTCATTGTATAAAAATATTTTTTTATTACTAAATTAGTCAGGAGTTTACTAAAATTGTTATCTGAAAATATTAGCAGTCATTTTTAAATCAAATTAATATTTTATAAAAAGATTTTATGGTTATTAATTAACAGATTATTTTTTGCATTAAAAATCTCAAATATCATAATATACAAGAATGAAGAGTATTTTTAATTAAAAAAAAATGATTTAAAAAAATAAATTCTCATTTATAACTTCTAGCACTTAAATCTGAATCTTTAGTTTGAGAATGAAATTCGATGGTTATTTATTCTTTTTCTCTAACCATTATAAAGAACTCATTATAAAGACTCTAACCAAAATAACCAGATTCGAAAATTTTGGTTTAAAAAATAGTTAAAATAAATGAAATATGTTCCAATTATAAACTTTAACAAAGAAACTCCATGTATTTTGTTTTTATTTTTGGTAAATGTTAGCTTTTTGGATTTAAAATTATAATCTTGTATAGGTTAAGTTTATATATATATATTTTTAATTTTTTGTATAATTATTTTATTTTTCTTTAATTTTATTATTTATTAGGTAAATTTTTTAAATTGAATCAAAATATTTATTTTTAGAATCACTTTAAAATAAATTCTGTTTGATAGATAAATATGGTTTTTTATTCAAATGAACAAGATTGAATTTAAATACTTGAATTTTTGAAATCTGAACCATCGAACCTTATTCACTAAATTAAAAAGTTATCTTGTTACAGTTTTAAAAATTTTTTTCCCCGTTTCGAATAATATCACATAGATCTTTTCAAAATATTAATTATTAGTATAAAAATAAGAAATCAATTTAAAATTAACTTAATAATGCTCTACAAATAAAAGAATTATGTTTAAAAATTTAGTTTTATAAAAAACCTAAATGGTTTAATTTGTATTAAAACATTTAGCTTTTAAATGATAATGTCAGACCGTATTCCCAGTTCTAAACTGCTTCGAAACTTTTCCATGGCTCCCTTAAACTCCACCGGACTTCACTCATTAAACTTGGACAACGCAAATGATGATGCATCATCTCCTCTTAAGTTGTTTAAACAGGCTAAACAGTCCATGAACTCCGTTTATCAGGATTTTAGTTCCATTATCTCTGAGACAAACTCTTTTTTAGAATGTATATTTAATATTATCTATAAATATTTTGTTTATTTGAACAAAAATTAATTTAAAGCTGCTGAATTGAAGTCAAGTGATGTGGTCAGCTATGCGGAAATACAAAAAATAAAAAGCTTTAAGGATAAATGCGAAGGACTGATCAAGATGATATCACGTGACCGAATGAAGTGTGTTTTTTTCGGCCGGACCAGCAATGGCAAAAGCTCTACCATTAACGCCATGTTGCATCAAAAAATTCTCCCTATAGGCATTGGTCACACTACCAATTGTTTTCTGCAAGTGGAAGGCTCGGACTTGTGTGAACAAGATGCTTGTTTTTACACGCCTGGTTGTGATCAGCCAGAAAAAATAAAAAATCTCCTAAATCTGGGCTCTGCTCTGTCCAAGGAAAAGCTGGACTCGAACTGTTTGGTCCGGGTTCTTTGGCCAAAAGAAAAGTGTCGCTTGCTCAAAGAAGATGTTGTTCTGGTCGACAGTCCGGGCATAGATGTCTCGGTTGATTTGGATGCATGGATTGACCAGAATTGTCTTGACGCTGACGTGTTTGTTCTAGTGGTCAATGCCGAGTCCACATTGACCAAAACAGAAAAGGAATTTTTTCACAAGGTTAGCGAAAAACTCACTCAACCGAACATATTCATTTTGAACAACAGATGGGATGCCACTGCCTATGAGCCAGAGACTGCCGAAATAGTCCGTGACCAACACATCGAGAGAGACAAAGAGTTTTTGTGCAATGAGCTGAAAGTGTGCGACAAAAACCAAGCAAATAGCAGAATATATTTCATATCTGCCCGCGAGGTTCTTCTGACCAGAACCCAGACAAACCCACAGCTTCCACCTGGCTACCAAAATCGCCTCCTACAATTCGAATGGTTCGAAGAAGAGTTCGAAAAGTGTATTTCAATGAGTGCAGTTAAGACAAAATTTGATCAGCCGGCGCAGCGCGGCAAGGCCATGGCTCTCACTCTGAGTTCAGCTTTGGAAAATTGTCACCAATGTGCCATTGAAAAAAAAACTCTCTTTGAACACAATTTAAATAATTTGATAAAAAAAATTCACCAAACCGAACAAAAATTGCAGGATTTTACCCAAGATATGAAGGACAAAATACGCGATGTGATGGAAGATGTGGAAAAAAATGTAATATTAACTTTAAATGATGAAATTAGGAGAATAAGCATTTTAATCGATGAATTTGAGCGTCCTTTTCATCCGGACGAAAGTCAACTAAATTGGTACAAAAAAGAGCTGCATGAATATCTTGATCAAAAGCTTGGATTAAATTTGGCAAAGCGTCTAGATGAACCATTAATTCAAAGTTTAAGAATGACCCAAGAAGACATCAAAAGTTGTTCTTATAACTGGAAGATTTTTTTTTATTTTAATTAATATATTTAATTAGAAAGAGTTTTGGAACTGGTCGAGTCCGAAGAAAATAGAAAATTGGTATCAACTACCTTGTTCAGAGAGGATTTTTTTATCAATTATCGCTTAAATTGTCTAAATTTATGCGCTGATTTTAGAGAGGACATTAATTTTCATTTTTCACTTGGTTTTACCTCATTAATGCGGCGATTCACTGGCAACAATACATTCAATAGTGGACCAAGCCGCTTTTTCATCGAAACATCCAACAAATTCAGCCAACAAAAGCACCAAGGACGCTACGAGTCGTCCAATTTGGCGCCTTTTCAGTCCACAAGCCAAGCCACTAATTTTTTAGTTATGCTCCAAGGTGTCAACTTGATCGCGTCTAAGTCCAATGTTATTCTTTTAGCTGTCGGTGGTATTGTGTGGAGAGGTCTGGGATGGAAGATTCTGGCACTAACGGGAAGTTTGTATGGTCTTTGCTATTTGTACGAAAGGCTCATGTGGACAAAGAAGAGCCAGGAGAAGATATTCAAGAAGCAGTATGCAGATTATGCCAGTTCCAAGCTAAGGCTAATTGTTGATCTGACGAGCCAGAATGCAGCTTCCCAAGTCAAACAGTAATTAAATTATTTTAAATAAGACCAAATTAATTAAAATTAATTTTCCTATATACAGAGAATTGGCCATGTATTTTTCTCAAATGTCCAGATACATTGATATAACCAAGGATGAGTATTTTCAAGAGGTGAAAAAATACCAATCTGATATTGAAGTATTAAATCAGTTGATAAACAAATCAAAAATTCTGAAGTCTGTATCTTGGTCTAGATTTGTTTAATATTGTCTTATATTTTATCTTTTAAGAAATAAGGGAAAGTATATCCATGATGATTTTGAAAAGTTTATCAAAGAATACTTGGATATGAATTAGAATTAATGGAAAAATTATATTTTTTTAGTTATATATTATAAATGAAGTGTTTATTTTTAGAAAAAAATAAAAAAAAATTGAAAAAAAACTATGAATATTAATTTAGTAAAATCAAATCTCAACCGCTTAACAACCCAGATCTCGTTCTCATTTATATCTCATAGTAGATCTAACTGAGATAAAATGTCGACTAAATTACGAAAGAAATTAGATTCAGGTGAAATCTCATCAAAAAAATATCTGATGATTCGCTTGGGAATCTTCTCATTTCTTTCTTTTTTGGGATCTCAAAAAAAATAGAATCTAAGAGATGGTTTTAATTGTTCATTATATTAAAAAATTTTATTTAAAGTCTTATTTTTATAAATTTATTTAGAATATTATGTTAAAATTTTATTTCATTATTGGCACAATTAAAATTCTAATAAGAAAGAAATCAAAGTCTTTTTTGTTTTATAATTTTCAATCAATCAATATAGAATAGGTTCAAAATTCACATCCTCATTAAGATAAAGGTAAAAATATTTCGCTTTTTATCTATTCCTGAAAAAATAAGAAAAGTATTCTGAAAAGTGTATGGACCAAAAAAAATAAAAAATAGGGTCACGCTATTATTTTGTTGTAATTTATCTGGATCCGAAAAGAAAGATGTTTTTGTGGTTGGAAAAAGCTGCTTAGATAAGATTCGAAATTTTTTTCCCGTCAAGGGGCTAGTAATCTTTGACATTTGAACTGTTTAGAAAACCAAATAAATAATATAATATTTACCGTAATGCCTTGCCCCCTAATGCGGCATTTATTTTCAGAATTCTGGATTTTAATGCATGCTTTTTTTTTCCAGACACGCTGCGACTAAAAATGCTGCAGTTAATATCAAAATTTTGGTATAAATGCCGCATTAAATATGTAAAAAAATAATAAAAAAATATTTTTCTATTTTTTCAATTGTTTCAAAATTTGAAACACAAAAAATGTTCCTCGAACATAAGGTTTTTTACATATTTAATGCGGAATCTATATCAAAATTTTGACATTAACTGCAGCATTTTTAGTCGAAGCGTATCTGGAAAAAAAGTGGGTTAAATGCAGCATTAAAATCCAGAATTCTGGTTTAAAGTGCAATGCATTAGGGGGCAAGGCATTACGGTAGTAGTATCAAATAAATTAAAATAAGCGACTTCTATTAATTATTTTTAATAAATATTTCCGTAAATAACTCAAAATTGTAGAATTTTGTTACAATTAAAAATTTTTGTATAAATGATTAAATTTTTTTTATTAGTAAATTTTTGTTTATATTAAGTTTTTTCTTGTGCAAATAGGAATTTTCTCTAATCGGCTTTTACTGTAGCTGAAATCCTTAATTTTATTAACTTCTATTAGGATTATTTTCATTTGGCATATTTGAAGTAATTGTAAATGTAATTATTATTAATTATGTTTACATAAGGCCACCGAAAATGTATTCTATTTACAAATTACTAACTGCTCGGGAATAATGGCAGAATTAAATTTATTTTCTAATGGTCAAAAAGAGTGATTTTGGATTTTAAAAATGTTAAAGACTGGAAAAACTCAATGAATCATTCAACTCAGAACCTTATCATTTTTGGGTGAATTCTTTTTCTTTGATATAAGAAATGTTTTATTTTAGAAGCATTCATAAACTGAGACAGATTTATATAGTTCAGAAATTAATGAATCCATAAATGTGTTTTAAAAATCTTTTCTCGATTCAAAACATCTGATTAAATTTAAGATTTTATTCTAAAAATAATAAACAAAATTTTTATATAATTCTAGTCTTTTTAAAATTTTTTGGAAAATATATGATGGAATCGTTTAGTTAATACATTAAAAATAATTATCCTTATGAACTTTTAAATTTGTAAGTTGAATTGGATCATGACCAAAGATTGCCCTAAATTATGATGTTATAACTAATGATTGATTGATCTTATTTGACGAATAAAAAATATAAAAATAATCTCCTTAATGTTTTAAAAAGAAATTCTTAGAGTTTGAGAGGAAACTTAGAGTTGGAACTGTGTATGGAAACAGATTTAAGTCCCATAGTTGTCTTCAAAGTCAAATTGTTATATGTATCAATAAAATCTTCCTGAAAAATATTCACCTCATTCTACTTTCGTTGACAAGCATTAAGTTCGTAGTCTTCTTAATGCTCAGCCCTACCAAGAAGACAGCACGTAATGATGGAAAGATCTTTGAGTTTGCCCATGTATTTCTAATTAGATTTCTTTGCTCAAAACTGCTGGGCGATATGCACACAAAAGCAACCATCAACAAATCATTTGATCATATTCTCTTGCCAGGATTAATCAAATATTTAAAATTATATTTAATTAATTTAATTTCATTATTCAAGCAGAAATTTATAAAAAATTAGCACCAATGAATATTTAAAAAATCTGAATTTAATGATATAAATATTTAATAACAAAAATTTTTAAATATTTAATAACTATTTTTTTTTAATATCATAAATTTTGTAATCATTCCAATATATAAAGGTAACTATAGTTAAAAAAATTTAGCATCAATGAATATTTAAAAATAAAATATTTTATTAAATAAGACAATTTTGTTTTATTTTCAATAATTTTGCTATCATCCTAATGAATATAAGGGAAGAATTAGTTAAAAAAATACAGATTTTTATAGCATTTTAAAGCTTTATTTAGGAATTTTAGGGTTTTTACCGTTTTTCATGTAAAATTATCACTTTATACGAAAATTTTCGAAAAATTGGTAAAAACTTAAGGGCCAAAAAAGGCCAACTTTCTCTCTTACAAGAGGCCATCTGTACAAAATTAAATGCGAAATAGTGAAGAATTGCGCTCAACGATTCAATTTCTTCACAAACCGTGCAGTTAACAACTAGAATATGCTGAGAGAAGTTGCAGTAAAAGTTCAATCAAGTGAAATTTTTAAAGCAAAAATAGATAAATACTAACAAAATATTACTTTTTGCACATAATCTTTTATGAAATTTTAATTTAATTTTATTTGTTTATGCGTTGCAATAAAACACTATTCTACACTAATAGAAACAATAAATGATTTGATTATTTTCCATAATTTTGAAAACTTATAAAATTTGAGGGATTTTTGAAAATATATATGTTCGGTTTTAAACAGAGAAATTCTGAAAGAATATCATTTCCTTCTCTTTTCATCTAAATTTCTGATCGAATCACTAATTTTATTGGTATTATAAATTATTTTTCCAAATTTACCTAACTAATATTATTGATGTTTAAATTTCTAATTCAAATAAGAATATTTTTGAATATTTTTTAACAAATTCTAAATACTACTAAATGGAAATACAATTTCAGAAGAGGACTGACATCGAAAAAACTGCAAAAATGTATAAAAACATGATATAAAAAATACTAATGATATGAAAAATATCTTGAATAAAACGATACGTAAGTTTTGAACACTTCGAATAAATAAATTAATAATTGATTAATAAATGAAATCAATCTATAACCCATTATCACTATTAAAATTATCGAACATCTATATAGTTTTTAAAATTAAGAATGTTTTCTTGCTATAGAAATTTGAATTCCTCTTTCATCATTCATTCGTAAATAAAAGCCAATAGCATAAAACGAGGAAAATAAACAAAAATATAAGTTTAAGAAATTTGCTTAAAAGTTTATTTTTTAGAAATATGGTATTTATTGAAAGAATTTTTCAAATAAATTAAAATTGGAATTTAAAAAAAAAGGAACACTAATAAATAACCATCGAAATTCTCTTTCAAATTTAAAATTTTTAAAATTTTATAGCTTTAAATTTAAATTAAGAAAGTTTTTTTGGATCATTAAGAGATTAAAATGAATAAAACAAAAAATAAACCAAGTTATCGTTGTTTTTTTATATTTATTTCTTTGTTTTGTTTTTTTGTTGCTTTTCATAACCATTATTTTACCAAACATTTGCATGTTGATTCGCAAATGGCCAATTCAGAAGAAATTGATTTTGAAAAAAATTACCTCAATTTTTGGAAAAGTTTAAAAATCTTTTCACATTATAAATTCCAACTACCGAATTCTTTTTCAAAAGAGAATAATCCTTTGTCAGATGACAAAAATATATTTGGCAAAATAAACCAAATACTGTTCAAAAACAAAGCAGTTTTAGCAGAACCAAATATATTCACAAATTTGGTTGATGATTTGTACCAAGATGGTGAAGTGAACAAAATTTACGAACAACAAGATTTGAATAAATTGTTTCTGATGACATTTTTATTAGAAATCAAATATTTATCTAACTTTTTCAAAGTAAACAAAAATAAAAAGAATTTAAATTTTATTAAATAAGAAACAAATTTTAAATAAGGATTTGGTTTCTATTGATCCACAATGCAATGTGATACCAACACACCATAAAAGACTTGATTTGTTAATACCAGCAAGTATATACATAAAATGTGGCCTCTTCAATTACCATATTTCAATAATGTATCCTCGTGGCAATTTCTACTGGATACCCAAAGATGACTTTGATTTAAATGGACTCTCCAAATCGTTCTCTGATCAAAATAGAGCTTTAAACAAGTAATTAATTTATTTCAAATTATATAAAAAAAAACATTTTGCCTAAGAGAAAATTTTTATCAATTGTAGATTCAAAACAGTTGTCATTGATTAAAAATCAGAATATTTGACAATTCCATTAAATACAGAATATTTTTTGTATCAGTATAAGCATTCGAAATTTATCGAGTGTGACTACCAACTTGCCGAGTCTACTTACAAGCTAGAAAAGCAAAATGTAGTCAAAACAAACTTCTTTGTATCGAGATTCAGCTATGTAAGAGATTTTTTAGAGTCGAATAGAAAAGTTTACTGGCTTACTTCAGGAACATTGCTTGGATGGTACAGAGAATGTGGCATCATACCACATACAAGAGATGCTGACATTAGCTTATATGCTGACCAATTTGATGCAAAAATTGAAAAATTCATAGAAAATGATAAACTTTTGCCATTGATAATTAAATTTGGATTTTACAATGACAGTTTGGAGTTCACGATTGGAAAAGAAGATGTATTTCAATTGGATTTGTTTTCTACTTATGAACTGAACCAAACTCATCAATGGTTTCCATATCACATGGGAAGACAAGTCAAGCAAACACTATTCAGAAAATTCTCTGGTATTTGTTCAGCTGAATTATCAGATGAAAAATTTTTAGTACCATGTGAGCCAGTTGAAGTGTTGAATGACATTTACGGTGTTAAGGGTCTATTTGACCAACATACTCTCAAAACTTTTTAAAAAACTAGCAAAACATTTTGGTATACCAATTTTTTATCTCAGCATACTTTACTTTTTAGCACATCTGAAAAACATGCCTGCCTTTTTAAAAAATCAAAGAGTTTTTTTCATGCTAAATTTATTTTCTTCATTTTTTACATTATAAAAATATTAAATTTTAGTCAATTTAAGTAATTTTTAAAAAAATATTCATAATTTAATTTCAGCTTTTTATCAATACACTCGCTGATTTTTTTTGCCACCAAGTTTGAGTTTATTTACGAACTCATTTGACTCTTAATTAAAAGACTCGACTGGAGAATTTGGGCAAGCATAACCAATCCGCCTTTTGAATACCTGTCAATCACAAAATCTCCTTTTGACCCAAACGTCATAAATATATTTAAAAAATTCTTAGCAATTTTTTTCAGAAAACATTTTAAACTCTTTAATCAAATACCCTCTGCGGCAGTCAAATATCACCTGAAAATAGCACATTAAAACTTTTGTTTTTGCAAAGACATCAATTGAAGCATTAAATGATGTATTACATGCATCTTGCATAATTTAATATGAATCAAATTTAAGCCCGATAAATTTTGCAATTTTTTAACTCCTTTATTAAAATTCCTAAAATCTTGCTTATTCAAGATTCAAGATTTTTCATTATCTTGCAAGAAATAGATACTCAATAAGATCTTTAAATAAGAGATAATAAAATCAATAAGAGTACGAAAACATTTAAGATTATTGTAAATTTACTTAGTAAACCTTTGTTTAGGTTTTTTAATAAGATCTTTAGAGATTTCTATTATAAGATTTAGTCTATAAACAAATTATTATCTGAAAAGAACTTAGTTCAGAAATTTGTCTTGACTTTTATGAAAAGATTTAAGTAAAAATCTTATTTGAATACTTTAAAACTTCTAGACAAAATCATACAATCGAAATCTCTAAAGATCTTATTAAAAAACCTAAACAAAGGTTTTCTTAGTTTCTTTACAATAATCTTAATTAATTAATTTAAATTGAATTTCTTGACTGATTTTTTTAAATGTGAATATTTTTAATTTATTTTATTTAATTTGTTTAATCATGTTCTCTTTCATTTGATATTCGGTCATATAAAAAATATTATTTTTTTCATATATAACACATTTTTTTTTATGTTTTTCATATACATTAGAAATGAATCATTAGTTTTTTCACAAGTAATTTGTTCATTTCTCATTTTTTGAACTGATTTAGGAAGTCTATTACCTACATAATGTATAATTGTATTGGTTTTTTTAATTAAACGAAGAAATTAGAATTCATTTCAATAATCATGTCTATCATTCAATTGATTATTAAAAAGGAGGTGAAAAAAAGTGTACCTTGAATATTTCCTAGTGTTGCGGGCCGGCAGCCAGCTATCGGCCAACTGACCTGTGGTGGCCGGCCAACACTACTATTTTCTTTTTCTATAATTTTTTTCTAAAATTTTTTTTTAATTAAATTTTATTTTATTTAGATTTTTTTTGAAAATAAACAGCTGAACCATTCAAAATGTGTTATGATAAACGATCATGTATATTTTTAAAATTTAACTTATTCGTGTTTTTTTTTTATTTTTGTTTTTAGCTCAAAGAACTCATCCTATCAGGAAAGAAACAAATCATAGGACTTCAACACCAAGAGCTTCACTTTCTTCTCCATGTCAGCAGCAGAGGCAGCAGTTGAATTTTGGCGACTAGTTTACAGAATCTACAGACATGGGTTAATTCAATAGATAATCGAGTCGAAGTCATTCAAAGATCAATCGTACCAGCTAGTCAAAATTTCTCGGAGCAAATAATAGAAGACGCTCAGCAACATCTTGGACTGGACATAACAGTCGATTTGATAAATTCTTTCATTTATCATTAAAAATCCTTGATAATTTAATAACGCCAACATAAATACTTTTGGAACCAAAATATTAGACATTCTTTTTACAAAAGAAGAGTTAACTCAGGGGACTGTCGAACCATCAAAAAACACAACTCCCTCGTTGGACAGAAGAAGAGTGGATTTAATCAAAAGTAAATGTTAATTAAATTTTATTTTAATTTTAATAATTACTTTTTTTAGTTAGCTACTTAAAAAAATTGAAAACAATTGAATCTTTTAACGAACTTTGGCCATCTTTTGTTCGTTCATTAAAACATAAATGCTTGGACTCCAGGAGACTAGCCAAAAAAAGTAATTTTTTTACAATATATATTTAAGAGCTATCTAGTAACTCTTATTTTTTATAAATTTATTTAGAATATTAAATTAAAATTTTATTACATTAATGGCACAATCAAAATACTAATAAGAAGGAAATCATGATTTTTTAGAGTAAAAATCAACAATCCGAGCAATCAAAGGCTTATTTTTAAGCATGTTAAACTATTTTGACTAGAGTCTGGGTACTCATTTTCAGGAATGCTAATTTCGGCAAGTCCACTTGATAGCAATCGGAGATCATTTGCTATTCTATGCAAGCTTACAGCAAGAGAGTTCATAGCACCACTCACTTTAACCAAGGTATCTTGATTTGCCAAAGTTAAAGATTTATTCTCAGCTGGCCTAAATTCAATACAAACAAGCACTTAATTTTATACTAAATTTTTACATAAGTTAAGACCCATCACTACTTTTACACGATAATTGTTTCTTGATTTTATATCCAAATTAAATTTGTTTGTTTTTTATGTAAATTTTATGTAATTAGCCAGTTTTGTGTTTTCGAAAGAATTAAATTTTGTGTTTTTATGTATATTTTGTAAAATAGAGTCTGGTTACTCATTTTTTGTGAAAAAAATTAAATATCAAATAAAAAAATTTAAAGAAAAATGGAGAATTTTTTTATTTATCTTTTTGAAATCTTTAAAGTCCTATTAGAGATTTTTAGTCAAAAACATCATCAAAACCCTTTATAAAAATATTTAAAGAGCCATTAAAATTTCTTTAAAATTTTATTTTCTTTCACTCTGATTTTTCTAATTTAATAGAATCAGACTTAATTTTATAGAATCTGTCAATTTTTGATACATATTGTTTATTAATACCATTTTCGTCAATAACCTCTTTGCTTCATTTTTGATATCTTATTCATTTCCGTCCATGAACCAAATTTCCACTTCACCGAGAATCTTAAGACTCTCATTTTCCACAAAAACTATAATTTATTTCATATATGAAAGAGTGTAAAAAATCAGTGATGCGTCATTAATCTTCTATTAATAATTTTTCTTACTGAATACCATGTGTCTTCAACTCTATATTCTGGGATCTAAAATCAATGCATAAAGATATCTATATTTAATAGATTATTTCTCTTAACTTTTAAAATTTAAACCCTTGACAGTTCAAGCTGATTACAAATAAAATTTTTTTATTCATCATTTGTAAAAAGAAAGGCTAAAAACATAGAAACAAGAGATGTTTGATTTGAAGTTCTTACATTTAGAAAATTTTTGCAATATTTCATCTAAAAAAAATAGTATATTTTAAATTTAATTATTTTTCAATGCCAAAAATTTTTTAAGTACAAGTGGAAACAAAAAAATTAAAAAACATTGGCTTTTAACTTAACTCAGCTTTGAGGACTGATTTTTAATATATTAATGGCTTTGAAATAAACAAAAATGTATCGCTCAATATTGGCAAGAAAGCATTTTAGGAAAAGAGTTAAAGCTTTAATTTCAAAAATAATATAATCATAAAATTCAACAGCTAAAAAATTAATTCGGCCACATTCAAAAACCAATTAGAATTTAAATTTTTTTTTAATTACTTGAAAATTTTTGAATTTGAGTAAGTTTGAAAGTCACCCTCCTCTTTTTGCAATCGGGCTTGGGACCGGCTTTGGCAGAGTTATGACGGCGTCTTTCCCTAAGAAGCCAGTGGGACGTTCATCATAAACAGCGCCACTCATCCGAAATTGGCTGCGAACTCGGCAACTATTTAGACTAGCTTGGAACCACAAACCAAGCGACTTTTCTCTCACTCGAGAAAAGTCTTAACTTAAGGCTTCCAAAGTTACGTACTGTCTGCAGATGGTGACTGCTTAGATTAAAAATTTTTAATTTTAAAAAAATGAAGTGACTTTTCAAAATAACATCCTATTTATACCCCTTTGGTGCACTTGAGTCACTAATTTAACAAATTTATTTATTTTATTTAAATTTTGCTTAAAATATTTCGCTAAATTTGTGCAGCTAAAATCTCAAAAATCACCAACAGATCATTACAGTCTGTTTTAACAAAATTAAATTTTTATTTTATTTTAATTAAAATAATTTACTATTTGAAAATATTGACTGACTATTTTCACTAAAGAAACAAAAAATAGCCATCTTAAAAATAGATATTTTATAAGAATATATATTATTGATAAATTTAATTTCTAGGTAATTTATTTAAAAAATAAAGGAATAAAAGATATTCAAAAATAACTCTTTGTTGTTGTTTTTTCAAAGATATAAAATAATTATTTTTTAAAAATATTATATAAAAAAAGACCAAAAATTAGCATATAAAATTAAATATATAATTCAAAAAGTACTCGTTAACTACTTTTGGCATAAAAAGTGGTATCAAACAGTAATTAAATATAGGCAGTACATTTGACTTTTTCATGGGATAATTCGAGTATTCATCAATTAATTTAATAAGAAAATCTAATGTCTTCATATTATCATCTACCAGAATATTCTTTTTTTTCATATCATTTTTAAAAACATCCAGAACTTCTTCAATAGACATTCTATCAGTCTGATTCTTGTATTTTTCTTGCTCATTCTCATCTTTAAAGCAATGCACCCTCCACACTAATGAAATCCTCAAGTCATCATTTTTGTAAT
Source organism: Brachionus rotundiformis (assembly GCA_016802295.1). NCBI lineage: Eukaryota > Metazoa > Rotifera > Eurotatoria > Ploima > Brachionidae > Brachionus > Brachionus rotundiformis. The sequence continues at coordinate 2,028,482 of JAESIW010000118.1, forward strand.
TTTTAATTAGACTTCCTTGACCATTGTACAGTCCCCAAAGAGACTTTTCTTTATCAAATGAAATATAATAGTGGTTATTTTTTTTCAAAGGTGGTTGCTCCGAATCTGCCTTGTATCTTTCGACTCCATGCACCACTTGAGTTCCATCGACCAGTAAAGCCGAGTTAAAATCCGATTTAGCCAGTACATATTTTTCTTTCTGGTCTCTGTATGGATAGAAATAAAAGTTACCACCATTCTTTAGACTTTCAAGCTCAATTTTGTTGTATTGATGTTTGCTCAGCCAGCTGACTCCTTGAACCTGCGGTATGAACTTGTCCTCAAACAATCCGGACTGCTTCATCAAAACAAGCAGCCAGTGAGGAATGTTTTTCCTATCGGCTGTCCAAAAATAAGGTATGTCCAAGTGCATGGGTAATTCTTGGCCTGGCAACATGAAGATAATATCAAACTGAAATAGACCAGTAGTTAGTTTATTCCTTGGGTAGTTAACTTGGTCGTTTAGGTGACACAAATCTTGGGCTTTCTGTAAAAACTTATCGCCATAAATCTCCTTTAGCCGGTCTTCTTTCAATTCATCCAAAAACTTGTGCCTAAAAGTCATAACTCTGGCAGCCATGGTTTCATATTTTTCCATCCTATTCTCAAATCCACCTGTTTTCAGATAATGAATGCCAATATCTATCCTGGACGGAAAGGCACAGTAGCTATTGTTTCCTTTTGACACCAAATATGCATGTCTACAATCTGGATCATCAATCGGCTTGGCTTCTCCAGCCGATTCGACACCAGGATCATCGAATATCATAGAAACATTGCGTGAATTTACGATTTGGTCAAGTTTTTCTAGAGCACCCAGGTCAAAAAAATTGTTTTCATAGATTAGTGGAAATTTTTTCAATTTGGGATCAAAATTATTAAATTGGTACTTTTTTTGTCTAGGAGCGAACAAAATGGCTCCTAGTACAGCTAAAGCTATACCCACCTTTTTTGACATTCTTAATTAAATAAAATAATTTTTGTTCAAGTTTTTATAATATCTTTAGCGCTCCAACCTTATCACTCTAAATCATATGAATAAATTGCTTTGATTGCTTTTTTATTTTATTTTACCTATTTATCTCATTTATTCAATTTTATTTTAAAAGTTTTATAGTAAAAAAATATATAATTTAATTCACTTTATTAATTAACTAAACTAAATTAATAATGAATTTTAATTTTGTATTTTAAAATTGACAAAATAATATTTCAAATTTATACAAATTAAGCATTACCAAATTTATGGTACAATGACTAATCACTTTCCTGTGAGAAATTTTCATTAATAGCTGTAAATTCGTCATCATTCGGTTCATACTGAACCATGACAGAGTCATAAAATTTTTCCAAACAGCTCTGAGATATCAAATATTTTACAGTTTCGAAGGCTGATAGAATACTAGAGTAAATTAGAACAGAATAGCACACTAATTTAACAGGTATATAGTGCTTTTCAGTGACCAAATTTTCATATATTGAGTAGCTCAGGTAAGCAATGATTAGTATATAGTTAATTTGGGAAAGTGATACCAATGGAACGCGATTGCTTTCGTACTGGCTTTTGAGTCTATTACAATATTTTTTGAATAGTCTTTTGCTAAGAAACCATTTGCAAAATCTAAATGAGTGTTTGAACACCACTCTGTTGAGCTCATGCAGTGCCAGAATTCCAGCTATTTCGTCCATGCTGTCGAATATCTCATCAATTGACTTGAGACCGTATCTCTCGCATCTGTACAATGCTTTCACCAATTTACTTGACAAATTAAAACATTTGTATTCATTGTTGTCCAAACTAATGTCCGTATCGGTGAAGATTTCCTTCATGAACAAAGTCTGAATGGAAAAATAGCCCCAAAATAGAATGTAGCTGAGAAATCTTGTATAGTAGGGCAGCTGGATAAAAACTGATGTAGGGTCTATCCCAATGTTAAAGCACTCCGGGTTTATGAACTTTTGGCTAAGTGAACCAATTGATTTGGTGGTGCTTTCTATTTGAATAATGGTAAATTTTTCGCAATCAAATAGCTCAATTAGTTTCTCAGTCACGTAATTAAAGTAATATTTTTGGCGAATTAGTTTAATTACAATCACTGAGACGAGTATACCAACCAGTATACTACCAATGATTAGCACCAGTCCTTTCTTGACTAAGTATTCAGATAAATTAATATCATTTAAACTCATTTTATTTTATAATCTAAAATATTTAATAAATTTTCATCTAAAATTAGATTTTTCACCACATGATCAGAAAAAAATGAGAAAAAAAAGATAATTTTTTTTTTTAATTTTATTTTTTAAAATCTAAATATAAAATGATTAGTGTAAAAAAATACCGGTAATTATATAAACAATATTATAAACAATTAATAAGGAGTCTTTTTTGTTTTGTCACTCTCTTCCAAATATTTATCGTCTCCGAACTTTTTACGCTCAAAAAAACCAAGCTAAAAACAAAATTTAAATAGAATAAAAAAATTAAAAAAATTATTGTTTGTTCAATTTACCATATAAAATCCAATTATGGATATGATGAATAAGAAAATACCAATGGCAATAGAAATTAGATAAACGCTAATTGGTTTTTTGCTTTCCAATTTGATGGACATTCTTGAATAAGCAATAGTGGCCACACTATTTTCATTATCACCTGGTTTGTCATCATGGACATCCTCACCTAGATACAGTCTAGCATGAGATTTGATAAAAACTCGTTCATAATTTGGATAGTCATCAACCAATGTCGCATTCCACAAGCGTGCAGTTAGCTTTAAAGAAATGGTTTCGTCTTTGCTGAATTCTCCACTAAATGAGCAATTTATCTTGTGACAATAAGCTGTGTTGGAAAAACAGTCCTTTATTAAAAATATAAATTTAGTAAACTTAATTAAAATTTTGATTTAATATGATTACAATAGTAGCAGTTCTGGATGAGTCGTGTTCTTTGAGTGGTGCTTTAAATGGCGAGTCTTGGTAAATAGATCTCTTTTGAATGTGCTTTTTATCTGTTATTTTAAGAGTATCGACAAAAAATGATGAACAAACTACATTAATTGGATGATTGTTCGGAATTTTCTTAATTTTAATTAATTTATTTTAATTATTATTATTTTTGTTTTTATTTTACCGTAGGCTTTTCAATCAGATAGAGTAAATGTTTGCCAGCTATGAACTGAAGGTTGTTTTCTGCGTCAAAATCGACCAGACGCGATTCGTATGGCCAGTCAATGATTAGATGAAAGTTATGCACTGAGAATGGACCACCATTGTTAATTTTGTATGTGTGTTCAATGATGGGACCTATTTGATCAAGTTTTTGTATGGAACTTTCTCCTCTGGTGATGTACTTGTCACTGTAAAATACTTGTTCTGGTGTTCCGCCACTTAAATAATTAAAAAAAATTATTTTTAAAAAAATACTAAAATTTCAATGGCTTAAAAAGATTAAAATTAGTTTTGACCAAAATATATTTGTGTATATAAATAATAGCTTTGACATTAAATAGAATGTTATCTTTTAAAATAATCAAAACTTTATTAAATTCTATTAAATGGTTCAGTTTTTTATTTTTTTTTTTGTCAGAACCTGAAATAATTTGTTACCTAAAAAAATATAAATGGTCAATTATTAATGGTCATGTTTTGGGCAACCTTTTAATTGAAAATTATTTTTTCTCATCTACAATGCTCCAGATAAACTTGGAAAAAGACATTTATAAAATTTTCTTCCTGTAATGTATATATGCTGTATGTTGCTTGATATACTAAGAATATAAAGGATCATAATAATAAAGTATATTAAATTAAAATATTGAAAAATTGTCTTTTTTAATTAAATTTAGTTTTAACATTCAAAATCTTTTTTATAAACAGTACTTTTGATATCATGATCTACGATCCTGAAAATTCCTGAAAACTAATCGAGTTAAAATCTTAATATTTTAATTAAATTAATATATAAGGCGATTGTTATGGTCTACAATCTTAATCACTTTTAATATTTTAACTTAATATTATATATCTTGACTTTTGAATGACATTTTTAATTTAAATCTTAACCATATTATACTTTATTCCATTTATTCGTTTTATTGGAATAGTTCCACAACACAGGTAGGTCATAACTTGTGCTATTAATTGTGTAGTTTAATGGTTTAATAAAATAAAATATAAAAACAATAAAAGTCTATATAATTTAATTAAAGGTTAACATTTTTTATTTTCACTTAGAAAAATAATTTTAGTTATTTTAAAAAATATACTAAAACAATATTTAAATTATCTTAATTTTTTTTAAAATAAAATCAATTCAAAGTAGTCTTTTGTTTTAGGAAAACTAAGTCTTGAACGGCGCTAATTTGGTAAATTATAGAGAACAGTAATCGCAAAGGGTCAGTAAGTTTCCAATTATATTACTCAATGGAACTTAATTGGCTAATGATTTAGAAAAGCAATTTACAAAAGATAACAGCTCAGAGAATAATTTTAGACAAACGGGAAACTCCAATCCAGAATTGAGCTAATAATTTTTTTGTGACAATACTATCTTGTACACTATTATCTATTCAGATTCATATTTTTTAACAATAACAAAATTTAAATGAAATAAAAAATCTAAAATTACCCATAAAGATACAAATTAGCTCTAACTTTGACCATAGCATGCAGTGTTACCAAATTGTTACTCAAGTCAATGTCTTGACTAAGCCTAGATAAAAAATAAAGTTGAAAATTTATTCTAATAAGATAAAAATTCAATTTGGTTACGTTTTAGCCTCCAATTTAAATATAATATCAGGCTGGCTGGATATATTGGCAAATCTGTAGAGCCTAGTTGAGCTAAAAGTCAAATTAAATTTGGCTATTTTGTTTATGCCAAGTGGTAGTCCTTGTTGATCAGAGGTTAGCTTGCAAACTATTTTTGACAAAATTATATCACACGAAAATCCAGAAGGCTCTTGTTCAGTTTTTCTGATAAAATCAAGCCTCTGGTCGAACTCGACATCAATTTGGGCCGCATAGGCTGGCTCTGCATTGACATCCGTATTGCTGATCTCAACTTCTATGGTCACCGAATCTCTTTCCCTAAAACTCAACACAGCCACATCACCCTCACTTTTATTTTAATTTTAATAAATTAATTTATTAACTTTTTAATTTTTTTTATCTATTTTAATTTACTCTATCAAGTCGAGAAAATGAGCTTTTAATTTTAGATCAGTGGTACAGCTGTTGTCTTGTCCACACTCTTTTTTAAAGTTAGCTTCGAACTCGTAGCTATTTGAGTCTTGGTGAACAATTGGTATTTTTTGTATGTACTGCAAATTGAGGCCAGATTCTGACCTGTCCTCAACAAAGTCGTACTCGACTTGGAACTTAATCGCACGCACAAAATCATTGGTACTTTTTTTGATTACAGCCTCAAATGTTTCACAACTAGGCGATGCATCGTTGACAAATATTTGCTTATTGACCAAACTAGAGCCAGAATGTCTGAAATAAACTCTAGAATACAGCCTATCGGCCGTGATAGTAAAATTAAGCAGCGGCAGCTGTTTTAAATGGCTACTCACGGCTTGGAAACAAATGTCAAAACTAAAACATACATAAAAATTGTCCTCTATGCGGCAATTTTTAATTGTTTGGTCAATTTGGTCCAAAGTGTTCAGTTGTTTTACATGTGCATTCACTCTGAGCACAGGTCTGGTCCTTAACAACACAACTTTGTTCGACTTGAGCGCTCCTATGGCCAAGTCTGGATACAAATTTGAGTCCATGTCAACACCACCACTTAGCGAATAGCCAAAGTTTTCCAATGTTGCCTCATTTAAGTCATCTCCTCTAATCACTTGTGACACTTTTACTTTGCCAATATCCTTGTCTCCCCTAATTATGTACACAGCTCCTGAATTTTCAAAAGGCGCTCCAATGGCAAAGTCTCCATATCCATCATGGTCAATGTCGTTCAAACATGTCAATGCATGGCCGAACAGAGAGCGAGCTTTGCCCGTAAAATTGACCACATAAGAATCACCAAAGCCCGCATGCTTGTCATTCAAATACACGTACACACTACCACAATCTGGCTCATTTTTCTTGCTGTAATATGGCGCACCAACAATCAAATCTTCCAAACCATCTCCGTTTAGATCACATGAACACATTGAGAAGCCAAAATAGGAGCCTTTATGTGGACCATTTAGCTTTTGATTGAGCAGTTTGGTCACTGGGCCAAAGCTGCTGTCGAATGCAATTGTAAACAATCGAACCAGGCCGTGTAGATTCTCGCGCGGTGCTCCTGTCGCGATTAGATGCACGCGCCGATTCGCACCATAGTTTCTAATAAGTGCATGTGACATGCCTGCATAGCTGTACTTTTCCCACAACGATGGACAATAGCCGTCTATCATTGGCTCATCGCTCTCTATGTCAAATTTACAATAGCTTCTATTTTTGTATATGTAGTCATTTTGGGAAATTTTGCCAATTGTCTTGACAGCGACGAGACCGCGCGAATTGAGCGCGCCAGGCATGCCAAAGCTCAAATAGGTTTCCAATTGGTTGCTTGACTGAAGACTGGTGTCTTCGATGACAGACAGGCTGGTGCCTGCTTGGCAAAAGGCGTAGTTGTTCGAGTAGAATGTCTTGACCGAATGGGAGTAGACCAGACACGGCACGTGCTTGAACTCCTGGACAAATGAGTTGGAAAAGCGGTAACAAGCGCCGTAGGAGGCGTGCGCGTCCATATTGGTAAAGTTGTAGTAGTGAACGTACCTGTGAGCACATGCCGAAAAGGAGCCTTGGCCAGAACTAGACACAGTCACGCCCAGCCATTGGTTTTCAAATATTCGACCCTTGAACTGCTCCTTTAAATCCCCGTCCAGCGACAAACCCCCCTCTCCAACTTTAATTAATAAATTGATTAACTAAATAATTTTTTTTTTAATTAATAAAATTTCAAATTACACTCATCACTGTCACGGGGCAAGAAATCGACCCCTATTTGCTCACAATCTGTCCGCTCCAAACTTACGGGACACTTGTACACCGCCCCAGAGCGGTTGAACACCACTCCCTTAAACAAAGTTGAGTCTAGTGGTGCACCGACCAGAATGCTTTTATGGAAAAAAATAAGATTTTTTTTTCTAAATGCCAAAGCTATCACTTACTAAGGCGTATTGGTTGAAGTGAGAATATGCTGGGCTACTGAAAAGCCAAAGTAGATGTCTTTGTCTACTTGCTTCACTACTGGAGATTGGATGTCAAAGTTAAATGAGATAATGGACGATGATTGCGATAGCAAATAGATAAGTGCTATAATCATCTTTGGAACAAAAATATATAAAAATAATATTAAGATATATTTAGTGTGGCTTAGAACTTTTTTAGGTTAATGAAGAAAAAATTAAATATGACGATTTTTATATGTGCAAAAGTATGGACGTAGATTAAGTCTAACTGTGTACACTCATAATTATATTATGTGCACAAACTTTATCTTAAAATAATAAAGTGATTAATATAAAAAAAAATAAAAAAATAAAAAAAGCTAAATATTATTATTTTGGAAATGATTAATATCTATGAGTTCACTTGTTTTGGAGTGAATTGTTTCTATTTGGCTCAGTTAGTCGAGTCGGTCGATCAATCAAGACCAAGTGGGAGGTCTCTGTACCAGAATGGCCTTTTGCCACAATTATAAAAACATTTAATAACAAAAATATGATTTTAGCTTTTTTCAAACTAAATCTCCAGGGGGTCTTAACTTAAATAGATATATTGAATAAATAATTAAAAGCCAATATTGGGTGGTAAATTAAATAGTTTATTATGGAAAGAAATGCCAACTTATGAGACATTAGAAGTAAATTTTTTTCAAACCGACTGTTTATGAATAGCCAGTCTGCAAATTTAACACCATGCCATGGCAAGAGTGCAGCTATGGCTTATGAGTTAATAATTTTATCATTAAAATTAAAAAATTAATAATCTAAAAAAACTTAATAAACCAAAGAAAAGTATTAATTCGTAATAAAATAACACAAATTATAAGTTATTTTGAATTTTTTGACCTTACTAATCTAGAAATAGATGAATATTAAAATATTAAAATTAGGCACTTAAATTAAGAGTCTTTTTCACCTGTTGAAAAAAAAAACAAAACATAAAATTAATGATGCCAATTTTAATTTAATATTTTATATGTCTAATTAAATTTAGAAAAAAAAAGTTATTAATTTCTTCTTAATATTTGCAGTTATCTTTATTAAAGTTAAATTAAATTATCTTTTTATTCACTTTATCAAATTTTATTATTTGATCATTTAGAAACAAAAAAATTTAAATAATTTATTTTTTATTTATGAATCTAAAATTAAGTTATTCGTTTTAGACTCATCGGGGACACATAAATTGGCCATTTTTAAGAAATAATCCTCTTTAATCTTAATATAATTGGAAAATTATCTCATTTAATTGCTATGAAATAATAACCAATTTATTGATATATTTATTTTTATCTTTTTTTCTTATAAGGTCTATTTACAAAATAGTATTCAGCAAAATTCTCTGCTCTAAGGCTTTTTATCCGATTTAGGTCAAGTGATCTATAATATATCCAACAAACATACATATCTATGGATAGATCTTTTTTCTATTTTTTACTGATCATTAAACAAAATCAAAGTTAGTTTTAGTTTTATTTTTAAAAAACATTTACATGTTGTGGTAAAAATTTGACCCTTACTTTACTATTGATTGCTAATCTAGACTACCTATTTATAAATAAACTTATTATTTTTCAACACTAATATAAAAAAAATTAATGCTCTAAAAATAAACATTTGTCAACTTTTGAAGTGAAAATGAGTTCAAATTTTATTATTATTTTGCTATTTTCGTGCTCAATCACTTAATCTATTTATATCGTGTCCATTTGCATTTTTATGGAAAGTTTCCACTTGAAATTTGACAAAAACAAAAACAACTCTTGGCAAATGTGACCCGAACAAAACAAACTCATTCTGTTAAAATTTTATTACAATAAATTTTTATTAATTTAATTTAAAAAAAAAATAATTATTCGCTATTTTCTTCATCTTTTGTCTCTTCATTTTTCTCAGGACTGTTCTCCCTGCTTGTTTTTGTTTCCAGTTGCCACGAAGGTATAATCGGATTCACAGCTGGTATGCTTGGAAATTGCTGTCTACTCAAAAGCAAGCTTTTGATTGACTTAAGCTCTGATTTTACATTAGTCTCATCACTTCCATTCTTTTGTCCGGCCAAACTTGCCATTGAACCATTCATTGCCTCAATACTGTCCTTTAGTTGGTTTATTGATTGTTTTATTTCGTCTATTGAATTTTTAAGTTCCTCATTACTTGACTTGAATAGCTCAATTTTTGATTTTTTTTTAAAAAATTTTTTCATTAATAATTTGTATCCGGCAAAAGCAATACAGCCAGCAATTACCAAATTTTTCACTAGGCCTAAAATTTTTTGCCAAATGCTGCTTTTATTCGAAACACTGGCCACTGATTGGACTATTTCTGTTTGTGCTTGGACAACTGGCTGTGCGGACATTGCCGATCTTTGAATAGCTGCGTTCACTTCTGATTCGGTAAGACCTTTTTTGGACAAGAACAGCTTTTTGCTCTCAAGAGGAGTTGGTACCACTTTTGGGTTATTTAGAAAACGAACTGCTGTCTCGATCAAGTCTTGTCTATCTTGGATAGCCGGACTATTGACCGGTTCTGTCACAGGTTCGCTCATATCTACTTTATTAAATAAAATGTCTTCAATTAATTAATTAATTTGAATGAATTTTTAAAAACTCATTGTTTCAATAAAAAATTTTAAAAAAATTTAAATTTTATTTTGCTTTAAAAATTTAGATCATCATCTGGATCATCATCGTCAACATCATCAACTTCGTCAGGTGCATAAAAAATTTTAGATGGTTCGGTGTCTTTTTCTTCCATTTTAATTGTTTGCTTTTGACCAATTAATTCATAAGGAAGTACCAAATTTTTTTTAGCTTCCAAATCTTCCGAACTCAAATGTACATTGAAAGTCAGACCTTTGAGCATGTCATCTTCTGTTTCATCGTCTTCTTTTGCTTTGGACTTTTTCTTTAGGATTTTATCTACTTTTTGAACTGAAAATTCATTATCTATGTATAATATTTCATCCTTTAAAAAAAAGATATATAAAAAGATCTATTGGTATTGATACAAAAAGGTATTCTACATAGGTGATAATTTTGGCTGTTCTGGAACTACGATGATCAATTTTGAGGCTAAATTTGAATATGTGCTTGCTGAGTTTGGAAAACATGGTCATTTCGTCTGGTCGCATTTTTGTGTCATTTATGTACACGACTGTTTGGAAAATTTGTCTAATTTGGTTTAGTACTTCGATGTTTACTGATTGTTCATGGACAATGCATATAAGTTGACAAATGTCCGCTCGCTTTGAGCACTCAATGACAAAATGGACAAAGAAAACAGGGTTGTTGTCAAAATGACGGAGTATTAAATTTAAATTATCAATTATTAAGACATGTTTTTTTTTAGTGTCTACATTATTGTTATCTAATTGCTTGAGGGCTAATTTGAGGACATTTTGACTTGAATCGAAAATGTTCAACAGAATTGTTGGATTAATTATATCTCTTAGTAAAATAGATAATAAATGTAAATTTTTTTTTAATTAAAATTACTTTTGAGAAAAAAATTTGGTAAATTTTAGCTTGGAAGAACGAGTGGTAGGGTACAAATTTAAACTAGTGTTCACATTATCTCTGAATTTTTTAAAATTAATTAGATTTCTAATTTAAAAATGATTATTATTTACTTTTCGATTAGATTTTTTAGAAAAGTGTAGAGCAAACTGGTCGAATTGTTTAGCAAAGAATCTTTTGAAAATTTGATTAAATAAATTTTTATCTATTTGGTTTGAAAATAAACCTATAATTAAAATTGATTTCGATGATTCTTTTTGTTTTAACAAGTCTTCTATCATTTTAATCAGTTAATTATTTTTATTATTTAAATTTTAAATACTCAATTTTAACATTTTTATTTAGCATAATTTTAAAAGCAAAATAAAGTTTTTTTTTGGTTTAATATTAAAAATTGTAAATTAAATTAAATAAAAAAACTCGGTAAAAATTTTCAGGTAAAATCTCAGAAATTTATTTAAAACACAATATGGGAAGTATCTATAAATAAAACAAAAATAAAAATCTAAAGAATAATTATGTGAAATTATTGTAAAGCGCTTGAAAACGAATTTTTCATTAAAATCTTATTTTTTGTTTAATTTAAAAATTTTATTTTGTTAGTTAAGTTAATGCCTTATACTTAAATTAATGATTTTAAAAATATAATGTTATATATCTAGTTTAATTTCTTAATTAAAAAATAAAAAATAAATTCTTTTTCTAATAATATATGAACAGTATTAAAGTTAAATTTTTTTACCAAAGCAGGTGATTTATAGTGGCAAAAGATTTTAAAATACGGTTCCTATTCATTTGTTATGCTAATAATAATTTATGATTTTTAAGAATATTTAAATTTTTTAGAGCTTAAGTTAAATTAGTGATTGACAGAAAATTTAAAATTTTATTTTGGATAAGTAGAATCATTTGGCTTGGTTCGAGTCAGCTTCTTATTTTATCTAAAATTTACTCTTATCACGATTTTAGATCATTATTACTCGGGTCCCACTGAAAACTGGCTTGCTTTCTATAAAAAATACTAAATCATAATTTATCCATGTTAAATTGATCTTCTACTGGCTTGTGGAATTTTTATCATAATTTATAAATATTTTTTGATTTTAGAACCATTGTAAATGACTAATTTTGAGAATTTGCTTCAAGAAATAGACGACTTTGGTATTTACCAAAAGTTGCGCTATTTAATGATATGTCTGGCAGCTCTACTGCCATCAATAGTGACCTACATGCACTCGTTTATTGCTCCCAAACTGAGCAATAGTTACAGATGCAAACATCCTTATGTAGAAAATGATGTGTTTGGTCTAGTTCACAATTTAAGCTCAAATATAACCAATTTAGGCTCATGTGCGTACCAAGTTGGTGATGAGGAAATAGCATGCAATGAGTGGGTTTTTGACAGAACCTATTATCAAAAAACATTGACCGAAGAGTGGTCCATGGTCTGTTCAGACTCAGGAATGATTGGCACTGTTCAGACCATTTATTTTTTTGGTTACTTAATTGGTTCAATTGTAATGGGAATTATGGCTGATCAGTAAAGAAATAAATTTTTTTTTTTTGTTTAAAAATTAAAATCATAATTTTAGTTTTGGTCGGCGTCCTATTATGTTGTCTAGCTTTATTATGATAATAGTAGGCAGTGTTGGTGTAGCTTTTGGACCGCAGGAAAGTTACGGTCGAACAATTAGCTATACCATATATGCCATTAGCCGCTTTATAATAGCATGTGGCACCAGGGGTATTAATGTGACTGGATTTGTGCTTGGAATGGAAATGATGGGTCCCTCGAGAAGAACTTTTGCCGGAATAGTGATTGAATATTTCTTTGCCATAGGTCAATTAATACTAATCAGTGTTGTGTATCTAAACTATATGGTTTTTGGCAATTCGTGGCGAGTTCTAGCCACCGGACTCATTTTTATTGGATTTCCATTTTTGTCTTATTTTCTGTAAGATTTTCTAGGAGAAAAATATGCCAAGAAACATTTAACTTATTTCTTTACTAAGCATTTTGCCAGAATCGCCAAGATGGCTTTTGTCCAAAGATAGAAAAGAAGAGGCTTATAAAATTTTAAAAAATGTAGCCAAAACAAACAAACGTGAGCTCAAAAAAGAAACATGGGAAAGTTTGCTAATGCATCATGAGCATTCGGTATAATTATTTATCTTATTTAAAAATATTCGAGCCTACCAGGACTCGAACCTGGAATCTTCTGATTCGAAGTCAGACGCGTTATCCATTACGCTACAGGCCCTCTATAAAAAATATTTTTAAATTAAAATGAAACAATTCTAAATTACAAATAATTAATTAGTTTTATTTTTTTTTAAGATAAAAAATAATAATATTCGTGAAGAAACAGTGGTAGATGCGGTCAAGTCTCCAAAAATTGCTTTAATGAGCTGTATTCTATTCCTAAATTGGATAATAAACAATTTCTTATTTTACGGTTTAGGATTAAAAAGCAGCGAGTTGGGCGTAAATCCTTACGTAACTTTCACCATATCAGCCCTGGTTGAAATACTTGCTTATCTGGTAACTCATGCATTACTGGACAAGTTAGGCAGGAAAGCCCCCTATGTTTTCTTTTTGTTTGCTGCAGGAGTCTCATGCTTATCCATTTCATTTATTTCAAATAGTGTAGTTATGGTGACATTGGCAATGGTTGGAAAATTTTGTGCATCTGCGGCCTATGCTATTATCTATTTGTACACATCAGAACTTTTCCCTACCTCAATTCGAAACACAGGAATGGGTGCTTGTTCGATGATGGCTCGCGTTGGTGCGATGACAGCTCCTAAGATCCTAGATCTAAGTGTCATTTCGCCAGATCTACCATTCATTATCTTCGGTATCAGTGGTATAATCTGCTCGGCTTCTTCAATCATTTTACCCGAGACTCTGGGACGTGGTTTAGCTGAAAATATCGAAGAGGCAAACACCTTGAACAAATTGGGACTTTCCTGTAAAGCAACAAGTGAGAAAGACGATGATAGTCTGGAAATGGAAAGTCTAAATAAAAAGGATTTGAATTAGATAAAATTTTATCATTTTCTAATAAAATAAATTGTTTAGATATTTTTTTTTATTTGACAAAATTAACCTTTTAATCATAAATCTTAATAAATTTAAGTCAAATAATATTCTTGTTTAATAATTTCCTTTTTAAACTTTATATTTTTTTCTAATTGTAAGCAATTATAATCTAAAATATAATTGATAATAAATTATATATATATATATTTATAAATTTTATTTATAAATTATTTGAATATAAATAATACATATTCGTTTTTCATTTTTAATTCTTGATAAAGATTAAACCTTACGGCTTACCATCAGCCACAGGTTAAATTGTTTATTTTTAATTACAGTTAACTTATGTATAGAATATGAAAAGGAAATATTATATATCTTTATCTTAAATATTATATAATAAAAATTAAACTGTGTTTTTATTTAGTAGTTGGTAAATAGAATTTTTTTGAGGTGATTAAATTAAATTTAATGATTTGAAAGAAGTTTTTTAATTAATATTTTATTTATAAATAATTTATTAATAATTAAATGGTATTTACAAAATTACATTTTAATAATTATTTAATTTTTATAAATCGGAAAGATCCGAAAAGTCAGACATATTTGAAGATACTGAATTCAGTGAAGAAGAACGATTGTAGACTGTTTTGTTTTCAAGTATGTAGTAGTCAACATCAAGTTTGACAGGTAATATATCTCTTGAATTTGAGCAATAATTAATTAGTGAGTCCAAATTTTTGAATGTTTTTTTCTCAATCCCGCGTATCCAAACACAATTTTTGGACTGCATGATTACATAGTGGCAAATTTGGCTACTATTAATGTAAATTGGTACTTTAACTGATAGGACCAGAGATTGTTGTAGTGATTCGCTTGGTCGAATGATGAAAACGCCAATTTGTTTATCCATGAGAAACTTTTCGGCATCTTGTCTGTTTATATTTGGCATGAACCATTTTTGCTCTTCCAAGTTTTTAAATGATTCAAATTTGTTTAGTTTGAGCTTTAATTTTTGAAAGATAGACTTCATTTTACTGGTTTCTTAAAATTGTTTGATAACTTCTTTAATTAACACACATTTGGTTCTCTCCAATTTATACCATGGCTAAACTAATTACTTGATTGAATTTGTTAATTCTTATCCCAAATTCATGTAACATTTGAAACAGAATTTAGACTAATTAGTTAAGCAAAATCTATGGATCGAAATGTTACATTAATCCCTAATCCAAATCAGTGTGTTAATCTCAAGAACTGATGTTGTTTTAATTAACTAATTATATTAGACATTACTCAAAAATAAATTAGTAGTGATAAGCTAGATTTTAGTTAGATATCACTAAATTATATTATAAATATTTATAATAATTATTTTGAAAATTATTTGAATGTGATGTCTAATTGTTAAATTTAATTTTTTTTGAATAAAAAAATAAATTATTGATAGTTAAACATTTATTTTTTATATTATTTCAACGAAAAAAATATACGGACTATAAACATTAAATACGCCTATAATTAATTAAAATTAGATCAATAAATTTTCAGATTCAAAAATAATTCAAGCAAGAACAAGAAATTGGTAATAATTTTATTTATCTTCACTGGATGATAAATACTCTTGAATAAATTTGTCCAAGTCATTGCATATATACCTACTCTTGTTCCTTATGATTTAAATATATTAAAAAATAAAATTTAATAACTTTTTTCATAAAATACTTTAACACCCTGGACTGGTCTAAAACCTGGTCCAAAATTTTTATGTCAGATTCATATCTTTTTTGTTCTTTAAAATATTCTTCTTTGGTAATGTCAATGTAACGACACGATTGAGCCAAATACATCTTCAATTCTCTAAACAATTTATCAATAATAATATCTAAAAAAATATTTTTTTATTTACTGCTGGACCTGAGATGCCGCATTTTGTCCAGTTAGCCCGACAATTAGCTTTAACTTGGAACTGGCATAATCGGCATACTGTTTTTTAAACACTCTCTCCTGGGTTTTTCTTGTCCACATCAGTCTTTCATACAGATAACACAGTGTGTATAAACCTCCTGAAACTGCTAGAATTTTCCATCCAAGACCTCTCCAGACAATGCCACCCACTGCCAACAGAACCATATTAGATTTGTTTGCAATGATTTGAAAGCCTTGTAGAAGAATAAGCAAATTGTCAGATTGGCCTGAGTTTTGAAATGAGTTCAAATTTGAAGATTGTGATGAGTTTGGTTCTGATTTGAAAAAATTAATTGGTGAATTGGCAAAAAAATGGGAAGTTCCATGATCGAATTCTTTATTTCCGCTAAATCGTCGCATTAGAGCACCAAATCCCAGAGAAAAATGAAAACTTATGTCTTCCCTGAAATCAGCACAAAGATTGGAGCAGTCAATTCTATAGTTGATAAAAAAGTCCTCTCTTGGCACCATATTAGAGACCTGTCTTCGATTTTCCTCTGACTCTACCAATTCCAATACTTGTTCTTATTGAATAAATAAATAAATAAATAAATAAAAAATTATTTAAAAAAGTATCTATTTTTACTTCTAATTTCCTCTTGAGTTAAATTCAAAGTGTGAACTAACGCTGAATTTAATCTATTGCTCAATTTGTTCCTTAACTTTCGGTCTACAAATTCATGTAGTTCTTTTTTGTACCAATTTAATTGTTCCTCGTCTGGATGAAAGGGTTTTTCATATTCATCTATTAAAATATGTATTCTTTTAATTTCTTCATTTAATATTAAAATAATATTTTTTTCCACATCTTCCACCACATCGCGGATTTTGTCCTTCATGTCTTGGGTAAAATCCTGCAATTTTTGTTCGGTTTGGTGAATTTTTTTTACCAAATTATTTAAATTGTGTTCAAAGAGGGTTTTTTTTTCAATGGCACATTGGTGACAATTTTCCAAAGCTGAACTCAGAGTGAGAGCCATGGCCTTGCCGCGCTGAGCCGGCTGATCAAATTTTGTCTTAACTGCACTCATTGAAATACACTTTTCGAACTCTTCTTCGAACCATTCGAATTGTAGGAGGCGATTTTGGTAGCCAGGTGGAAGCTGTGGGTTTGTCTGGGTCCTGGTCAAAAGAACCTCGCGGGCAGATATGAAATAGATTCTGCTATTTGCTTGGTCTTTGTCGCACACTTTCAGCTCATTGCACAAAAACTCTTTGTCTCTCTCGATGTGTTGGTCACGGACTATTTCGGCAGTCTCTGGCTCATAGGCAGTGGCATCCCATCTGTTGTTCAAAATGAATAT
The DNA here is from genome assembly GCA_016802295.1 of Brachionus rotundiformis. Classification (NCBI taxonomy): domain Eukaryota; kingdom Metazoa; phylum Rotifera; class Eurotatoria; order Ploima; family Brachionidae; genus Brachionus; species Brachionus rotundiformis. The sequence continues at coordinate 2,045,583 of JAESIW010000118.1, forward strand.
GTTCGGTTGAGTGAGTTTTTCGCTAACCTTGTGAAAAAATTCCTTTTCTGTTTTGGTCAATGTGGACTCGGCATTGACCACTAGAACAAACACGTCCGCGTCAAGACAATTCTGGTCAATCCATGCGTCCAAATCAACCGAGACATCTATGCCTGGACTGTCCACCAGAACAACATCTTCTTTGAGCAAGCGACACTTTTCTTTTGGCCAAAGAACCCGGACCAAACAGTTCGGGTCCAGCTTTTCCTTGGACAGAGCAGAGCCCAGATTGAGGAGATTTTTTATTTTTTCTGGCTGATCACAACCAGGCGTGTAAAAACAAGCATCTTGTTCACACAAGTCTGAGCCTTCCACTTGCAGAAAACAATTGGTAGTGTGACCAATGCCTATAGGGAGAATTTTTTGATGCAACATGGCGTTAATGGTAGAGCTTTTGCCATTGCTGGTCCGGCCGAAAAAAACACACTTCATTCGGTCACGTGATATCATCTTGATCAATCCTTCGCATTTGTCCTTAAAGCTTTGTATTTTTTGTATTTCTGCATAGCTGACCACATCACTTGATTTCAATTCAGCAGCTTTAAATTAATTTTTGTTCAATTAAACAAAATATTTATAGATAATATTAAATATACATTCTAAAAAAATGTTTATCTCTGAGATCACTGAGCTAAATGATTGATAAATCAGATTCATAGATTGTTTTGCTCTTTTGAATCGCTTTAATGGCGAAGAAGCATCTTCTTCAGCACTGGTATCAACTGATGGTTGCACCGAACTATATCTATTTATCGTATAATTCGGCATTCGATTTGACATAGTACTAAAGTAATTAAAATATAACCAAACTTAATTTTAAATTTATTTAAATTAAAGAACTTATTCCTTAATTTTTGATTAAATAATAAAAAAATTTATAAAAAATTTTTATTAAAATTAATTCGTATTAAAAAAATTAATTTTAGAATCGTGTTAATTTGATAGGAAAATTTTCTGTTATCAGGCGATCGTCCTCGAACACTACGACTATGTTGACTTCAAATTCAATTTTAAAATTTGTGGTCAAAAGAGTTGGACAAGTGAACAAGCGTGGAAAAATCATGTAAATCGGAATGCCAATCTGTCGTGGCACATCTCCTTCACCAATCTGAATATTTTGAATCTCAGTAACTAGAAAATAATTATCCTAAGCTTATTTATTTAGTAATAAACACCAAACCATCTTTGGCGTATCCTTCAGCGCATCCACAAGTCTCCACTCGGACCAGTTGAATTTCAATCGATTTTATGGGCAAACTAGACTCATTTACAATTAGCTTTTTTTATATTTTTATAAATTATTAAATTAGAATAAATATTTTATTTAACTTACTTGTCCATTTAATGGTTTCTGGATACAACAAACAGCCGAATCTATCTGACCAGTGATGTTAAAATTAGGAATTTTGGTTTTCTAGATTTTAAAATTATAATCATATAAAATTTAATTAAAAAAGACTGTACATCTTTGATATTATTTAATGAGTCCGGAGTTATTTTGAATTCTATGGGCTTTGCCACAGCTTTTTCGGCAAGTTCACTTGTTGGCTAAATAAACAAAATTATCTATTTGGAATTTTTCGGCTCTTAAGGACCAAATAAACTCACTCTGGTCACCATCAAAATTTCAATTTGTTTCGACAAGTCTTTGCTCAAAAATGAGCGCTTCATGTCCACTCTCAAAAAATACTAAATTCTTAATTTAATAAAAATATCCACTTAATTATTTTTTTCTATTTGATTACCTGTACTGTAATGAAAACACCGTGATATGTTTCGTATAAATGTTTAATTGAAGATTTGGCTCTTAGGGGAATTTCGAAAGGAATTTCGGTCCTACTGGCAGCCAATTTTCCTGGTTTTGATATCTCCAGTGAGTAGTTTATCAATTGTGTTGGCTTTGGATCATAAATAAAGATAATTTACAACAATACAGCGACTTACTTTAGCTGAATTGTAGAAAGCTTCAAACATTCCAACATTTTTGGTACTAAGGTTGATGTTTACCATTCCATCTAAGCTAAGATAAATGCCATTGTGCTGAATAGTAGACGTTCCATTACCAGTTATGATAACTTCACCAGAGATCAAGTCCTGTTGGAAAACAAAATTATGTAATAGAATAAACTTAATGCTAAATGGTACCCCGTCAGCATACTCTTTGGAAGAACGTTTTAGCCTTATATCAATGAGACATTGGGACATTTTAAAATAAATTCAATATAAAAAAGACGTATTTTCGAACATAAGATACTAAAAATTAGGTAATCAAGCGCCACAGATAAGATAATTACTCCTAGGAGTGTTTTAATATTTTGTTTGTTGAAAGCTAAAATTTATGAAAATGCTAAAATTATGGATAAACTTAAATAAAAATTTTCAAACAAACCGACTCGATTATAGTCTTGACAAATATATTTTTTTAAATTTTAAACTAGTAAATAAAATTATCTAATATGTGAAATATATTTGTTTATTTATTTTTTAATAACTTTTTATAATAATTATTTAATACAATAATTGAAAATGTAGCATTTATTGATTGATCGAAGGATTTGAATTTTTAAGTAGGAGTATAAATTTCAATTTAGATATTTTAATAATCTTTTTTAAATTAAAAAATATCTAAATTTTAATTACACTTTTTTCTATATTTATCAGTTGAAAAAATATTCAAATTTTTAAAAGCCTTAATTAAAAATAATTTAGCTGAGTTAAAGTTAAGTTAATTTGAAAAACATTTTGTTTCTTTGGTTTACTTTTTTAACAACTATTTTAATAATTATAATTTTAAATTTCCAAAAAAAAATAAAAAAAGCAAAATGTCCAAAGCATTGGTTAAAAAAGCTCTTGATTTGTGTGAAGACATTGATGACACATCAAATATTTCAAAGAGTAGTTTATTTTTTTAATACTTGTTGTTAATTAAAAGTTTTTCTTAGAATCAAATCGTATCAAAAAGCAAAAATGTGATGACTATAAATATAAAGGAAAAATTGGCAAGTCTTTGGTCCAAAAGTGTTATGAACAAAAATGCAAAAAAAAATCCTTGTTGAAAGATAATCTTGGTTATTTGAGAAAAATATCTAAACCAGTTGTTAATTATGATCTAATTGAATCTTTATTCAATAAAAAAAACACGCTAAAAGAGACAGAAAATAAACCAGAATCGCAGGTGTTTAGCGAGGAAGACTTTAAAAATTTTGAAAAATCCTATTTTTAATAATAAAAGTTTATCAATTTTTCGCTTTTTTTCAAGATAAAATTTTTTTATTCAATTGAAGTTAATGGATTATTAATTGTTAATTCCAGATCAAAATTTGAATACTTGATGAACCAATTAAATTTCCACTCGGAAGAATTGCCAATTGATGAACCAAAAATCCATATTTATTTTTAACACTTCCATCGTCTACATTCCAAATCTTTAATGTTCTGTCATATGACGCGCTTAACAAGTCACCACTTTGTAGCACATGCATGCAGTCATTGTAGCAAATTCTATCCATATTACCAATTAGATTTGTTACCAAATAAGCATATTCTAAATTCCAAATGTTAATTCTGCCATCTGACAGACCCACAGCCAGATTTCCATCTTTCAAAACTTTCATAGAAATTGGATCGTTGCTGAGGTTGATTGATTTTAATAATGAACCATCTGTTATACTCCATTCTTTAATAGTTTTATCTGAAGAGCAACTTACCAAATTACCATTTGGTAATTCAATTACATGATTTACAATACCCGTATGTCCGACCATCCTTTTTTTAATCGTTCCATTCTGAGAACTTCTTACCACAATGTCAAAGTTGTGCTGGTTCTGTGAGATCGCCAAGTCATCATTTCTCAAAACAGCAATATATTGTATAGATTCATTTGTTTGCACAATTCTCTTCAGTGCTTCATCCTCTGGTACATTCAAGTCCCATACTAAAATTGTATTATTGCTTGAATATCCAACAGCTAAATCACCATTAGACAGAAGACCAAAATTAGTTGGATTATTGTGATCACTGCTTATTTTTCTTTTCATAATACCATATTCTGTGCTCCAAATTTCAAAATAATTATCAATACTTCCTCTCACAATGTCCCCGCTTGGTAGTGGAAAAAATTTTTGATATCCATATGGCGTCGAGAACATAAATTTTAAAGTACCATTAAAACCATCTGACAATACCACACTCGGTGTCGATGGAAGTCTTTAAAAAAAATTCTAAAAAATATGAAATTTAAAATATCTATTATATTAAAAAGAGTATATTAAAAAAAAATTCAAAAATATGTATGATGAGCACAATACATAGATTATCAAAGTAAAATCAGTTTTCAAGTCATACTTTGTAGTTGAAGAAGTCCTTGAAAAATATGATAATAAATAAATTATTTTTAACCATTTTTTTACTCTGGTAAAGAAGTTGTCAACGATTTAGGTGAACATTGACACACCGGTATGTTTTTAATTCTGACACATTGTCCATTTTCCCAAAAGTTTCCTCTACAATACAAATGGCACACTTTTGCCTGATTGGAGTCCAAACTATCACATATCAAGTATTTATTTCCATCTATTGTTTCCAAATAGTTTTCATTAAATATGTCATTGGCACAAACCGAACATATCTGACTTACATTGGAAATGCACTCTTTACAATCATCTTCTCCAATGCAGTTAAGACACGAATTGAAATTGAAGAAACAACCACTTAATTCACATGATGTTATCCAATACCTTGATTTGGCCTGAACCAATGTTTCCACAAATAAAAGCAAAACAATTAGAATAGTAGGTTTTGTCTGTAACATTATTTGACATAAGGAGAATTTTTTTTTTAATTTTAAACTTTAATTTTAAATTGAAATAGAAACATTTGTTTTTATTTCTTCTTTAGATTTTAATCAATTTATCTAAAAATTTTGATTTTTTTTTGTTAATAAAACAAAAATTTATTTACTAGTGAAAAAAAAACTTATAAATATAAAACTAGATGATAAAAAAAATTATTTTTTTTTTGTTGATTTGGACAATTGCTCCCTTGATTTTTGAGTGAACAGAGCAATTCTTTCGTCCTCGATGGCATCAAGGTGCTTTTTGACCTCTTCGCTTTGCATGTACTCGGAAATAATTTGCCTAAAAAAATTCTTCACCTCAGAATTTAGCTCTACTTCTTCCTCAGAGTGATTTGATTCCGGGTTCTTGATTGTGGTGCCAATGGACATGGCTGTTTTGGCTCTCAATTCCGAATTTGAGTCTGTCTTTAATTCTGAATCATTATCCAATTCACTGTCATCGTATTCCAGTGACTTTTCGCCACAGTGAAGCTCAAGACTAATTATGGGCGTAAAAACATATTTGTATAGCTTATAGTGTCTTAAATAGGTCTCAGTTATATAATTGACCACTTTGGCTGCTGTCTGGCAATCAAATATTTCAATGCAAAAGGGAGGTCTCTAAGAAATTTTTAAGTTTTTTTTAAAATTTAAAATCTAACTTCCTACTTGAATAGAGTGACAAATTATCAATTGATTAAAGTATTTGATAATAATGTCATTATTTTCGAATGGGGTTTCCTCATTAGCTTTGTGAATAGCGCGTAAAATGGACATAAAAGCGGATATTTGGAGCTTAGAGAACTTGTTATTGATAGCAAACCGTAAGGCATAGTAATGAAGGTCAAGCAATATTTTGGGCTTTAGATATGAGCTATTAAGCTCAAGCATCTTTTCCAAATAGGGGTATATTTCGTTGGCATTTGGTGATTGAAAAATGAGCAAAAATTGATCTATATCGGCAGTGTTGAATTCGCTCCAAGCTAGAACTTTGGCCTTGGGATGGTACGGCTCTTGTATTTTTAAACTCATTTTTTTGGCTTAGTTAGGGAATAAAATATATTTACTCTTTTTCATAATGCTAACAAAAAGCTGCTGTTACCAGGCAACCAGATTTTCGAATAATGAAATATTATACATATTGTATAAATGACCAAATGGATTACAACAAAGTTAAATTTGATAAAAAAATTGATTTTATAAAAATTGATCTCATAAATTAGACAAAAGATATAATTTTTTGAAATTAAATTTTGAGATGGAAACCAATTTTATAAGAAAAAAAAACTTTAAGATGGTTGTTGTTTGAACTAGGGAAAATTTAGTCTATGGAAGCTAGGTAAAAACCATTTATATAAAACAATTGTTGTAGTTCAATAAACTTATGTTAAACGGATTCAAATTACTCTAAATACCATCTGTCTCATTTGTTATTTCGACATAAATGCATCCATGTCGCTTTGGAAATTTTAAAATTTGGTTTACTTGAAAAGTTCTCAAAGAAAAAATTACTCAATTGATCCTCTGAAGATAGGACATTTTTGGTTAAAATCAATTGGTTATTGGTTCCAAGCTTGTCTTAAAACTGCCTAGTTCGCAGCCTTTAAGTGCTCTGATGACTGACGCTACTTTTCATATTGGTCACGTTGGCTACTTAAGGAAAATTTGGTTCTGGTATAACTTTGCCTGTCAAAGACAGAATTTTGACAATAAAAAGATATACAATAACTTATTTTTATATATTTTGATAATCAATAAATTTAATGTTTGAACTTATAAAAATTTATGATAAAAAATTGAATTCAATTAAAAAATTTATTCATTAACTTTTAAGTTTATATAAATAAACCAATATTTACATTTAAGAACTTAACAAACTAATTTGGTTTTCTTCCTTGAAATTCTTCCTCATGATCAGCTATAGCCCAATGATTCAGCTCTGTGATAAGCCAATCTGAAGTGCTTTCTTTACCATACTCTCTCACAAATCTGTAGTCAACCACAATCAAGTCGTCTTGAAACTTTCGTCTTATTTCCATTTGCTTTAGCGGATCGAGCATCGATTGCTGAATGGCATCATAAAACCCAGGCACAACATAATACAACAGGCCCATTTTAACAAATAGATTGTCGTCCGCTTTGGCTTCTTCAAACATGTAATGAACTTGGACTTGTACATCATTCGGGTTCACTTCGATCAGACTTTTTTGATTTGAGTCTAATAATTGATAATTTTTTTTGATATTTTCTATTGCTTTGTCATGAACTAGATCACCAAGAGGCTCAAAGTCGCCTTTTGATATCATTTTAGAAACGGTAGAAACTGCTTGTAGAGTTCCTTTGGAAAACTCGCCATAGTTAAATGAGGGATCAATTTGCATCATGCGAAATTTTACTTTAAGCCTAATTTTTATCAGTTCGAATAAACTTGGAACCAATATCCTTGGCATGTCCATAAGCATTAGTGGATGTTTACTTTTAGGGCGTTCACTTTGAGCCTTAAATGCTGAGCAACTAAATTTTCGGCTACATGTCGAACCTAATCGCGCTACAGTCCTTGAAATGTTTGACGCTAAAATCATAATATAGATCTCTAATAAGTGATAATAAATGAAATATTTATTATTTAAAATATATTAATTTACAATAAATAATAAAAAATTCTCTTAATGCTTTTGATAGTTAGCAATTTTAATTTTTGATATCAAGTCAAAGAAAGCTTTACATTTTCTTTATCATTTTTATATGGTCTTTTGGTCATGTCAAAGCATTCTATATTTATTTTTGCTAGATTTAATACGAGTTTATAACAATTTTATTAAATTTAATATATATTTTTGATTGGTGATAATTTATCAATACTTGATTAAGTAATAAGGAAAAATAATAATACTATCTATCTGATTATTTTAACATTGACCAGAAGATTAATTAAAATCTTAGTCAGCCTATTACAATGTTGACATAAATTCGTAAAATTTTTGTTTGTCAAATCATATAATAGTTATATAATACAAGATAAAAATTGAGATGCTTTATAAAAACTTTCTTTATGTTTTGAATTGAATAAAAACTTCTCAAAATCCTTTTATAACAAACAAGAGTTAAAAGGAAAAATTTTTTTTCAGTTTGTCGAAGTCATTTAATAAAAACTTTATTTTCATATCTAAAAAAATATTTTTTTAAATTTAATTGTTCTAGATAAAATAATATCTCGAAGGAAATTAACTTTTTTAGCATGATATTGTTAAAAGGTAACTTATGAAACTTAAGAATTTAGGATTAAATATGATATGTGTCAACTTTTCAATTTTTTTACTAAAATTCTAGTCATTTTCCAAACATATTATTGAAAATATTTTAAAAATATTCTATAATAAGTTTATGATAGCTAGACGCACAATTTAATTAATAAAGACAAAGGTTTTTCAAAATTCAAATGACAATTGTTATTAATCAAAATATATAGATATAAAGACCTTAAGAAATAGTAAAAAAATAGCTTATTTGCTCTTTTACTTACAAAAACGATTTCTGAAATAGCATGAATCTAAACAGCAATCTAAATAAATATTTTTAAGATTAAGTTGTTTGTCTATTCAGTAGTTTTAATTTTTAGTTTTTTCCATCTATCCAAAGAGACTAATTATGATATAATTATTAAAATACTAAAATATTTTCAAATATTTTTTTGATTACAAGATTTAAATCATATCTGGCTTAAACAGAACACTTGTAATTTACAGTAATAGCTTTGATCATATAAATTAACTAAAAAATACTCTTTGAAAATTATAAATTTATGGTAAAAACAAACCAAAAAGTATTGCACCAGTCATGGAAATTGTTCCAAGACAATGGTTAGACTTCATCTAAAGTTTTGATTTAACGGTTTACTATTTAAATGCTAGAAAAGAAGTGGAAAATATGCAATTATATCATCTACCAAGTACCAGGCAAGTTAATATTTGGAACAGCGTCAATTCAGAACCAAAAACTAAATCTTAAAAATAGCTTGGGAAACAGTTACTCCCACTAACATATAATTTGTCAACAACATGGTCTCTTTGTGCCATTAAAGAGCATAATTACTGATAAATTAAATTGAATTTAATTATTTAAATTTTAAAATTTAGATCTCGTTTAGTTAAAAAAAATTAAAAAATACACTTTAGAATTTTAAAAGCTGTTTAATTTTAATACTTATTATTTAAGTATTCTCATTAGCAATAAATAAAAGTTTAAAGCGGGCTTTTTATTTATTTGTTTTAAATTAAATTTTAGATCACAGATAGAATAAAAAAAAATTTATTAATCTTATCAAATAATTAAATAATTTAATACTATCAAAAAAAAAAATAATAATAATAATAATAAATTAATAATTTATTTAATACTTCGACTATTTGTAGCCGAAGTTGAACTAATAGCGTAGGTATTGTTCTCAATCGATGGAAAAACATACTTGTTCAGCCATTCACAGCACTTTTTATGTACCTGCTGAAAATACTCGTCTTCTTCATAAAGCTTTTTAAACTGTTCACTAATAACCGGATCGGACATAATGTTGTAAGGACTAGGTTCAAACGCGTCTATTCCTAATTTCATATCAAATATTTGCTTGGTAACAGGCTTAACCAACTCTTGACTCGAAAAGCCAATCTTGAAATCATCAATATCCGAGTTTTTGGCTTTGTTGGCGGATTCGCCTTCATTTTTGAACTTGTTGTCAAGTCTGGACACCGGCCTACTCTTGGTACTAGATTTATTATTGAACAAGTTTATTTGTGAAATTGCTTTAAAGCGTGTCTTGGAATTGGCTTCTGGAAGATTGACGAGCTCATTTTCGCTTTTGGTCCTGCCATTAATGGCCGGCATGGTAGACTGATTGTTTAAATGTGACGTTGATTTGACCCTATTTAAATTGTATGCATTTAAATTGGACGACTTGGTCCTCAACTCGGCCAAATGCAGCTCGTCAATTGTTTCAGTAGATTTGTTGATAGCTAGATGCTGGTTCGAGCCGAGATATGACTCGGTGTTGTTCAAAGAATTGCGGCTCAAATGGTTGCTGTTGGCTTTGTTTGTCATGGCATTGTTTAGACTTGTCTGAGACTTGAAGTCTTCCTTGGAATTGGTAATTAGTGTGTAGTTGTATTCGAAGTTTGTGTGGCTTTTGCTGGTCGGCGAAGTGCACTGTTGGTTGTTGATTGTCTTCTTGAGCGCGTTTCGCTTCTTGAGCAGCTTGAGGCGGTTCAAATTCATGGAGTTGCTGGTCAGGTTTTTGTTCACCTCGCCTGAGTTGTGTCTCACCGATCCGGCCGGGTCCAAATTGGTGTTGGACGTGGACGGCGACGGCGAGTCGTTCATGCCCCTGTTGGTCACTATCATTTCAGATGGCTTGTAGTTTCGATTGAAAAATTTGTGATCGGGCAGTTTGTCTTGGTAAACATTTAAGCGATATTTTGTTTGCTGTTCGTCAATATTTGTGCTACGAGGCTTGGGCTTTCGATCGTTTGTAGGCGATGTAGATGTGTAATTTTTGGAAAAGTTTAAATAGGAATTTTCGTAGAAATCGTTTGTTTTTTGTGCTTGGACACGATTTGCTTTAACAGATTGTTGGTACGCAGTGCTATTTACAAAGTTGGCTTGAGATGGTTGGTTTGTGGTCTGAGTCGTGTACGGCGTGTTAGTTCGCTTTGACTTGGACTCAAGCGTCTTTATTCGATTCATAAACGAAAGACTTGATGCCGTGTTGGTACTTTAAAAGCAATCAAAATTAATTTGGATTTATTTGCCAAAGAGACAGTGCCAAGTCAAATATTCACTTTATAAAAAAACAAAGCTACCCTGGACTCATGCTATCTATTCAGTGTGCCACTCACATACACACAGATAAAAATGTTAATTGTATTATCCTCAATTAAAATTTATAGATTTTATTATTTCATTAATAATCAAACAGAAACAATGTATTTTTTATTAATTAATTTTTTAATTTTTAGATTAAGAAAAGCCAAAAAAAATTCAAAGAATTGAATGAGCTTGGCGTCGATTAAGAATGAAGCCCAAATTAATCTTTTAATTAAACAAAAATGGTCGCCTATTAACTATTAAACAATAATAAATTAAATTAGAAAAAAATTTATTTTTGAGGGTATACATCTAATAATATATTTTTATATACGCAATAATTCACTGAAAAAACACTAGAAGAAAGTGATCTAAACAATTGAGTTAAAAAAGAAAACATTATTTTTTATTAAAATTTTAAATTATAAAAATAAAACTTTAATAAATATTTAAATTTTAATTATGCTTTTTTTCTATTTTATTTTGATTAACATTGGTATATTTGACTTTAAATGATAAAATATGCATTCTTAATTTAATTTTACCCGAACGAGTTCATGATAACAGAAATTTTGAATTTGTAGCTCGGTATGTTTAAAAAAATAAAAATCATAAAAATCTCAAATTTAAATTCTTATGTATGATTTTACCAATTTAAAAAAGTCATTTAATTATTTATTCAAGTTATTTTTTTTTTCTATTTGAATCTAAAGAAAACAAACTAGCTCTTTCTATAAAATTTCTTCGTTATTTGAGTTCTTATAATAATGGTTAAAACTAAAAATCAATTATTTAAATAATTCATTTTTTTATTCATAAAGTTTGTCTTTTAAACTTGTTTGTTCCCATACCTACACTTCTAATAGTAACTTTCTTAATGAAAAATAATTTCTCTAGCTTAAAGGATCAACTTACAAATCACTTTTCAAGAAAATAATAATTTCCTCTTTTTTTTCTCATTTAAATAACCTTTCCTTGTAAAACATGAAAAAGTAAAAACTTAATTATAACTATAAATGTTTAAATTCGAAGTTTAATATCATTTAATTTGATCCAGGTAAATCAAGTACAGTAGGGCTTCGAAAAAAAATAGTGTCATTTTCAGAATTCTAAAAGCCAATTTAAAAAAAAAAACTAAGTCTTCTTGATTATTTTTATCTTGTCGAATCTTAATCTCACCTAAGAACAAATTAGCTGTTTACATAAGATAAATATAGAAGAATATTTTTTAAATTAGTTTTAAAATAGCGGTAAATGTTGAATTTTCTAATTCTTGGCAACCGAGCTAATTGTACTTTTAGTTTGGGGCCAAGAGCCATTTTAGTGTTAAATGGGCACATTTTATTCTCTTTATCAGACTAGTTTTGATTTAAATTGAAAATCCCATATGATCTAGTGGCTAGAATTCCTGTCAAGCGAATAAAATTTGAGTCAACACTAATCCTGCTAGTAGTCTTAATATTACCAGACAAACTAAATCACACCATGATTGCTTATCGAGCACACGATCAGGGATAAGCAAAAAGTTAAAATAACGGCTAAATATAATTGCGTAAGCCTAAAGGTGATTCAAAACAAATTACCTTGTTTCCATGTTTTTATTGTTATTTTTTAATGAATTATAATATTTATCAACAAAATTGCTCGCAGATTGAATTAGAATGCTATTTTTTAGATTTAGATGATTGGACAAGTCATCTTGGTTTGGGTCACTAGCGAGGGTTTTTCTAAGCCAAGTTAGTTCGCGCTGGGCTTTCTCGTTTGTTTTTGTTTCAGTGAAGCTATTTGAGTTAAATTCAGTTAGACTGTTTATTGGCTTCGTTCTACTGTTTGTGCCAAATGCTAAACTACTATTACTAGTCATTATCAAATTAAAAAAATATAAATTTCAAAATATTAAATATAAAAGTGAAATTTAAACTTTTGTTTTTAGTTTGAGCTAAGGAAAAAGTATCTTTTTTTTTGTTTAAAAAAACAGTTTGTTTTGAAAAAATTTGAATAAAAAATGCCAATTAAATAAGAACTGAATAAAAAAATAAAAGTATTGTTTAAATTTGCAGCTAAATTGCCTGTTTTTTAATAATAAAAATGAGCTTAATTTCAGTGTTACTTATGACAATGTAACTTGCAGCTAGTTTTAAGTATGAAAACAAAATTAAAAATAAATGCTTGCACATAATAAAGGTGAAGAGAAATGCATAGCGACTGAGTTCTAATCAACGCTCTATGCAAAAAAGATAAGAAATTTTGTAATTAAAAAATTATCTAAATCGTAAAAAGATTTCAACTTTTTGTAACATGTCACTAAAACTAATTAAGCTTGATTACGCAACTGGCTTTATATTGATTAGAGTAGCGTAGAAACACAAAGCTTGTATACTATAAACATCATCCATGAATTATTATTTAATATATAATGTAATAAATTAATTTTTATATTTAGAATTAAATTAAAACCATGAATTTTTGTCATAGAATTAATTAAAAATATTTCAGCTCTGGATTGCCATAAGCTAATTTAAGTCTAGTGCTATCTAACACCTGTTTAGCATTTAATAAACTTTAAAGGAACTTTTTTATAATAGACAAAAAAAATTTAATTTCAATCACATGATCATTTAGATATTAAAATAAAATAAATAAAAACTATGATTAGATATACACTCAAAAATAGAAGTTAATTTTTATCATAATGAAAAAATAATTCCGAGCCTACCAGGACTCGAACCTGGAATCTTCTGATTCGAAGTCAGACGCGTTATCCATTACGCTACAGGCCCCTACTTTTCACAGATAAAAAGCAATTTTAAAAACATTTAAAAAATTAATCTTATACAAAGTAAATTAATTTAAAGTCACGAGAATTTAAGCCATGTCTCTTTTGTTTAACTTAAAATCAATTAAGCCCACAAATCCTTAGTGACATTACTAAAATTCAAATGCTAAATTAAATCTTAATCAATCCATTATTAATTTTAGCGCATTATTTTAAAAATTGAAGTTAACTTTTTAATTATTTCTATATAAAAAAGTTTACTTTGTCTAACAACATAAAATTTTTGAAATTATATATTTCAGCAATTGTTTTTAAATCAATAAATTATATCGAAAAAAAAATTATTAACACAAATTTTGCTAATCAAATATCAAGCAAATTTTTTAATTGAGTTTTAATTTTTGAAAACAAATTTTTTTGTGTAAAATAAAACGAATAAATTATTTGTCTCTCATAATTAATAAGACAAGTCTATCAAAAATATTTATTAATTTTCATTAGGACAAAATATAAATTGAATATGTTTTTTAATTATTTTAAACATTTACTAAAAGATATATGATCGTGCATTCAAAATCTGAAATATACTGGGAATGAAGCAGTAGAAGCTCAATCAAGCGAAAGTTTTAAAGAAAAAATTGATACTTTCAAAATATTATTACTTTTTTCACTTAATCTGTTATTAGATTTTACGCATTCTTTTATACGTTGCTATAAACCATTATACTATTTTATATTGCCTTCAAATTTAAAATTGGTATTGTATATCATAACAGCAGAAAAGATTTTGATATTTTAAAAAGTTCTCTCTTGATAAAACTTCAAGTATACTATAAAAAATAATATAAAATCATTCAACTCTAAGATAAAAGTTTATAGCTAAAACTTAGCATTTTCTCAAATGTTAAAGCTTAAATAAATTACGACATGAAAATCTAAAATATTTTTATTATGAAGCTTAATCGGAAAAAAATAATTCCGAGCCTACCAGGACTCGAACCTGGAATCTTCTGATTCGAAGTCAGACGCGTTATCCATTACGCTACAGGCCCAGTACAGCAATACATTTAATCATCAGTCATAAGATTTAGAATTAATTATCATAGAAATTAATAAACAAATCAGAAAAGACTTTTAAATTAAATTCTTTTACTTATCTTTTATCTATCTTTTACTATCTCTTATCTTATATAATATGACATTATATTTTCCTCAATATATTAACACAAGATAAGTGTATTTTTTGTTTTTATCTTTTGATTTAATTATTATTAATTCCCTTATCGTTTAGAATGGTTTTTGATAAAAGTAAAATTAAATGATTAAATAATTAATAAGAAAATGAATTGAAAAAAAATTCGAGTCTGGCAGGACTCGAACCTGCAATCTCCTGATTCGTAGTCAGACGCGTTATCCATTGCGCCACAGACCCTTCAGAGTCTCATTCCAAATATCAACTATTTATATCTAATACAATTAGTACATATGAGATATGAAACATTAATAAAACAAAACATTAATATATAGCTATATGAAATCAATTATTATTTATTAATTAAAGTGATATTTTTGCAGGAAAATTATTTAAATTTAATTTTCTATAAATATAAAAAGGAACCCGTCAATGTTTGGGAAAGCGGTGGATCAATTTGGTGAAGTGACAGGGTCTAGTCAAGTAGGCTTGAGTCGGAGCGAAGCTTTGGTGGGTGATGATAATGGTCAAGTTTCAATAGTACCAAGAAATCAGCAAGAGTCAAAACTCAAACTCAACATGTCAATCCGAATTCTAAATCCTATGATAAATAAACTCTCTTATGAATCTTAAATTATTAACTACGCATGACTCGTGTTATATAATTTTGTCAATTTTTGTAAGGCTAACAAATAACAAATATAAATTCTAAACCCTAAACCCTTCAAAATAAATCATGTCTTTTTAAAATATTTTTTTATAAATGAAGCACCACTTATCCTCGTTTACATATCTTTTAACATGGCGAACGGGTTTTGATTTTTCGTCCAGTAAAACCATGTTTTTAAAAGTAATTTATATAGTATATTAATAAAATAAAATTATATTATATTAAAATTATAACAATTTAAAAGAGTTTAAACTAACTCAAAATTTTCTGCATCCTGATATTTACAGGGCCTGTAGCGTAATGGATAACGCGTCTGACTTCGAATCAGAAGATTCCAGGTTCGAGTCCTGGTAGGCTCGAAAATTTTTGCCTCTGGTAAATATATGTAATTATATACTTAAAATTTTGAATTTTATTTTTTCAACTTTACCTTAAATTTTGAAATTATTTATTGCCCTTATTTTTATATAATTAGAAAATTTCTAAAATCTAAAAATAATTTATGAAAAAAAGAATTTCTAATTTAAGAATTTTCATTTTGAAATTTTAAAATAACATTCAGAATCAACAGATTAATGTAAAGGGCCTGTAGCGTAATGGATAACGCGTCTGACTTCGAATCAGAAGATTCCAGGTTCGAGTCCTGGTAGGCTCGGAATTATTTTTTTATTAAATATATTTGATGTATATTAATTTAGTGATATTTTTCTTAATAAAAGATTTTTAATGTAAAAAATAAATATTGAATTAATAAATTTATTCAAAAAAATAAAATCATTTTGCATTTTTGCCAAATTTAGATAAACCAACTTCAAACTTTTGACCATAAAAAGTTTAGGTACAAACAAAAAATGACTCAAAATAAGTTTTAATTACTTAATAAATAACACGAAGCTTTATATAATCTAACAAATTTTATAATCCAAGGCATGAGTTTTCAAAGCAGAGTTAAATTTACTGTATTTATTCAAATACGAAATGAATAGGTATTTTTGTTTTTTGGTAGAAAGTTTTTTAAATTTAATTGAACAAGAAATTAATTGAAATTAAACTATTAATGTTTAAACGGAACAAAAAATTTTAAATATTAAAAGAGTTTTTGCATTTTAATATCATTTTCTCAATAAAAATTTAAAATCATACCTTAACAATGAATGATTTGAGAAAAAAGAATATTAAATTTTCCGATATTTTTTTGGAATGGCTCGAAATAATGACTATGCATGGATTTCCAAACATATTTCGATCCAAATATTTAACTATTCGAGTTATGTGGATCATGTTTTTTCTTGCTTCGAACGCACTTTGCTTTTATATAATTGCAATAAACATTATGAGCTTTCTGGAATATGAAGTAGTTACCATTATAAAAGAAGTTGAAAAAGACTCAATGCCCTTTCCATCAGTAACTGTATGTAATGCCAATCCATTTGTGACAGAAGAAGGCTTAAAATTTGTAGAAAACTTTTTGCAAGAAAATAATTTAACTGATGATACAATTTTTGAAAATATTAACAAACAAAACTCATCGATGCTTTACTTTAGCTATCTACGCTATTTTGCAACATTTTTTTCAAAAGGAAAGTCATTAGGTTATTTAAAAAGATTTTCGATTCCTTTTGATAAAATGCTTATTAGTTGTTTGTATAATTTTCAAACTTGCGATGAAAATGATTGGCAATGGTTCTACGACATCAATTTTGGTAACTGCTATCGTTTTAATGCAGGTTTTGATTCAAACGGGACAAAAAGGGATATAAGGCATTCAATTTTTCCAGGAAAATATTTTGGTCTTATGATCGAGCTCTTTGTTGGAATACCTAAAAATGAATCAACATTAAGCTTAACAACTGGAGCACATATATACATTAATGATAATTTTTTTAAACCCATAATTGGACAAGGCTTCGATATTGCACCAGGTCAAAGCGCCAGTTTAGTTATGGAAAGAATCCAAAATCAACAATTATCAAAGCCTTACAGTGAATGTATAAAAAATATAGAATCAATTGACTCTTTTGATTCAGAACATTACAGAAGAGTGATTAGATCTAATTCAATTTATCAACACAATGATTGCTTATTTGCTTATTTTATTTCTGAAATCTACAAGGAATGTAATTGTGAACTACCGACTAATAGTTTTAATGGGGAAGATAGCAATCTTTGTGATACTTTTGAAGAATTTCGTTGTAGTGATCGAGTAGGTACAGAATTTTTATTGAAAGATTTTAGGAATAAATTGAATAATTTTTGTCCATTATCATGTGATTCAATTAGTTTAAGGGTAACAAAATCAGAAAATAGGTATCCCTCTGAATCGTATGCAAACGTCCTAGTAAAAAATGACAAGATCAAAAGTCTATTTGAAAATAGATCTAATATTGGTATCGAAGAATTGGAAAAAAATATTCTATCAGTAAATGTCTACTACGAATATCTAAAACAAACAGAAATATCACAGAAAGCGAGTATTACATGGGATGGATTAGTTGGTATTGTTGGTGGTACTCTGGGCTTATTTTTAGGAATAAGTGTTCTTAGTTTTGTGGAATTTTTCGATTTATTCTTTCAAATAATATTTAAAAAACTCGGAAATAACACCATCAAAATACCAATTGGAACAAACAACCTGAATTGATTTTTGAAGTTTAAAATTAAATTTTCTTATTCTTTTTAAACGGGAAACAATTTTTAGCTTTTATTAATTATTTTTTCAATAATTTTTTAAAATTTTAATTAAAATAAATTTTTATATTTCTTATAGAATAATTTTCTCCAAAAAAAACCTAATATTATATTTACTCTGTTTTATTAATTCAATCTTTTTTTAGCAGCTAATTATAGCTTAAAATTTATTAATCCTTTACAAAAATGATTCTTTTTTAACAATTTTTTGATCTTTAATAAGTAAATACATGATAACTGTTTGCCTTCTTGATTTAATTAAAATTTACTCTAATTAAAAACAAATGAAATAAATTTTATTATAAAAAATTAAAAAATCAAAATTAGAAAAAAAAATTATCAATAAATTCAGCTCATTTGGCTCATTTTTTTCTCATCTTCGATATTACTATTTTTAATATTTAATGGCTTAGTCAGAACTTCCTTGATATTGCCAGGCCGAACTGATAAAATTCTTACATGTTTCTCTTTTCCAGCATCTAAATTACCCCTGAACATATTCCTAAACTCTTCAATACTGGCAATCTCGGCATGAATTGGCACCTTTAGTATATCTGTCTCTGTGGTAATTTCCAATTCATGTACTAAACTTGTAACTTTGGGATAAACCTGTTCAGAAGTGTTGTCTTCAGATAGAGTAAAAATAGCAAATAGGACAATGCTAAGGTCACGGCTCATGCCAGCAGCTATTGGACCCGGTTTGAACATAACTTTAATACCAGTCTCAGGAGCTGGCTGTTTTATTTTAAATCGGCATGCATCAACACCAACATTGATCAGCTCAAAGTCACACACATATGTAAAACCTTCTCTAAGGATACCAAACTTTATCTCTTTGGGATAAATCTCTAAACCTCGTCGCTTGTCCAGCGATCTTCCATTCAAGTATGATGCATTGATAATGGAATTGTTAACTTTGCGTCTAACTGGTTCTTCATTGGAAAGAAAAAGAGAATTCGGAATAGCATTTGGTCTGGCTGTTTTAATCGAGCTAGGTAGCTTTTTAGGATCAAGTTTATCGGTAAACTTGAACTGGGGTTGATATCTTTGGTGCGGAGTTGAACCATTGTTGGTGTTTGTTTTCTTTTCGCTTGAGAACTCTGTCTCCAAATAAGACATTGCTGGATAGTAGTTTTTGGCCTGTTCTTTGGTATCTGGTTTGGTTTGTTTTAACTCAACAACCGATGCTTCATTTGATTCTTTAGACTCTTGAATAAAATCGTTCTCGGACGATGTCTTGAAAAAAGAGTTTTCTTTATTGGCTAATTTGTTAAGAAAATCTTGTCCCCATTCACTGGCAAAATAAGATGGAACAAAACTCTTTCGCCAAGCTTCCCTATTCTTTTTTTCTGTAAGCAACTCTTTTTCCAGTTTGTTTTGTTTGTCACTAGTTTTGGTCTTGGTCAAAAACTTGTTCAAGCTTTTCAAGTCTTTGCCAATATTCTCAATATTATTTGTTGATATAGCTTTTTTATACATTTTGGTAACATCGGCGTTAAGCAAATGGTCCACTTGAGAAATGTGTAAAATTTTAGACAAAGATGTCTTTTCGGCTTCGGTTTTGGGATCATAAGTAAGCAATAAACGATGATTTTCAGCTCTTTGAGCAATGTAGATCATGTAATTTCTAAATTTAAAGTTTAATGAAATATTAATTAATTAAAAATTAAATTTTTTACTTCAATCCATTAATTAGTTTTGTTTTAGTAGGCTCATTTAATTTTTGATATTCTATTAGTTGTCTGTATTCCATTCTCTTGGCAATAGTAATCGGAGGATTTTTGACTCTTCTACTCTGGTGCAAATCAATTGCCAGGCCTTTTCCAGCATTAGTTCCAAAATTAGGACCATTTACTTTAACTTCTGGATTAGAAGGAAACGTGTTTAAGTTACGCGAGCGTAGTCCCAGCGGAATTATCTCTTTTTCGTCATATTCACCTGACCATTCATCAGTCAGACAATCTAAGATTAATTAAAATTTTATCATCTGTTTAAGAGTTAGAATTAGATAAAAATAATCTCTTGAACATTTTGTGATATAGCGACATCTTTGTCGATATCACTGGTTTAATTAACTAACTTAACCATGAGCGTTTAAGTTAGAAAGGAGCATAAATAGCTGCTCCAATACGTCTAACGAGGAGATCGGATAGACGGGCCCAAGGGTACTAATGTAAACATTACACATTTATTAGACTTTTTTATTTGCTCACAGATGATTTTTTTATAAATTAATATAGATAATGAAAATTTTTTTCTTAAAAAATTATTAATTTAATTTTTTGAAAAAATCGATTTTTATTTAAATTCAACGTAGATTTAAAAACAATCATAATTTTAATTGACTTGATATTTGGCAAAATTTTTATATCATGAATAGACTTTTACTCTAATTTAAATTTTCCAAAAATTAAGACATTTTTTGCTCTTAATCAATAATTGTATTTCATCATTTAATTTCGGTAATTTAATAATTAATACTTTTGTTATCTAATTTTTAATACTTTTAATCCATAATTTCATTTTTACAATTAAAATCTTATATTAAGGTAAAAAATGCATTCGGTTTTGTGAATTTTGGTTCAGTGGAACAGAGCAAATTTTAAAAAAAATTTTTTAAATTTTTTTCAAAAAGTTAAAAATTGGCTGTGTAAATAAAACATGGTACAACATACAAAATTTTTTACAGCATTCTTGGAAAAGTCTGCAAATTTGGCAAAAATTTCATTTAAGAATTTGTGAGCGAAGTGCATTTTGGAGAGTTTTTGCGCACCATTAGCACATGCATCAGCTGATGGATGAAATTACACGGCCAGTTATTAACTATTTGAAAAAAATATATAAACTTTTTTTAAAAAAAGCTCTGCTCCCCTGAACCAAAATTCACAAAACCAATTTATTTCATAATATAAAAATTTTTCCATAAGGTCCAAATAAACAAAAATAATTACTTCTTAAAGGCCTAAGGACAGTTGTTCCCATTATATTGGGATATCCTTGCACATTATCTCTTATGATAGCAGTCATTGGATCAACTTCAACATCAGTTAGATACTCGTTCACATCTTCAGACCGAAGCAGCTCTGTACCACTTGAATCCTTATGGATGATAAAAAACCTAGGCGAATGTCTATTGTAGACTTTGATAGGCTTTGTTTCACCTTTTGAATTGACATTGAAGATAGAATTTCGGCCAGTTTTGCTCACCTTGAATCTATTGCCCATTTCATCTTCGTGTTCCAGAATAATGTCCGAGTCTTGTTTAAAACAAAACTTGTTCTTGGCCAATTGAGCTCCATTTTTAACCGTAACATAAACACTAGCATCCTTGTTTATGTCTACTATCTCTCCGTTTCCATGCAAAACAGAGTAATTAACCTTAGCTGGATCGCAGCATACCATTGTTCCACCATTTCCAATAGCCAAGGTGCATTCACTTGTTTTGGTGTTAAAAATAGTGGTCGCATATCCAGGACATTCAATTTTAACATATTTTTCCCTTGAGTGTCCCTGTTGCTCGACATAAAATGTGGTAATTCTGGTTCCATCACTAAATTCTATCAACTTGGAGTCGTCTGACGTATTCACAATTCTCAAATTGTCCTCTCGAGTAATCATTACCTCATTTGTTTGACTATCAGTTGATCTTATGTTACGGAAGTATTTTTCCAATTTAAAAGAATTGTCTTCTTTGTTAATGAGATATTCATTGCCTGATTGAGTGGTGACATAATATTTTACAAATGTATGAGCTTCGACATGCACAATTGGCATATCATCTGTTTTAATTGTATCTTTTCTCTTCATCTTGTTCTTGTTATCATGTGTTTCCAAAGTTTCGAGGTCGTTTTCTTCTACTGTTTCAATCACTTTTCTGTAAATAGTTCCATTTGGATAGAGAACTTCAAATGTGTCATCATCATTCAATTTTATCACTGTGCCATCACTTTTTATCAATCGAGATTTTTCTTTTAGGACAATTGGATTGAAATTCTTAAACTGTTCTCCAGCTTTGTCTGTACACTTTTGAGTGTATTTTTGCTTAACGACCAATCTATGTGGTTGATTGTCTTCTACAGGAGTAACACCAGTGTAAATTTCAGGCAGAAAAGTACAAGATAGACCATTAGGAGCCGAAATGTTCAATTGAGTCCATGGCAAGACTGAAATTTTCGGCGCTTCTTCTTTAACTTCAATCTTAAATGTAAGAAAAGGCATTAAATTTAGTCTTTTCCAAATTGGTGAAGCTTGTGCTTAGCTAATTGGGATAAAAGTGTTTATGTGGTAATGAATGGGTATCTAAAATGAGCATAAAAGCAATACCACTTCAGTTGGAGGAGCAACTTCCTCCGGATTTTTTTCCTCTTTTCTCTGAATTTAAAAAATGATTTTCAAGTTCAATGTGAAAAGAGATAAAAATTACCGGCTCTGGTGTAATCTCGCCCTTTTTGCCTTTTTTTGCATTCTTTTTGCTAGTCTTTGGCTCCTCAACTGGCTGAACTTGCTGCTGGACAGCTACTTGAGTCGGACTTGGCGCAGCAGGAACTTGCTCGATTTTTACACTCTTTTTTTCTTAAATTAATTTATTAAAATATATAATTAGAAATTAATTTAATTGAGTTCAATAATGAAAATAAAAAATTTCTTTTAATTTTAAATTTTTTTTTTTAACTTATAATTAATAAAACTCATTTATATGAATTGATATAGATTTCCAATTTACCTTGGTAAGTAATTGGTGTTGTGACCGAAAGTGACAAGCCATCTTTGAACACAGAAGTAAAACAAGTATAGCCAGGACTTGTTTCTTTATTAGGATCATCATTGTCTTTAGGGTCAACTAAATGAACTGAAAAAGTATTTCCGTCTTTAATTACTGAGCTTGTTACGAACAAATTTGACTCAGTTTTTAGACAAACACGTTCAGTTTTAATTAAAGCACCATTGTATGGAAACATATGGCTTAAATGGGACTTTACATAGACCATATTGTTTCCGATCTGATAGCCAATAAATGGTTGATTTGCTTTTTGAATCTTTGGACTTGGCGGTTTTTCAGCATCTGTTACTTTGCTCTTGGAATCTCTTCTCGGAGAGGATTTTTTGCTTTTTGGCGAGCCTTCACGACTCTTTGGACTTTTACTAGACTTTCTTTTAGCAGGTTCTTTTTTAACTTCGGGCGATTTTGATTTTGACTTGGAGGCTGACTTGGCTCGTGGCGACTTTGGCTTTGGTATTTTGCCAGACACTTCTGCAATCTTGTCTTGCTCTATCTTCCAGGCTTTTAGAGAATTATGGGAAACAAAATTTGTACCTATATACTCAGGTTCAGCATTTGTGGGACTTGCGACCAAATTTTGATTAGAGAGGTTTTTTTTTTTGTCCTTTGGCGAAGGTGTTCTCTTCTTGTTTGGCGAAGTAGATCTGGAGCCGTTCTCTTTTGGAATTGTGTCAAGCGACTGAGCCCAGAACTTATCAACCTCTTTGGCAACTAAACTAGCCTGGTACTTGGCTTCTTCGTCCCTAGTCCAATCTATTATCATGTCATATATTTTTTCCAAATAATTCCTGAATCCGACATTCGAATGCAGTTTGATCACCCATTCTTCGTGATTTGACAAGGTTGTCTCATCATATGGGTTCGAAAATATCAACATCAATGAATCATCGCGTCGATTGTGGTACGAATCGACAAATGGATGAGTGTAGCTTGTTTGTTGGAGTATTTGAACCAGAGTCTTTGGATCATAGTGTTCCGCGTAAATCCAATCTGTCAAGTCGCGCTTACGAGTTTTGCTAATCAAATCGAGAATTTCGTCAATTGATTTTGGTTGATTGAGATCATTTAGGGCATCGTTTTTGGTGTTTAAGTCATAGGTGTCCGGAAAATGAACTGATTGGACTTAATTTAAAAAGCAATTAAGGGAATTTTAATTGAGGAAAGAATTTGGTGTGTAAAATTGGTGACTTAAGCATAAAACAAAGAATATGGTTTTATGCCAAGTGGTTTGATTGTGTTTTTGAAGATATTGGTTAAGCTAAACTAATCATAATTTCTAATTAGATACAAAAATCTTGATCAAATTTATGAAAATTATTTTTTAGATATTTTTAATAATAACTTTTTCAATAAAAATTTAAAAAATAGATTTAATTAATTATAAATTTTTATATAATCAGAATTTGTGTCAATTAATATTTTTTCAAAATTTTAAAAGTAAAGATTTATTTTCAACAAGAAAATCTTATAAAGTTTAGCTTTATTCAACAGATAAACAAGTGACAGGGAGATAAGAGGGATATTGGTAGGATATTTCTTTACCAAATTCGATCGAATTAGACCTAGATAATAAAATGTCTATCGTATATTCATAAATTAAATAAAATTAATTTTTCATTTAAGGTGTTATCAATTTACCTGATAATTTAGTGGATGGTCGAGATTTGAGGATGCTCGATGGTGGTGAAAAGTCTTTATTGTTGTCACTGCTAACTTCATCTTGAAATTTAATTGACCTGTTGGTACTGGCACTAGAAATTCTATTTTCCTTTCTCTTTTTCAGCTCCAAGTTAGACAGTTCTCTTTTTTCCATGAGATTAAGACTTTTGAGCATAAACTGCTGCTCTTCACTTAGAGTTTCGCTTATGTTGGGATAAGGGTCATCCCACGGAATTACCAAGTTCTGACTTGCTTTCTTTATAGTGCTTTTTTTATTCACATCGGTTATATTCATAGATTCAAAAACAAATTGCTTCAAAGCTCGGTCTACATCTGCATTGGTAATATCCGGCGATGCGGTCAAGAAATGAAGCAGCTCTTGGAGTCGAGCCGCTCTTTCTTTGGCTATTTTACTCGGCACATTAGGCACTCCTGTAAATTCGGTAAAAATCGATTTGGACAGCATTTCCAACTCGACTTGCAATGGATCAAATGGAAGATTGTGCACATTTTTGGACTTTTTTTTGCCTTGGTCATCGAAAACTCCTTTTAAACGTTGAGAAATCTGATCATTATAATTAACCAAATATGGTGTGATACTCGAGCCTTTTTTTACTTGTCCATTTTCTTCTTTTTTTTTAAGACTTGGTAACATGTTTACCAATTTCTTCAAGTTTTAATTTGAAAAAAATAAAATAAAATTTTAAATATTTTTAATTATTCTCACATGTTTTTCCACTTCAGTCAATGCCAAATTTTCAATCACATTACCAAAATAGTTGGTGACATCTTGGCTCAAGTTTGAAACATTGTCATGCTCATTGGCCTGGTTGTCACCAACTTGAGACTGTTCTTCATTCAAAGCAACCTGTTCAACCATTGAATAAACTATGAGAGCAGGGCTGACATATTCAGCTGGTAATGAATCCAGCAAATCATTATAGTAACGAATGTCATACAATTTTTCGGCTTCAGCGGGAGATATGTCTTCATGAATAGGTCCCTGAGGTGGGTAGGATTGGATCTTGGCGCTTGGTGGTATATCAAATAATTTCAAATTATTGATATAAAATCCGTATTGGCGCTTCTGAACCACTATGGAATAGCATTTTTCTGCCAGAAAAGTAAACAATTTGGAACCAAATTCACTCTTTAACAAAAAAATCATATTTTATCAAAAAAGATAAATTTTTATTTTTTGTTTTACTCTTGATTCCAAATCGAACCAGCTTTTCAATTCTGGGTCTTGTTTGAGACTAATTTTGAGCCTGGCTATATGTTGAATTAGCTTTTCTTGAGGCTTTTCGAATAGCTTGGCACTTTCAGACCAAAACTTGTCCAATTCAAGCTTTACTTTTTGCAAATAATTTTGCCGCTCTTCACTTAATTGCTCCACATTTACTTTTTCTGTTTTATCACTATCACTTAATTTCAAATTAGCCTTCAAATTGGTCTCTAATCTTTCCCTATCTTCAATTTCGAGCATAAAATTTTCTATTAAATTTTTATTAGCAGCTTTAAATTTAATCAAACAATCAATTGGTATCATAAAATCGTCCAATTGATTTAAAAAATTTGCTGAATAGAAGCCAGACAATATGATGTAATGATTGGGACCATCTTTTGGTTCATCATCAATATACTTTTCTTCCTCTTCAATTTCTTCTTTCTTTTTCAATTGACTTTGCTTTTCTATCTCAGGCAAAGGTCCAGCGTTTCCTTTTTTGGCTTTGGAAGGACTTTTTCGTCCGGGAGATTTGTCTTTTTTAGCTGTCTGGGCTGTTTTTGTGCCAGTCTTTAGCGACTGTTGACCAAGACGCATTACTTCCTTTTCTTTTTCGATTGTTTTTACATGAATTAGTTTACCTTTAAGAATTTGGCAAAGCAGGCTGTCAGGTATTTCTTCTTTGTTGTCTAGGTTGATTTTAGCTTGTTCCAAAGCGGATATCAGAGCTGGTGGCAGAGGAGCTTGGACATTGGATGGCTTTTTTGGCGAAGCGGCTCCTTTTTTTCCAGTGGCTTCAACAACCAAGTCGGTGAGATCCTTTTTGGACAGCCATGTAAACCGACGCCTGCATCCAGAACGAACAGTTTTTTCTAATTGTTCCAAATAAAGCTCTTCAAGAGCGTCTGATGGATTTATCATGACAATAACCGCGTTCCATTCATCCTATAATTAAGATTATTAATTTATTTGAATACCCAAGATTTTTGGATCCCTCTTACGTCGTATAATGGCGAGGTAAAAAATGACAGGTCACTGTTTTCTGCTTTCTTAGGACTCTTAGAACGATTAGGACTTTTACGCTTTGGTCCCATTATTAAATCAATTTTTTGTTTGTAAAGATTTTATATTTATTGTTATAAACTTTAAATCTAATATCTTGTATAAATTGAATATTAAGTGTTGCCATGGCAACATGGATTAGCGTCTCCTTGAATGAAGGTGAATTTAAAAATAGAGTTTAATTGCTTGAATTAGTATATGCTATACTATAACTATTTTTGTCTAATTCACTCTTAAATTTATCAATTTAATAGACTAAGATATTATTTTTAAAAAAATTAATTATTAATTAACAAGAATCATCTTATTTAACCAGCTTCACAGCGGAAATTTGGTGAATCAACTTTTGGAATGTTTTTTTTACTAAATATTTTAATAGTTTTTTTTAAACAATTTAATACACATTTTCTCTTTAAAAAAATTTTTATATGAAAATATGAAAACAATCATAATTAAATTTTTATCAATTAATGAAAAATTTAGATTCATTATTAAATTTTTTTATTTTTATAACTTTAAAATTTTAAATACTTTTCTTACTTTTTTATTATCAATAATTTGTAAATTTTTTTTTCTTTTTACTGTAATAGTGGGTTCCATGATATAATTATAATGGAGCCCTTAACTTAAAATGTAATTTGGTAAAAAAATATCAGAAAGCCGATTGTCTTATTTAACTTTTGTTCACATTTAATAAAAAGTAATAAAAATAAATAAACGCAACACTGGTTATGTTGGCTTAGAGATAAACACCCGAAAAACAGAAGTTATGTGCATAAACAAAAAACTCAATGCACCAATTTCTGTTGGAGACGAAAATCTTAAATGCGTAGACATCTTTACATACCTAGGAAGCGTGATTAGCAAAAATGGTGGCTCCGAAGAAGACATTCGAAACAGATTAACGAAGGCCAAAACTGCTTTCTTCAAATTAAGGCATATGTGGAAATCGTCATTCCTTCGACTGAGGACTAAATTACATCTTTATAGTAGTCTGGTCAAATCTGTATTGTTACATGGATCTGAATGCTGGCGAATGACTGACAGTGATCTTCAAAAGATCGAAGTATTCCATAACAATTGCCTAAGAAAAATTTTGAGAATCTTCTATCCGAAAGTTATTACAATTGAGGAGCTGTACAACAGATCAAGGTCCGAGCCAATCCGAAACATAATACGCAGAAGACGACTTAAGTGGCTTGGTCATGTTCTTAGAATGTCAGCAGACAGAATTCCTAGAGTTGCACTATTTTGGACACCTCAATGAAAGAGAAATGCTGGAAGACCAAAGTTGACCTGGAGGAGAACAGTTGAAAGAGAACTGAGAGAGATGAAACTCACATGGGGACAAGCAGAAATTGTCGCTAAGAATAGGGCAGAATGGAGGGGACGTGTGCTCCACTGGGAGTAGAAGATAGAAGAAGAAGAAGAAGAATAAAAATAAATAAACCAAAATATTTTAAAAAAATTAATTATTAATTACTATAAACGAAAATTTAATTTGTTTTTTTTTTAAATTAATTTAAACATTAAACGATACAATTTTTTAAATAAAAAAAAATAATAAAAATAATAATAATAATAAAAAGTTACAGCAAGCGAGCTTGCGGAGATGACTTACTCGGAAGCCATCTATGGTAGCTAATCGCGCAAAAATCGAGAGATAAATTAAGCAACTACAATGAAATTAACAGAGACGAAACTGAGGTTAAATTTATAGAGACTTAACAGATATTACATAAGATTTTACAGAACATTACAGATAAATAAAAAGATAAATAGAAAATAATTTACACAGACTATGGTTAAAAATTTAAATATGGATAGAAAATTTCGAACATATAGTTACAAAATTGTATATAAAGAAAGATAAATCAAAAAATTATATAAAATGTTATATATATCAAGCTCAATAACTTTCTTAAAATTATCTATTTAAACAAATAGATATTATTTTTTTAATTAAATATAGGACAAGTATTTCTTAACTTAAGTTTTAAATTTAAAATAGCTACTTTGGAAATTATGCAAATTATTTTGAAATAAAATTTTATCAAAAAAAAAATGGAATTAATACACCATGAGACTCAAGATGGGCTCTTATGTGCCCAGCATTGTTTGAATACCCTCTTACAAGGTGATTACTATTCTGCTATAGATTTAGCCAACATAGCTAATGAGCTTGACCGAATCGAGAGAGGCTTCATGCCAGAACATTCTTCAAATGAATCATCGAATTATGACGACACAGGCTTTTTTAGTATCCAAGTAATTCAAGAAGCATTAAAAGCATGGAATTTGGAACTGATACCTTTCAAGAGCTCAAACGAATTGGCTTGTCTAGCTCGTCAATTTCCCACTAATCTAAAAGCTTATATTTGTAACTATAAGCAACATTGGTATACTATACGGAAAATTGGAAAATACTGGTTCAACTTGAATTCAATGTTCAAAAGACCAGAACTAATATCCGACACTTATTTGGCTGTTTTGTTAAAGCAACTAGAACATGAAGGATACTCCATTTTCATAGTTGATGGTGTTTTGCCTGCCAGTCAAGCTGACTTGGTTCTAATCGAAACAAATATTGATGCCAAAGAAATTCTTCGGAAACAAAATAGAGAAAAGGAAGAGATAAAAAAAGGAAGTAATGAAGAGAATAACATCGGCTTTGATGACGAAGAGTTAAAACAAGCTATTAAAATGAGCCTTCAGGAAACAGATTTTGGTTCGACTGAAAAATTATATCCCAGTTTGGCTCATGAGGAAGATGGTGAACTTAAGAGAGCAATTGAATTGAGTCTACAAGCGAATAACAACACAGAATTGGTTAATGAATTAAAGCCAAGTTCTTCAAATCAAGTCGATCAGGCGGAAGAGATCAGAAAAAAAAGATTGGAATATTTGGAAAAGAAATAATTTTTTAAGATTTAAATCAATTAAAAACAAAATGGAAATTAAAACTTTAAAAAGATATGTTCAAATATAGATACGAAATTATAGTTCATGAGATATTTAGTCTTTGTAAATTTTAGCCATAGATGTTTATAAAAATATTATAATAATAAAAAAATTAATTTATTTTAATAAAATCAAAGTAAATCAAATATTTTCATTATTTTCGTACAAATAAAATTTTAAATTAGTTCAATTAATTTTTAAAATAAAGCTTAATACAAAGAAAAAATTGAAATTATTATTCTAATAAAAATGAAATAATTTCTAAAAGATTTATGGTCTTAAGAAAATTCAATGAATTTAGAATTAAAAAAATTATAATTTTTAAAACACGATTTTGGAGAAAAATAATTGCAAAAATGTCTATTCTTCAAGCTACTGGTTTGACTATTTTACCAAATTTAGGAGGTTTAGTGAGTGGTTATTTGACAAGAAAAAATCTCAAGACATGGTTTGAAGTGAATAAAAAAAAATTTATATATTTTTAAATAAAAGTAAAAAAATTTTTAAATTCAATTAAGAATTTGGACAGACCATCATGGCGGCCACCAAATTGGGCTTTTGGACCGGTCTGGACATCTTTGTATACTTCAATGGGTTACGCATCTTATTTGATTGTAAGAGATGGTATCGGTGATAAAAGAAATCTAGCACTTGGTCTCTATGGAAGTCAATTAGCTCTTAATTTTGCATGGAGTCCAGTATTTTTTGTTTGCCATAAGCTAGGACTAGCAGTAGTTATAAGCTCTACATTGGCTGCAAATATAGCAGCATGTATTTACGCCTTTTATCCTATAAACAAAACAGCATCGTATCTGCTCTTACCATATTTGGCATGGGTATCTTTTGCAAGCGTATTAAATTACAGCATTTGGAGACGAAACAGCAAAAAAGAACCATGAATAATGAAAATAACAATTAGAGCAAATTTATTAATTTAAAAAAACAAATATATTGATTTTAATAAAAAAATAAATATCATTAAATGTGATTTTTTTTGTTTCCAAGGATATGGTAAAAATGCTTTTGATGTCGATTCTAGGAACTAATAATGATCATAGTTAATAGTTTGTTTTTTTTAAATTAATTTTTAATGAATAATCAATTATTTATTTCATCGATCTTTTTCCTTTTAAAAAATAAAATTAACAATTTAATTGTTAATTCTAAAATTTCAACAAAACTAAGTACACTCATGCCTACACAAATACCCAAAATCCCGCCAATATTACAAATTAATTGAAAAAAGTCCATTGCTGCAGTCTCTTGAACCAATGTTAAACTAATATCATCATGGTAAATGTTCACTGCAACAACACTTTTCTTAACCATTTCATGGTCGGTGAAATTTCTAGCCTCATTGGGAAAATATTTCTCATTCTCAATAATCAAATTGGAATAAAAAACTGTTGGAAAATTGGCTTGAGAAAACTTTAAATTATACTTTACTGTTTCACACTCGATTGGACATTTCTCAAAGCATTTGGCAGATTGACCAGAATCAGTGAAATTTTTATAAGCATTAATAGCCTTTAAAAAAACATCATAACTGCAAAGAGTGCTCGATGTAGCTTCAATTGCACTATAATAATAGCATCCATATGCTTCCTTTATGTATTCATGGTAACACATTATTAAGCATGTTTTTTGTTGGTATCTGCCAAAAAGTTTAATTGTTTTTTTGTAAATGTCAGACTCAAAAGAATCCAATGAAGTTGGATCTTTGACACAATCACTGTAAGGCTTGGATAGTTTGTACGTATGCTCCTGACTTACCACAATATCAGTCTCAAATCCATTTGCCAGACTAATTGAGTCATACTCGCTGAATATGACTGCAGTGTGATTGTGAATGAACAATTGGATACCATTGGACCTTATTAGATCAATATCTGTGTACAATGAACCAGTGAAAAGTTCCAATCTTAATCCATTTTGTTTTCCAGGTATTGCTGATTCCTGAATACTTATTTCAGAACCAGACAAATTTTTACCAGAATTAAATTTGTAACAATTTCCATATTCTGGTAGAGTGAAATGCTCAAAATCGTTCATGCTACATTTTATACCATTAAATTCACAATTTATCAGCATTTCTCTAATACCAAAAATGTTTTTTGATAGCTCATCATTAGTAATATTTATAATTTGGTTACTTATTATATAATTCACTTCTTTCATTATTAAAAAAGTATTGTCATATATCCTTGCTAAATTTTTTGATTCATTTTTTAATTGTTCTAGTAGTCCCAAATAATACATGGTTTTAATGCCATTATTTTTCAAGTTGAATGGATTTTTGTTACAAAATGATACACTTGGGAACTGAATAGACGCCATTCTTTGGCTAGTTATTTTTGTGTTTACTTTAAAATCAATGTAGTCATTTAGGATCATTGTCAAATTCACAATGCAATAAGAACATGAAGCCAAAATGCTCACTGTCCACAATATTTTAAAGAACCAGTTTTTATTGCGAAAAATATTTGGTAATCCATGAGTTGTTACTGTGTCTATCCAGTTATTAAAAATAATCAATAGTTCATTTTTTAATATTTTTTTACTATTTTCCATTTTCTTTTTTCAAAATAAACTTTTTTAACATCATTTTATTTTAAATTTTCTCTCTTTTATTATTGCAATTTTTATTTCCTTAAATACTAGATTATCAATCTTTTTAATTTGTTCCTTTCAATAAAGCATTGTTATATTTAATGATTTTTATATTTATTTTTTGATTTCAATAATAAACTTAATCTAAATTAAATGGTAAAATGTTCTAAACTTGTTGCTATGTTTCATATTTTTTATTAATATTCTAAATTATATTGATTTATTTATATTTTAAAGTTTCTATATGAAAAAAACTTTTTTATCTTTTCAAAATTAAGAAAATAATTAACTTTTTTTGTAATTACTATGTATTGTATTGAAATTTCAAATCAAAAAACATTGATTATTTTTCTTAAATTTTAGAATAAAGAGATAAAAATCATTCAAATAAATATTTTGATTCAATAAAAAACTAATTATCATATAAATATTTAAATATTCTTTCTTGATAAAAATATAATACCTTTTTGATATTGCCTTGACATTTTACTTTTACTATCATTAATCTCTTCCTAGTTTGAATGAATCTGAGACAAAAATCAAGATAAAATAAAGTCAAAAATTAAGTCGTTAATAGAAATTATATGTAATATTTCAGGATGAAATGTATAAAAAAAAATAATTAAAAATAAAAAAGTTAAATATTGAATCAGATCAGAAAATTATGTCGCTTCTTCAAGCTGTAGGTTTATCGATCTTACCTAATATAGGAGGCATTGCTGGAAGTTATTTTACCAGAAAGAATGTTAAAAACTGGTTTGAAGTAAATAAGAATAAATTTAGATAAGTTAACTATTTATAAATTTTTAACTCAAGTCTTTAGACAAACCATCATGGCGGCCACCAAATTGGGCTTTTGGACCGGTCTGGACATCTTTGTATACTTCAATGGGTTACGCATCCTATTTGATTGTAAGAGATGGTATCGGTGATAGAAGAAATCTAGCACTTGGTCTCTATGGAAGTCAATTAGCTCTTAATTGGGCTTGGACCCCTATTTTTTTCCATTTTCACAAGCTAGGACTTTCAACAATTGAGATAAGCCTCTTAAGCGTCAATATAGCGGCTTGCATTTATGCTTTTTATCCAATAAACAAAACAGCAGCTTATCTCCTTTTGCCATATTTGGCTTGGGTATCTTTTGCCAGTGCGATCAACTTGAGTATTTGGAGTCGAAATAGAAAAAAACAATTATGAATAATTAAAATTTATAAAGTTTTTATTAAATCAATTATTTAATAGTTCATATAATTATTATTTATTTTTATATTATTGAGAGATTTAAAACAAGAATGTTTTCAAAATTAAAAATAAAATAAATTTACTTGATTTTTTATTATAAAATTTGTATTTATTTAAATTTCGTACCAAGTTATAATGAAAGCAACTGATTTGGAAAAGCCAAACATTAAATTTTCCATTATTTTTTTGAATGGCTCGAAATAATGACTATGCATGGATTTCCAAACATATTTCGATCCAAATATTTAACTATTCGAATTATGTGGACCATGTTTTTTCTTGCCTCGAACGCACTTTGCTTTTATATAATTGCAATAAACATTATGAGCTTTCTGGAATATGAAGTAGTTACCATTATAAAAGAAGTTGAAAAAGACTCAATAGCCTTTCCATCAGTAACTGTATGTAATGCCAATCCATTTGTGACAGAAGAAGGCTTAAAATTTGTAGAAAACTTTTTGCAAGAAAATAATCTAACTGATGATATATTTTTTGGATATTTTAACAAACAAAACTCATCGATGCTTTACTTTAACTATCTACGCTATTTTGCAACATCTTTTTCAAAAGGAAAGTCATCAGATTATTTAAAAAGATTGTCGATTCCTTTCGATAAAATGCTTATAAGTTGTTTGTATAATTTTCAGCCTTGTGATGAAAATGATTGGCATTGGTTCTACGACATCACTTTTGGTAACTGCTATCGTTTTAATGCAGGTTTTGATTCAAACGGGACAAAAAGGGATATAAGGCATTCAAATTTTCCAGGAAAATATTTTGGTCTTATGATCGAGTTCTTTGTTGGAATACCTAAGAACGAATGAAGGAATGTAATTGTGAACCACCGACTAATAGTTTTAATGGGGAAGATAGCAATCTTTGTGATACTTTTGAAGAATTTCTTTGTAGCGAACGAGTAGGTCAAAAATTTTTTTTTTCAGATTTTAGAAATAAATTGAATAATTTTTGTCCATTATCATGTGATTCAATCAATTTCAGAGTAACAAAATCAGAAAATAGATATCCCTCTGAATCGTATGCAAACGTCCTAGTAAAAAATGACAAGATCAAAAGTCTATTTGAAAATAGATCTTATATTGGTATCGAAGAATTGGAAAAAAATATTCTATCAGTAAATGTCTACTATGAATATCTAAAACAAACAGAAATATCACAGAAAGCGAGTATTACATGGGATGGCTTAGTTGGTATTGTTGGTGGTACTCTGGGCTTATTTTTAGGAATGAGTGTTCTTAGTTTTGTGGAATATTTGGATTTATTTTTTCAAATAATATTTAAAAAACTCGGAAATAACACCATTAAGATATCAACTAGAGCAAACAATCTGAATTGATTTTCTGAAGTTCGAAATTAAATTTTCTTTTTATAATTTATATTTTGAAGTTTTTATTTAGACAAAAATTGAAGTTTTTATTTTTAATCAATATTTTTAAATTTAAATTCTAAATTTAATTGCGATTAATCTAAATAAAATCATTTAACTTTAATATATCCAAAGAATTATTCAGTCTCAAATTAAAATTCTTTATATCTGCCACAAAACTTAATATTACCAATATAGCTGTAATAAATATTAAATATTTTTTTATTTAATAAATCCTACAACTAAATTTATGTAAAATTTAATTTGGATTTTTTAAATCTTTGTATAAAACATCATGGAAAAATCATCAAATCATCATTTTCATCTTATTTTAAAAAGTTATAGATATTTAAGAAAAATATCATGTTATTTATAACATATCTAGTATTATTTGGCGACGAAAAAGCTTAATCAACAATAATTGATTTGAATTTTGTTATTTTTTTAAATATGAATTATTTAATATTTTATCAAAATAATTATTGATTTTTATTTTATCAGAGTATCAAAGAATGGCCATTAAATTAATTAAATAAACTATTTTTAATTATTTATTAATAAAAAAAGTTATTTTTTTTTGCTAAATTTTTTTGTTCTACCACCCATTTTGGATCGTTTACCAATTTTTTTATTTTTTTTGTTTTTTTCAGAATGTTCTGATTGAATTAATTTATTTGTTGCTTTTTCTATATTTATTTTCTCTTTAGATGATTTATCTTTATTCGAATTTAATTTTTCGAATAATTTTAATTGATTATCTTTTTCATTTTTTATATCACCATAATTCGATTCAAATTTTCTTTTCTTGCCCAATCCTTTGGTTGCTTTATCTTCATTTTCTACTTTTTGGCTAAATTTAGACATGGAAGCGTCTGATTTTTTGGCAATGCTCAATGCTTTTTTTAATTTTAATTTATCTGGATTTTCGGACAAAACTGCCGGTGTGGCTCCTACGCCGGGAATTTTTTTTTTAGTGCTTCTGGCAATATTTCTTAGACGCTGTAGCTCATTTTTGGCAACACGTTCATTTTTTTCTTGTGTTCGCTTGGAGAAAAAGTCTTGATTAGGATCTTCATTTTTCTTTATTTCAATTAACCAGTCTTTGGTTGAGTCATTAATGCGTTTATAGCCCCAGCTAGGTTTCCATGTCTTGCTCGCTTCATCCCAAACTTTTCTTTCTTTCTTCTTGTTTTTGATGCCTTTGAGTTTGGCATACTGTTCCCATTTAGTCAATGGTTTTTCTTTGGGGATTGGCTTCTCTCTGGGCAGCGAAGTTCCAGGAGCAGGTAATTTGGCAATTACTACGTCTTCCACTCTCTCTACAGGAAGCTCAAAGAGACTATTTATCAATAGTTGGGTTCCTAATGTACAAGCTTGTTTAAGGAACAAATTGGGATCTTTTTTTAATTCAGCAGAGTCGATAGGTCTCGGATCGAACTGAAGCAAATTACCAAGATCTTGAACTGCGACAGAAGCTGCTTGCTCAATAAGTGAATCTGAATTTTCCATTGCAACCATTTTGAAAAAATATATATTTTTTTAATATAAAAATAACATGTGTTAGGTATGTATATATATTAAAATAATGTCTAAATTGCAGATCAAAGTTAAATAATAAACTTAGTCGAGATGATTGAATTTAAAGGCAAAATTATTGTTGTCAATTGGTCAGAGCAAACTTTTCCAATTTTACAATTTAAATTGATTTATTAATAATTATTTGAAAAGTAATTACTTATTTTTGTCCAAATTATTATATATGTATTAAGCTTAATGGAGTAGATGATATTAATTTTGATAATAAATTCAAAGAGTCATATTTGGCATGGGTATCTTTTGCAAGCGTATTAAATTACAGCATTTGGAGACGAAACAGCAAAAAAGAACCATGAATAATTAAGAATAAGAATTAAAGGAAATAAAATTTATTAATTTAAAAAAACAAATATATTGATTTTAATAAAAAAATAAATATCATTAAATGTGATTTTTTTTTTGTTTCCAAGGATATGGTAAAAATTCTTTTGATGTAGATTCAAGGAACTAATAATGATCATAGTTAAAATTTTTTTTTTTAAAAATTAATTTTTTATGAATAATCAATTATTTATTTCATCGATCTTTTTCCTTTTAAAAAATACAATTAACGATTTAATTATCAATTCTAAAATTTCAACAAAACTAAGTACACTCATGCCTACACAAATACCCAAAATCCCGCCAATATTACAAATTAATTGAAAAAAGTCCATTGCTGCATTCTCTTGAACCAATGTCAAAATTCACTTCTTCCAATACTAAAAATGTATTGCCAGTAAGTTCTCCACAAATTTCAAATATTCAAAAATAACATAATCAAATGAGAAAAATATCATATAAACAAGAATTGTTCAGTTAATATCGTAATTCTTTTTCTGTTTTCAACAATTTTTATCTAATTGTAAAAAAAATAATTTATTTGATAAAGTGATAATTAACTTAGTACTTAATTAATTAAAATATGCATCTTTTGATCCCAGATGATCAGACTCTGGTCGACGCTGAAGAACCCGGCTGTTTCATGTTTAGTTTTCTTATTAATATTATCATTTAATAATTATACCTTAAAAATTGGCTTTTTCAAGAAGAATTCCACACACAGGGTTTTTTTATGAAATTGGCTTTTTAATAAGAGATTTTTTTTAAATGATGATAATTTCGAAATTAAATTAATCTTTAAAAAATTAAAGTCAAATCTGGATTGAAGATTCTATTCAAAATTTTCATAAGAAAAAGGTTTAAAAATAAATCAAATTAATAAATTTATTTACATTTATTTTCATTTTATTATCAATTATTAAATAATATTTCAGACTAGCTGACCACAGCTATAAATTGTGACTGTTTGAGTCGGTTGACCACTTTTAGTTCCAACTGCTTCCATTTTTTTAACCACATCTAAACCCTCAATAACATGACCAAAAACAACATGAACTCCGTCTAACCAGTCGGTTTTTTCTGTTGTTATAAAGAACTGAGATCCATTTGTGTCCTTTCCGGAGTTTGCCATCGATAATGTTCCAGCACCTTCATGTTTTAGAACAAAATTTTCATCTGCAAACTTAGATCCGTAAATGCTTTTTCCTCCAGTTCCATCTCCTTTGGTAAAATCTCCTCCTTGGCACATAAATTGAGGTATAATTCTATGAAAACTGCTTCCTTTGTACCCAAAACCTCTTTCGTGTGTGCACAATTGGCGAAAATTTTCTGCAGTCATTGGCACCACATCTGCTCTTAGTTCAATGATTATTCGACCGACCTCTTTTTTGCCAATGCGTATATCAAAGAAAACTCTTGGATTATTTTTAAATTTCTTCGCTGGTAGACTTTCAGTAATTGTCTCCCTTCCTTGAATTGTAACTTTAGCAGTTTCAGCCTTTGGTTCCTCTTCGGAACCCTCTGCATCTTTCTTCATGTCATCAATTTTTCCCGCATACTCAGTCAACCAAGTGTCTTCGGTCCATACTGCTTTTGGCGCGCCCTGTTTCATCTGTGATGGTTTGGCATAAGTCACCCGAATCGTTCTGCCATAAATTTCGGACTCATTCATATTGTCGATGGCTGTCGCTGCATCTTCAACCGACTCAAATTCAACAAAACCGAATCCTCTTGTCTTGCCAGTTTTAAAATCTAGTGGTATTTGAGCTGTATTCTCTCCAAATGGTATAAATGCCGATTGCAGTGTTTTTTCATCAACTTCCTCGGCAAGACCACCAACATACAAAATTTTTCTATTAGCCATATCTAAGAGTATAAAAAAAATAATTTGAACGATTTTTTATATTTTTCAAATTAAATTATTTTAAACTGAATTTAATAGAATAAAAATTTGCACTTTTTATTAAAAATTTATTAAATTATTTTTTTCTATAAATAAAAGTAATGAAAAAATTCCGAATAGTGTAGATAAAATGAAGCTGAGCGAGGTTTTACCAATAATTCGTGATTTACAGACTCCAGCATCAAATTTGGACCAAACCAATCCTTCTAAAATATCTCTTAATAGTATTATTGAAAACTGTTTGTCTAATTTTGGCTCCAAATATCCATCTAAATTGGCGGAAATAGATTCTAATGATGCTTTGTGGAAATTTGGACTGTTGGCACTCAAGCTTTTTAAAGAATTGAATGAGTCTGAGACAGAAATTGATTCAAGTGGGTGTCTTTTGAGCATTAATGATGAAAAATTGATAGCCCAACTATCTCAACTAATTGTTTGCTTTACAATTCACTATAACTTAGAGGATCAGATTGGTATTCCGATTGAAAAACTGAGCCACTATGGAATCAATTTGACCAAAAAGCGAGACTTGGTCTCAGCTAAGGACAGAAACGAAAGGCTTTTTCAAGCTTTTAATATTTTTTATCAAATAAAATCAATTAAAAACCAAAATCTTAATCTAATTCGGACATATTTCTACCGAAAGTATCTTCACGAATTTATCTGTGGACTAGTTCAACTAAACTTTTCTCCTAATCGGGTTCAAAAAGATGATAAATTCATCAACTGGCTATGCAATGATTTGTTTGACGAATGTAATGGCGCTAATTTAGTGTCCAACCTAATAATGGCTCAAGGAACGAAGCCAAACCCTCAGACATTATGGTTCACTGGTCGTATTGGTCAGCTCTTGACCAAGTGTCTGCTCCGACCAAATAGTGTAATGAATGTGATTAGAGCAGTTTTGACTGAAATGAACGCTGTGTCAACTGTAACACTGGCAAGTGATTGGAAAAAATGTGACATAGTTGCCAAAATTTTAGCCCAATGTCCTAAAAGTGTCGCAATCGACGACTATTTTAAGATAATAGGACCTCAAATTATATCTCTTTACTTTAGTCAAGATATTAAATTTTCTAGACATTTTTTACGTGTGGCCGGTTCAATTTATTCACTTTTTGCACAAAGATATCCCGAAATGACCAGAAAGCACCTAACCAAACCAATTTTAGCTGGTTTCCAAGACATTTTAGAATTTAAAGCAAACTTTAAAATGTCTCAAGAGTCTTTTAGGAAGGAATTATACAAAATTAACACAGTTTTTGTCCAAAGCTCTGAGCCCAATATATATGCCTTTGACCAAATACCTTCCGAATTGGTAATTTTTTTATTCAAAGCTTTCATAGAAATAAAACCAAGAATTAACTGCGAAAAAGTTAAGCAAAGTTTGGAAGAATTTCTCAAACTCTATCTGAAATTATCTTCTGATTCGGTCAAATTGCTACACCAGCTATTGTTGTCAGTGACTGATTTAAGTTATAACTTAAATTTTGACAAGT
This sequence comes from Brachionus rotundiformis, assembly GCA_016802295.1. NCBI lineage: Eukaryota > Metazoa > Rotifera > Eurotatoria > Ploima > Brachionidae > Brachionus > Brachionus rotundiformis. Next base: position 2,085,877 of record JAESIW010000118.1, read on the forward strand.
TTTCTGATGATAATGATGATGACAAAAATGAAAAATCGAATGATATAAATGTAAATAACTATTCAGTTCCTGACGAGATTACCATTGAAATGGTCGATAAGCATTGTCAAGTTTTAACTTATTTAATTGAAAATTATAAAGAATTGCAGGTAAATTTTATGATTTTCTTGCTTAAAAACCTGGTTATTGAGGAACAGGACCAAAAATTGGCAAGTGATCAAGTTTTGCTTGAAATCGAAAGGAATATTGAGAAAAAATCACAAGAAATAAACTCAAAAATAATTTATTTTACCGAATTATCTAAATTATTTGAATGTATTGACATCCATTTAATAATTAAAAACTTTGAGGAAATAATTGAATTTTGTAGAATAATAATTGAAAATTTTATTAAATTTTACCAAGAAAGCAAAGATGACTCAGTATCTGGTGAATTAATTCAGTTAATTTTGAGTATAATATCTGTATTCACCACAGATACCATTGAGATAGATTATCAAGTCAAACAAAAACTTCAAGTTCTTGTACCTGGACTGGACAGTCTGAAAAAACTTCTTTTAAACACGGATATTGAGGATACAATTGACAGCCTGTATGTCAGTCTAGTCACCTATTTAGGTATAAAAACAGATAAAAAAGTCTTAGTTGAAGAAGTTGTGGAGGATGAATACTCAAGAGCAATAAGAGATATCAATGATCCTTTGATACCGGTCAAAGCTCACGGTTTTGTTCAATTGAGAAAGTTAATTGAGCAAAATAACCCAACATGCGTGGAAAATTTGAGCAAAGTGACAGAATTGTGTCTACATGGTGTCAAAAGCCAAGACAGCTATTTGTACTTGGCAGCAATTAATTGTATGATAGCTCTCACTGTTTATGAGCCCAAAAGCACACTTGACCCATTGATTGAGCATTTTATGCTGGGCAAAAATCTTGATGCTGAGGACAGGCTTAAAATAGGAGAAGTTTTGACCAAAACTATTCGCCAATTTAACCAATTAGTGCCCACGTATGGCTCCAAATTGGTAAATGCGTTTCTGGTGGCACTCAAAACATCTGATGATGAAGTATTAAAATCAAGCTGCTTATCTAATTTAGGCGAAACATGCAAACTTCTTAACTATTCGATTCATGACAATATTTATGAGATTCTAACTTGTTTGGGTTGTTTACTTGAGACAGACAAGTCAGTCCAAATCAAACGATCTGCAGTTATGGTCTTGAAAATGATAATTGAAGGTTTGGATAAAGATAGTTTTGTTCAAGTGCTAGGAAGTTCCATTACATCTTTGTATAAATTGCTCGTAAAAGTAAAAAATCTAGCTGAGGACGATGTAATAAGACTCAATTGTCAACTGGCAAGTGATTATTTGAACGAAATGGTAAAAGATTCTATGTTTCCCAAGCAAATTTTACAAAAAGAAATCAAAGTTTTACATCCGTAAACAATTTTTATTTAAATATAAAATGTAAATAAATGTTTATGATAAAAAAAGAATTGGGTGTAATAAATGAGATAATATTAAAACCATCAAACCCCCTTGAGGATTGTTTTTCTATGAAAATTTCTCATTTTAATTTTTTCGTTTTATTCAAAAACAAAAAATTTGAAAAATATCAAATAAGTCTTATCAACTATCAAATATCTAATCTAAAAAAATAATAATTACTGATTAAATGACGGAAGTAAAAATTATGCAAAGCTTTAGTTTCTATCAATTTTTATTTATAAAAATTTTTTAGCTTTTACATTCATTAATTTAAATTAATTTAATGAAGATATATTTTGTTTTGGAAAATTGAAAATCTATTTTATTTTTAAAATAAAGATTATTGACAACTAATAATAGGCTAGCATTATGGCATCAACTGCTCCAACAATAATATTCTAAATAATTGTATTATTTAACAAATCACAGACAATGGTTCAAATAAAACAATATTCTGTGAATTAATTATTTTTATTTTTAAATCATCAATAAGAAATCAAACATTTAATGAACAAGTTTTAATTTCAAATTATTTTTTTTAAATAAGGACTAATAAATTAGAGGCTAAGTTTTAATTATTTATTTTAAAATAAGAAGAAAAATGCTTTTACTGACTTAAACAGTTACAAATTGGAACATTGTTCAATCTGATGCATTGACCAGTTTGGAAATATCTACCTCTGCAGTGTAAATGGCAAATATTAACTTGGAATGGATCAGTTGCATCACACAAAAGATATTTACCACCATTTACAGTTTCCATACTACCTTGATCAAAAATATCATCGGCACATACGTTACATTCTGGTTTGATACTGGTAATGCATTGCTTGCAAGCTCTCTCACCATAACAGCCAAAACAAGCATTGAAAGTCATACTACAACCACTTAGGGCACATGTTGTCAGCCAATACTTTTGCTCAATCAATTCACTCTCAAATGCTGAAACAAGCAATAATGTACTTATCAATAAGGCTCCTTTGAACATTTTTTAAAATTTTAATATCCTTTATAAATAAATAAACACCTATTTATAATATCTAATAAAACACAAGCTTTATTTCTCATGCATTCCTATAAATTTATCAAAACTTTAACAAGAATCTATATAACATAAAATTAATTGTCGAACAATTCATTCCAGTGTGCTTTTAACTTGAGATAAATTAATCGGAAAAATTGTTTTCAAAGTTGAATTTTAAGAAACTCAAAAAATTACTTTTACTTTAAAAATGTAGACTATTAAATTTCCAATTCAAACTAAATATAGTCAAAAATATTAAATTAATTTTATTTAAAATAAGCTTCAATTATTTTTTCTAATCGACTTGTTTAATTAAAATTAAATTCATTCTTTATTTTAAAATACTCTAATTAATTAGACAATAAATTAATTTCAAAGTTGACCAAATAATAATGGCAAATTAGATATTTCGATTTATATTAAAATTGTAAAAAAATTGATTTTATTTATTTTGATTTAAACCATATTGTCTTTAAATATAATTCTTCTAAGTGAAAAAATAATAAACCCATTAATTTTTTAACACTTCACATATCTAATTCCATCAGTCTTATTAAATTTATTTAATCATGGATAACATATACTTTAATATTCATTATTCGTTTAATTATTAAGCATAATTATTAGCTGATTGCTAATTAATTTAACTCTTTCCAAGTATTGTGTTTTTTTAGTATAAAATGATCAAATTTTTTATTTCCATACTAGAGTTACACAGTATTACTCAATTTTACTGTAGATGTTTGTAAAAATATATTTTATTAAATAAATAAAACATTTTTTAATTATTTTTATTATGTTAATTATTATTTTTTAATTAATTGCAATCACATATTGGAAAGTTAAGGATTCTGATGCATAGGCCACTGTCGAAGTATTTTCCTCTGCAATATAAATGACAAACAATTGTTTGGAAAGGATCTTTTGCGTCGCACAATAGATATTTGTTATTATTTATAACTTCTAGATCCTCCTCTTTATAAATATCATCAGCGCATTCCTTACAATTTGGATTTATGCTGATGATGCATTGCTTGCAGGCTCTCTCACCAAAACAGTTAAGACAAGAGTTGAACGCTAAACTGCAGCCAGTGAGATTACAAGTTATTAGCCAGAACTTTGGTTCAATTAATTTGGCTGATTGTATGACAGAAGTAAAAAATACCAAAACAATTATCAAGCTCTTTTTGTGCATATTTAAAAAAACTGAACATTTTATTTCATTAAAAAGTCGAGTTTTACATCATAAATTTGAAACAAATTAAACAATTTGTTAAATTCACATTTAAAATAATTTATCTATTATCAATCCTTTATTGATGACTTCTAGAATTTTTGTTTTGAAAATTAAAAATATTCAAATTATTATTTCATCTTAAAAAATATTTAAAATTAATTTATTGAATAAGTTTGTTAGAATCAAGTTTAACAAGCATAAAGTAAAATATATAGGATACATTTTTGTACCAAAGTCTGTTCGAAATGCTCAAAAATTTACTTAATTGAAATTTATTTCCTTAATAATTTTCATTATATGCCAAAGTCTCCTAGAAATTAGTCCAATAATGTTGGTTCAACCATGTTCGATTTTAAAAAACATTCTTTTTAA
>JAESIW010000118.1:2101101-2119275 GCA_016802295.1 Brachionus rotundiformis
ACTCATTTTCTGATGAAGATAGCCGTGTTATTTTTATCTCTATTTTACTATTATTTGATTCTGTTTTTTTTTTATAGTCTTTATTTTCTTGTTCAATTTTACTATCTTTTCGAGATTTAGCTTGAATAGAGCTTCTAATAACTTTATTATTTCCTTTTAAATTTCTGTCCTCAAAACTAATCTTCGAAAAAGATTTATCATTTTCAGGACCTAAATATCCACTCCTGCCAGATATAATTTTTTCATCGCCTCTAAAAGATTCTTTCATTTGTTGATGAGATAATTCGCCTGAAAATTGAACTTTTTCTTTAACTTTTTTTAAAGGTTGAGAAGATAAACTCTTCTCCCAAACAACTTGGACATTATCATTTAGAAAAAGTGTTTTTGATTTATTTTTTTCTTCCTCTTTACTTTCATTATTAGATAGTTTAATATCTTCATTATCTATTTTCAATTTAGTTGTACTATTATTTAAACTAATTTGAAAAGATTCATTTAAATTAGATTCTAAAGAAGATTCTACATATTTTCTTTTAGAATCGCCAAAAAAATATGAAAATAATTTCCTTATTGATAAACTTGATTCATTTTTTTTAATTAGTGTCTCTTGTGAATTTGGAAGATAACTAATGGCATCCTTATTATCTAAATCGTTCTTTATCAGTACATTTTTTGACTTATTTTTACTACCATTTTGTAAATTAATATTCTCAGATTTATTCGAACCAGGCTTTACCAAAAATATTCCACCACTTTCATCCTTCAATTTTAAAATTAAATTCTTTTTTTTTGAAATATTAAAATTTAAATTTGTTTCATCCTTGATTTGCTTATTATAATTGTTCTTAAATGAAGAATTTTTTTTCCAAATTTTTATACCATGCGGCAATCTATCTTTATTGATTCGATAATTTTTTGAATTTTTTCTAAATTCAGCTTTTAATAATTGAATTGTCTTATCAAGTTGAACATTTTTACTCTTTTTAGCATTAATATCATTCACTTTTAGATTTGTTTTCTCTTCATATGTCCAATTATTTTTCCTATAAATGCTGTACTCTCTTGGTCTGTTTAGGCTAAAGTTGAATGGCTTTACCTTGGTAGAATTATTTTTCCAAGGTAGACCATTTAATCTTGGAACTTTTATATCTTGTATTTCCCTAATTCTTGTTAAATTAAGATAATCACTGTCCTCAAGATCTTTCAAAAAGTGTTCTTTTACATTTCTCCTATCAATTTGGTCACTTTTCGATTTAAATTCGAATGAAGATTCTTTTTCTTTCTTATCTTTGATATCTTTAAAAAATTTTGATAAAGAGGAACTAAAATGTTTTTCTCTCTTCGAATCTGATTTTCTTTTATCATATTTAAAATTTGGAATAATAAACCTTCCAAATTGAGACAAATTATTTTTGTGGATTCGATAATTTTTTGAATTTTTTCTAAATTCAGCTTTTAATAATTGAATTGTCTTATCAAGTTGAACATTTTTACTCTTTTTAGAATTAATATCATTCACTTTTAGATTTGTTTTCTCTTCATATGTCCAATTATTTTTCCTATAAATGCTGTACTCTCTTGGTCTGTTTAGGCTAAAGTTGAATGGCTTTACCTTTGTAGGCTTGAATGTTTTTTTATAAAAATCTTCTATTTTGGAACATTTTTGGTAATCTTTATATTCATTTTGAATTTTTTTTAAATTCAGACTTTTATTTTTATTATTTTCCGAACCAAATTTATCCTTATAATTAATATGAACTCTCTGATTAAAGTTGAATGGAACAACTTTGGTAGGAGCAAATTTTTTTCTATTTTTGGACTCTTGGTCATTTGGTACAAACTGAGTTGAATTTTTTATTCGATCACTTTTTGTAATAGCAACCTGAGTTCGATTATAATCACTTTTTTGAAATTTCTTTGGTAATTTGATGGTAAATTTTTTGTAATTTATTCGAACTGGTCTGTTGAAATTGAATGGAATAACTTTGGTGGGAATAAATTTTCTCTTTGGACCAGTTTTTGCTGAATTTGGAACTTGTTGTTTTGAAGATTGTAATTTATCAGATTCTGGTATAAATTTTTTTTTCAATTTCTTTTTAAAAAAAGTTAAAACAAAATTTTTAATTAATTTTTCTTGCCTCTCCACTATGTCCAGCTATAATATCCTTTCTGAATAAAGAATAGTAATCCCGATTCTTAAATTCTAATTTAGGGATTTTTTTCAGCTCAATTAGTGGTTGATTAGTTTTTGGATCATTTTCTGGTGACATTTTTAATAATAAAACATTTAATAAGACTATTTTGACTTATTGATTTTTTATTATTTAATAATGAATAATGCTAATTTTTGTTTTAATTTTTAAAAACTTAAAAATTGGATTGATTTATTTTTTTATAATTGTTTATTCTATTCAAAAAAAAAATTAAATAAAAAAAGCATCAATTTAAAAAAAAAGTAAGTAATAGCTTAAAAAAATAATCATTAATTTCTGAGAGCTTAATTTTGTCCTTGAATTTTATTGAATTTTAACTGTTAAAACAAATTTTGGTCTTAAAAATATTAAAAGGCAGAATCTTAAAAATAATAATTATTTAATAAATTGAATTAAATTTTTCTATTAAAATAAAGCTTTTGTTCTTGATTTTAACTAAAAATTAAATTCGTCAATTAATAGCATAATAAACATTTAAAATAAGGTTTTAATCAATAAATAAAATATCAAAAATACTAAATAGTTTATTTCAAAAAATTAAGTTTAACAGTTGAAATTTTATCTTATCTACAATAGCAAGTGCCGCCAGAGCAATATCCGCTTTTTGAGTACCGACATCTACAATGAAAGTCGCATAGTCCAGTGCTGATTTGGCAAGTGAGTTTTTGTTCAGGTTCACCTAGCACGACTGGAAACATCAGCTCTTCTGATCGACTGGCTGTGCACAATTCATTAGCGCATGATCCACAGCTGGCTGCGATTCCTGTCACACAACCAGTGCAAGCCAAAAATCCACCACAACCACTGGCTGCACACGTAGTCACAGCGCTAATGCACGCAAGACAACTTAGCTGTCTTTTTTGCACATTTTTGGCAATTATTTGGTTCGAAAGCAAACCAACAAGCAAAATTATGATTAAAGTTTTATTCATTTTTTTACATTTAAAATTTTTACTAAAATTTATATAAGTAATAAAAAAAGTATGTGCGAAAAAGGTATCGCATCCCTTTATAAAGCGTCATATGGATTATCTAATCTCAAATCACCAAACAATCACTATATCTAAAAGATTACTTTAAAGATTTTAGATTTTTTAAAACATAAGAAATATTGTTTTAAATTAAGGGAAAAGAAAAAATTATAAAAATATGACACAAATTTTAACAAATTTTGATAAATATTATCTTTTTATCATCAATTAATAATAAATTAATCAGAATAATAATTTTTTTGCATTCGATTAAATTGAAATTATAGAATAATCTTATAATTAATTTATATTTATTTGTTTTAAGAAGCAAAAAAGCTTAGCCATGACCATTATCATTTTATTAGATTGATTGAACATGGCAATACTAATTTTAATGAATACATTTTTACCTTAATTAAGTTTTTTATTAAAATTTTAAAAGCAAAATTATTAACTAATAATGTTTTAGAATAGATTATTAAAAACAAATTTATACTAAAGATTAAAAATGTGTTGATGAAATAAAAATTCTCATTTATTGTTAAATAACTATTATACTTAAATTATTTAAAAATTAATTAGTATAAATATTTTTTTCGTAAATTCAATCTCGTGTCAAATCATTTGGATTTTTTTTGAATTAATGTTTAAAAAATGAGAAATTTTTTGCATTCTTTTTATGAAATGATAAAATCATCAAACAAAATAATTTTGAACAAAAAACATAAATTTGACATTTGAAATATCTTATTCAATTAAAAAACTTAAAAACAAATTTTTACTAAAATATCTATTTAAAAAAATGTTTATTTTGAATCTTTAAATGACAATTTCTTCATTATTTAAAATTCATAAACAAAAATAAGAAATATAATGCAATTTAAAAAATTCTAATATAAATTTTATTTTTTTCTTTTAATATATTTTATGCTAATAAATATAAAAAAAAACCTAAGATGAAAATTGTTTTTGTTACAGTTGGCACTACAAAATTCGAGCGTTTGATAGACACAGTTTTAAGCGATGAAATTTTGGACATTTTAAAAGACCAAGGCTTTAATAAAATAGTTCTCCAGATTGGAAATGGAAGCCATACAGAACATTATCTTCAGAATATTTCAGCTGATAAAAATTCAACTGTTAATTTTAGCAAAAAAAATCTGGACATCGAAGCTTATAGGTATAAGAACAGTTTAAAAGAGGAATTAAATATGGCAGATCTAGTTATAAGTCATGCTGGATCTGGTAGCATCATAGAATCTTTGGAAGCAAACAAAAAACTGGTGGTTGTGTGCAATGAAGACCTAATGGACAATCACCAGTTCGAGTTGGCCGAAAAGATGTCCCAACTGGACTATCTTCTTTACACCACTTGCTCATCGTTAGTATCAACTCTTGGTCTTTTAAACAATCCAAATCTAAAATTCAAAAAGTACCAGCCTGGAAATCCTAGTCTTTTTGGCACCTATTTGAATAAAATTTGCTTACAATAAACTTATAATTTGTTTTAATCAAATTTAAATTCACTTATTAAAAAAAGTGTAATTTTTTAATTTTGAAATTGTTTTTTTTTAATGCTTGATTAATTTTAGATGATGATGCTTTATAAACAATGTGGTAGAAACTAAATTCAAATTTAGTTTAAAGAAAATGAACATGGAACATCATCACCATCATCATGCACAATTCGATCCAGAAAAATTGTTTAACTTATTCAAGCAATGTTTAATTAGTACCACTGCTGACTCAAATAATGATGATATATCTATAAAAGAGTATATTCTAGCCTATAGAGAGATAAATAAATTTTTAAGTCTATTGGGCAACATTTTTTATTTTGTCATCTCTGATGTGAATGAAAAAATAGATATTTTTAACAAGTATTTGGAAAAAGAGCCGAACCATTATGCAACACTCAAAACATTCCTTAAGTACGAGCATGAACATGGCAAGTTTAAGCAATCGAGTCATGATCTAAAGCATCATCCGTCCGGTGCCAGAACCTTGCTCAGACTGCACAGAGCTCTAATTTTTATCTATAAATTTCTAGAGCGGTTATCAAACGCTGATTCCAAGCACAAATCAGCTCATATTTGTATTGAAACTTATGACCAGACATTGGCAAAATATCATCCTTGGTTGATTAGAAAGGCAGCCAATTTGGGCATGCACGGTCTGCCCAAACGAGATGTACTCATTGGACACATGATACGTAACGAATCTGATAAAAAAATGTTTCCAGACTTTATCGCTACTGTAGAAAAAGCCTACAACATTACTCAATCATATTATGAAAAATATGAAATTTTAGATTTACCATGAAATATTTTATAGATTTTTTTTATTAATAATAAAATTTTTATAAATAATAAATAATTATTTAAATAATCATTTACTTGTAGAAAAGTAGTTTTAGTCTTAGTAGTGTATATTTTTATTCAATTAATTAAGTTTTGATATTAAAGTAAAAATGAGTAAGAATAGAGTGGTTGTAACTGGAATGGGTCTTTTAACACCTTTGGGAATGAGTCTTAATGAAAATTGGACTAATTTAATAAAGGCCAAGTCAGCCATAAAGCCTATTTTGTCCGATGGTATGACAAATCTATTTTGTTATGGCAAAATTTGACTCAAAATTAACTGTTTATTTCTAAGATTACCAAAATTTACCAAGTCGTATTGCTGGACAAATCGATCGAAATAAATTAGTTGAAAATTTACTAGCTAGGTCAATAATAAAGAGATCTGATTTGAAGTCCATGTCCTGGGCAAATATATTCGCTTTAGCTGTGGCCGATGAAGCAATTAAAGACTCTGGCTGGCAACTTCAAGATGAAAACCTGAGAGCTGGCACTTCTATTGGAACTGGTATGTCTGGTATGCTGGAAACAACTGAAGCAGCCATTAATTTACACAATAAAAAAAATTACAAAACATTAAGTCCATATTTTGTTCCGAAAATTTTGCCAAATCTATCTGCTGGATTAATAAGCATCAAGTATAAACTAAAAGGTCCAAATCATTGCGTCACAACAGCATGTGCAGCAGGAACTCATGCGATTGCCGATGCGTTCAATTTTATTCGAAATGGTCTAGTTGATGTAATGGTATGTGGTGCAACCGAAGCATGCATTCATCCTGTGTCTGTGGCCGGCTTTAGTGTCATGAGAGCTTTGGCAACTAAATTTAATGATCGAGCAGAAGAGGCATCGAGGCCATTCGACACACTTAGAGACGGGTTTGTGATCAGTGAAGGTGCTGGTTGCTTAGTACTGGAAAGTCTAGACCATGCCAGAGGTCGAAATGCCAGAATTTATTCAGAAATACTAGGCTCAGCTATAAATGCTGATGCAAATCACATCACCAATCCTAGTACGAATGGAGACGGTGCTTTTAACTGCATGGATTTAGCTCTAAAAGATTCCAAGCTTCAGCCGAAAGATATTCATTACATCAATTGTCATGCCACTTCTACTCCTGCAGGTGATGCTGCGGAATTGTCCGCTATTAAACGACTCTTTCAAGCAAACCATCTGAATCAACAAGTTCATATTTCAAGTATGAAAGGAGCTCTTGGACATCTTTTGGGCGCTGCTGGTGCTGCTGAAATTATATTAACTGTGCTGGCGTGTAAAAATAAAATTTTACCTTTAAATCTTAATTTGGAAAATGTGGATCCTGAGTTTGAAATGGACCAGGCACCACAATTGAAACTGATAAAAAGTAATAATGTCAATATGCCTTATAGACAAATAATTGCTTTAAAAAATTCATTTGGCTTCGGCGGAACAAATTCTAGTATTTGTTTATCAAGTTTTGATTAAAATTAAAAAATTTTCTTTGATGAAAAATTTATTAGAAATAAATATGAATTAAATTATTAAAATTTTTATTTGATGATTTTTATTTTCAATCAAATTCTATGTAGGTTTTATTCTTATTATTTTGAATAATTTCATCTATTTCTGAAAATATGAATATCGTTTTCTGAACAATTGATTGATTATTGGCATTTATTCTTTCATAGCTATCATTGGTTTTGTCTAATAATTCCCAAAATGAATTTATTACATTATTTATTTTAATAAGAAAATCTATTATATTAAATTCGTTTTCTTAAAGCTTACATTTTATATAGGTATCATTATTTAAAGTGGTATCAACTAACCCTTTATCAAAATAGCATTTGCCATTTGAATATCTATCTAATTTGCATGAAGCTTTCATGGAACAGAATTTACAACATTCTAGGCGACTTTTAGACATTAATTTGACATTAAGACATTAATTAAAGGATTCAATTTCTGAACTGCCAACTGGATTATTTGGAATTATCGCAAAGTTACAGTCTTCCATAAAGTTTAATTTATTATTAAAAACTTTATCAAAAACTCAAAAAAAATTTTTTGTCTTGAGGTTCTTAAAATTAGTTTTAAATCTAAATTAAAAGTAAATCAAAAATTTCAAAACCTTATATTCTCCCAAAATTTTAATAAGTATGGTTTAATTAATGATACAAAGTGATATATAAGTGTACATGTTGAAATATTTAAACAATTCCAGAATCTCAAGACAAAAAAGTCTTTTTCAGAAACCATTTTTCAAATAGATTGACCATCGATCTGTGAATTATCGTGATTATTTCCTCTAAGTATATTATTCAACTCTTTAATTATACAATTTGTGAAGAAAAGGTAAATAACTTTTGTACCATTTAATGTCCAAGGCTGTTCCAGATTAAGATGAAAGTTAAAATATTTTTCATTTTAATTAGTATATAAAATCTTTGTTAAATTTTATAATATTGATAATTAATTAAAAAAATAAAGAAAACTTTTGAATAGATATTTTTTAAAATTTATTATCTATAAATATTTTTAAGTTCTAAAAATTTAATTTTTTCAAACTTAATTAAAATTTACTATTTTGAATCAAGAGTTGGATTTATATTAAATAACTATTACACCGAGAAGTTATGTCTGTTTCCATGGTAACATAGCTATAAAGCTATACCTATTCTCAAACATACATAAAATCCAAACTAAAACTCAACTATTATAAAAGACAGATTTTTGCAAATAAAACTAGCATTAAAATGACCACAGCACACCACATAACTCGAAAGGCGGTTCAAGTGGCTATCGACGACTTGTGTGCCAAAAAAGTCCACTGTAAAATAAATTTTCTAATTGCTAAAAATTTCTCTTTCTAAATCTTGTTTAGTTGGTAAAAATGAAATCGAAGCCTTGCTGAACATTTACAAAACCATAACCAAAAATCAAGACAGAATGGACAGACTAAAATTCCGAGATGTATTGCACAACTCATTTGACATGACCGATGACATTCTGATGGACAGAGTGTTCCGCGCTTTTGACAAAGATAACGACGGCTACATTAGCATGACTGAATGGGTAGAGGGTTTATCTATCTTTTTGAGAGGAACACACGAAGAAAAGATACGCTATGCATTCACTGTTTACGACTTGAATGGAGATGGGTATATCTCAAGGGAGGAAATGTTCCAAATGCTCAAGACAAGTATAATCAAGCAACCATCGGAAGAAGATCCTGACGAGGGCATCAAAGACCTAGTTGAGATAGCATTGAAAAAGATGGACAAAGATCACGATAGCCGTTTGTCTTTTCAGGACTTTCATGATTCAGTTCTGAGTGATCCTCTTCTACTCGAGTGCTTTGGTCAATGTTTGCCAGATCATAAAGTAATTTTTATAATTATTAAAATATCAATTGACCGTATTTGTTAAATTTATTTCACTTTGTAATAAGACTGTAAAGGCTTTTCTAGCCACATTTCGATCAGGATCCTTAAGTACACAATTTTGATATTTAGTGTTGTAGAATTTTTTTTGTTATGTAGATTAGTGTAGCTCCAATTAGTCCCATGTGCACTTTATTAGCTTTAAAATACCTAATTGCTTAAATAAAATTAATTTTTTTAAATTTTAAATATTTATTAAACAATTTTTATTAAAGAGAAAAATGGCTTTTGAATCAACATTCAGAAAAACAAACACTTTTTATTGAATGGTTTTTACTATTTTTTTTTAATAAAAATGTTAATAGATAATTTTTTATTTTTAAAAGAAAATTATGAAACCTTTGTTAAAATTTACATTTAAAAAAAAATTTAAAGATACCATATTATTATAAAATGTTGAAATTAGATTTATTTTAAATTATTATTAAATTCAATTTCTTTCTCTTTGAATCAAAATGAATTTATATTTAAGAACGTCTTTAACATACATTGGAATAAGTCAATCATGAATATATTCTAAATTTTTGATAAAAAATATTAAGATATTTTGTACTTTAGGATTAAACTTTAATCCAAAAGAACAAAACCCTAACCCCATTAAAAAATTATAGATTTGAAATCTGTATTTTTTTAAAATTTTTCTTTATGTAACAATCAAATTAATACTTTAATATGAAACTCAGCTATTTTAAAATGCGTGCTTTAATATATTACATCTTAGAAAAAAAATTTAAATTAAAAACTTATCGCCAAAAATCAAATATTTGCGAGAATCAAAACCACAAAAAACTAAAGTTTTAATTTTCATATTGAAATTAAATTATAAAAATTAAAAATTAAATTATATGTACAAGTAAGTTTTGAAATTTATTTCAACTAAAAAAATAATCATCATTTCTTAATTCAATGATTTTTGAAACTTAGATGAAGCATCAAAAATTGAAACGAAACTTTTTGAATCGTAAAAATTTTAGGCCTAAAGTTATATGGAACATCAAAAACAGATTTTAAACGTTTGCGAAGCCTTAGAATATGCAGCATCTTTTTTTATCAAATTCAGTTGAATTTATGAAATCAAGGGATAAAAAAATTCAATGAGGTTTAGAATTTTGGAGAAGTCAAGTATTCATAAAATGGGTTTTTTCGAGAGTATTAAGCAGCCAGTTTGGATACCTAAATTAGGCAGACGATATTGTATTTTTAAATCAAAAACTATCAGAAACAACTCGACACGCATTTATTATTTATTGTAGATTTGTTATTTTAACAACAAAACGCGTTATCCACTATAGCTCAAGTAAGTAAATAAGAAAAAATTTTAAAAAAATATATAGGAGATTTCATGAAATCAACTGTTGATAAGGTTGATTCATTGGAAAAAAAAGTTGACTGATTGAAAAATTTTGTTCAACATGTCAATAAATTTTACAAGCCAAGTAAATTTGAAAACAAACTAAAAAATAATTATTAATTTTTTTAAAATATGAATAAAAAAAATCAATCAGAAAATTTAACTAATTTGAAACAATTCAAAGAACCTTCAGATCAAGACATAGAAAAGTTGGTGGAATACAACGAATTTGAAAAAGTGGATCACGTCAAAGAAAACCACCTGAATTTAGCCATTTTTATAGACATTAGCAAAATCGCCATTTAAAGAAACTTTTGGTTAATATATACAGCTAAACATGATTACACTTTCAGTTTTTATTTTTGAATAAAATTTGAAATATTCTTATTTTCAATATTAGACATTAGTGTTTTATATTAGTATCAAACTTAACTTAATAGTAACTTATTTTAGCTCATCTAAAATATTATTTACAAATTTAAATATAAAATGCTTTTCAATCTCAAAATGGTTCAACTGGTGTTATAATCCTCGCCATTTTTAAAGATTTGAGGCAAGTAGGAGTTTAGAAATCGCTTTTTTAATTTGGCGTTTAATTATTTAATTGGCACCTAATAAATTCATTATGTAGAGATTGGTTAAAAAACGTAATTATAGCATAGTGTCTTACAATTTTTACGATGGGATCAACTGAAATTACTAATACTTTTACTATTTTTAACAACATTTTATAATATAAATTAAAATTTTTAAAATAATTAAAACAAAATTTGACTTAACATTATCTTTTAAAATATATTTACGAATTTTAAATAATAATTTAAAAGTGTTGATAAGTGAAATAAAAATTTACTAGAATCCGAAAAAATATTACAATATATATAATTAAGTAGAAAAAAATCTAACCGCCCTCTTTGTTAAAAATAGGAATTTTACTTTTATATAATTAAGTAGAAAAAAATCTAACCGCCCTCTTTGTTAAAAATAGGAATTTTACTTTTATATAATTAAATAAAAATTGTAAAAAATATGATAAAATTTACTAAATAACTCAAATAGAAAAGCAAATAATAAAGGTGAATCTTTTGACTAAGAATTGAGGAAAAATCTATTTTTTAATAATTATCTAAAGTTATTAAATTACTAAACAAAGTAAAAATTGTGATTTTATTTGAATAATAATGAAATTGAATTTTTATTTGATTTATAAAATATAATCTTACATTTTTTCAATATATAAACTAACATTTTTTTTTGTATTTTTTGTTTTAATAAAGAAAATAAACATGAAAAACTTACTTATTCTATTTGGTTTATTGACCATATCCAATATTGTTCACTTACAGAAATGTTCAACTTTGTATAATGTTGATTATTATGGCAACGATCTTTTTTCATTAGCATCTATTGTACCAACTATTGATGCTTGTTGTGAACTATGTGCTATCACGTTTGGATGCCGTGCTTGGACTTATTTGCCATTAAGCAGAGCTTGTTGGCTAAAAAATGGAGTTGGTCAAGTACGCAATGTATCTCCTGGTTCATTGTTTTCTGGTATTGTTCAAAATTCAACTAACAGTTTCACCACATTTTCTGTCAGTACAACATCAACATCAATTCCTTTTTTAACCTCAACTCTTTCTACATCATCTCTTTTTTCCTCTACAAGTTCACAAATGACTTCATTTACCTTTGATTCAACTACCACTACAAGCCCAAGCAGTGATTGTAATGCTCAATTCAATGCTGCCGCCCTTGAGGCTCACAATTCTTATCGAGCAATCCACCAAGCTCCGCCACTTACTTTGGATCAGCAAGTGATTAATGTTGCTTCTAACTATTCGGAAAAATTGGCAACTGAAATCAAGTCTCTTGTTCACAGTGGAAATCCTGGATATGGCGAAAATTTGGCTTTATCCTATAGTTCGAGTCAAACTGATTGTGCTGCCTTAGCTAGAATGTTTGTCAAAATTTGGTATGAAGAAGTTGCTCTATATGACTATAATAGTCCAGGATTTTCAAGCCGTAATATTTTTAATATTTTTAATTATTGTTTAATATTATTATTTTTCAGAAACTGGTCACTTTACGCAAGTAGTATGGAAGAGTTCGACAAAATTAGGTTGTGGTGTTTCAATTAAAGATGGCAAAGCTTTTGGTGTATGCAATTATACTCCACCAGGCAATTATTATGGAAAATTTCCACAAAATGTTCTACCAAAATAAATTTTTTTTTTCACATTTTATTTTTAAATAAATAGTTTATTAATTGAGAATTTTAAATTAATAAAAAAAATTATTAATTAAACTAGCACTATTATTCAAAAACGGGATCATCTAGTGTGACTGTAATTGTTTTCTTAATACGTGGTTGAGATCCAGCTTTTTGTAAATTGGCTAGACTTTTATGTATACTTCTAACATTATCCATAGAAACACCATGTTCCTCCAAATCCAAATGAACGCCTATAGATTTCAGATTTTTCAAACTCTTTTCTGTTTTTCGCTGAATGGGAGTCTTTTTGGCCCATTTTTCTGTCTCGCCTGAGCAGAAAAGAATCGCGGAAAGTGCTCCCAGAAAGTAAATACATGCTGATATAATAAAAACAATTCTCCATTCAGATTGTAATTTCTTCAATATTAAGTTTAATATTTGATTAATATTTTTGTTAATTTTACATTTTTTGTTATGACTCCAACTAGATATGGACTTACAATACCTGGAATAGTGGCAAAAGTATTTGAAATACCGAATACAATTCCTGCATATCCAGAAGCTACATCGTTCGAATTTACCATAAATCCTGCCCCGTAACCAAAACCAGTAAACGCAAGACCTATTGATAGTAAGACCACACCGACAGCTGGTTCTCTGCAGCTCACAAACGCAAGTCCAATTACTGCGCCCATAGGAACCAAATTTGCCAAGCTGTTGGCTATTTTTCTCAATATTGTTCGACTAAGCTTTGTCTTGCGCAAAATGATATCTGCCAAATTGCTAGATAAGATGGTTACAATTCCAAAGCATAAATAAGGAACTGCGGACAATAAACCATTCTAAAAATTTTAAAATAATTTTAATAATTTTTCAAAAATTCTAAATTGATCAGTATTTACAGATTTTATATTAAATTTTAAAACATCTTTCATATAACTTGGAATATTTGTTAAAAATGTATATGTTCCCCCTTTTTGATTTTGAAAAATAATATTAAATAATAAAATATTTATTATAAAATTTTTTTGATTACAATTATTGCAGAAATGGGTGACAAAAATTGATAAACAAGCTTTACTAGTGAATATTGACCTCCAAGGTGTATTCTAAATGAAAAGATAAAATTAATTATTAAACAATCGTGTTCATTCTTAATAAATATTTACACTAAGAGACTCATGTTCATTAAATGATGAAACTATCTCTTCTGTTTCCTTGAGAATATACTGTTTTTCTTTTTCACTTATTATTCTATTAGAAGCAGGTGAATCAGAACTTAATATAAACCAAATAATGCACCAGACTATACCGGCAATGCCAAATATGTAAAATATAGATCCCCATCCACCATCGAATCCATTTACGCACAAAAAACCTCCTAGTGGAAGTGCTACTACACTGCCTGCTTGAGATCCAGAATTTCCGAAACCGATTAATTTGGATCGTTCAGCTGGCGGAGTCCATTGAGTCCACAAGGATGCCATTGCAGGCCACATTACTCCTTGTGCCAAGCCAGCTATTATTCTCAGAACCATCAAAATTGAATAATGACCTTTGGCCCCAATCGGCATCAAGAGAGTGGCTACTGATGATATGCCAACACCGACTAGAATAACCACTTTGCTTCCAAATCGCATCGAAAGCCAACCACCCGGAATTTCTGTTATCAAATATCCCCAAAAAAATGATGCCAAAACTAGTCCTTGGATATCAGGCGACCATTCGAATGGACCGTCTGACTCATCTCCTTTATCTTTTAAATCAAATAGGCAATTTTCATCAATTTTATTGGTAAAATTGTTGTGTGGTTTGATACTAGAGAGCCATGTGTTGTTTACCATGCAAACAATTCCCACAGAGAGGTCCACTTTGTGCATGTATTGAATTGTGTAGGCAAAGAATACCAGAATAGCAATCATAAAACGACAGCTGATGATAAAAGGAGGACCATTTGGACCAAACATTTTAATATTGTAAAAAAATATATGTACTTAAAAATAGAAAATAATGATTTTATTTATATAAAAAATATTTTACTGAATATTCTTGAATAACTGGTTTTTTAATCAAAGTTTCTCTTTTTATTTAAAAAGTCTGGATTGAATAAAATTCTCTAGTTAAAATATTATTTTATTCACATGCCCAGGTTTTATATTTTTTGGCGAATTATTTCACAGACTTGTTTATTTTCTAGCGTTAAAAATAAAAAAACTGAATCCGGTTAAAAAAAGGTAGACTAGAAAATAGCAAAATTTATTTTTTTTTAAAAAAATTATCAATAAATAACATTTATTTAACTAAATTTGAATTTTTTTTTAATTTTAGATTATATAATCATTTTGAACTAATAAAAAATAATTTTTTAGAATTAAATAATTAAATATTTTAATTGTTTAATTTTTTCAATTTTATTTTTTTTCATAGTATTTGTTATATACAAATAATTTAAAAAATAATCTAAAATAATATTGAACTTAATTAATCAATTAAATCATGAAAATATGTTCTATATTTAATTAATTAGACAAATAAAAACATCTCAATTTTATTATTAAAAATAAATTTTAAAATTATCTTTGAGTTAATTAAAAAGGTGCGAAAAGATTTCTATATTTTTCATATTTGGTGCATCCGGCAATAAATTCATGTCGAGTAAGACGACCATCTTTACTCCTATCTATGTCGTTGAATATTTGATTCGCCACCAGGTATGGATCCTCGGTAATATTTTTCATGCTAAAGAGCAATCTAAGCATTCTGGACAGTTCCCATGGAGTTATATAATTGGATTTGTCCATGTCATAGATATCGAACAGCCAATTTAGCTTGTCTTTTAATGAACCCTTTGCTCTGATCCAGAAAGCTATCAAAAACTCACTAAAGTCTATATAGCCATTATTATCTGTATCAAAAGCATTGAAAACATATTCACAAAATTTATCTTCAGCTGGCGAGTCTCCTGGTATCAAGCTTTTGTAAAATTTTACAAAGTTGGCCTTGTTAAGCCGGTTATTTGGGCATTTTTGGCGGAATTCCTCGTACCATTCGATTATTTGATTGCGGTCAAAGTCCGTGTTGGCAATTATAAACTCAATGTCATCTTCGCTCAGGTTTGATTTTACAGTATCTCGTCTTTTATTCATTTTGAATGCTAATTTTCGTAATCAAAAATTTTCATTTATTTCAAGAAAACAAATATTCATTATAATTTTAATTAAATGGTTAATTTACTCATGATAAGACATTAAAGCCAAAAAAAAGCTTTATATTATTTATGTATAGAAATAGTTTTTAATTCATGTTGAGTTAATAATCATTCTATCATTGAATTAATTTAAATTATAATAAAAAATCTAAAGCTAATTAATTTTAATTTTTTGATCTTTTTTCTAATTTATTTTGCTCCAAATTTATCGACTAAGATTTAATTATTATTTTAAGATTAAAATAAAAAATTTCTCTATTTAATTTTGTATTAGTTTATTAATTTAGTCAGATTTGGTTAAATTTTTTCTTTTGTCACCTTTTTTACTCTTTCTAATAAGAACAAATGCTAAAAATATAATTAAAACTAATGTAAAGACTAGACTAATTAAAACATAGGGAAAATTAATTTCTAGTCGTTTTAAAAACATGACTATTGAATCAATAGTTCGATCAAACCAGCTTTTTTCAATTGGCACTTTAACACCTTTGACATTTTTGTACCACTTTGAGCTAAATGAAATCAAACTGTCCACATCATATTTGCCAATTTCATATCTATACATTAATCCTTGGCGAAAGCTGAAGTCAAAAAATTAAAATAGAATTGGTATGTTGTTTTTTAAATTGTCTTACAAAAGTAAAGTAGGAGAATTCTTAATACCAAATCTTAGCATTAAATTTGGATTCTGGTCTATATTGACATATGCAAAGATAACCCGGTTCTCTGGCCTCAATGATGCTTGCTCCCAAATTGGTTCGATTAGACTTGATACTTGGCACTCTGCTTTATGGCTTTTAAATTAAAAATAATTATTTATTGGTGTATAATTCTTGATTAAAAGGTTTTTTCATTTAGTTTTGAAATATGGTAAAGCATTTTATCATTTGGGAATTAAGTTTGTTATTTATTGAGTTACCAAGAGCTATATAATAGTAATTTTTAAAAGTAAGTGGCACCATCTTGGTAATACTCGAACTGTATAAGATCCATTAAGAGCTTTATTTGTCATATGTCTTTTATACAATTGGTCTTACCAAGGATCCATTTAGTAAAATCCATTTAATATTCTGCACAATAACTAATTCAATTTTTTGTCAAATAAATATTATTCTCAAGCTAAATAATATTTTTTATCTTAATTTTGTATGATAATTTAAGATTTTAACTTAACCAGATACAAATAATATTTTGATAAAAATGTTCCTATATGGTCCTGATGATTATGGTTATTTTTCCAATACATTTGTTTTAACTTAGCAAAATATGGCAAAAATTCTTACAATAAAACAAACCAGTCGCCAGTGGTGGCTCCTGTACTGGCTTGGGTATCATGCTCAAAATTAGAATCAGACAAATCAACACTTTTTTTATCCTTGTACATGTCGAACCATTCTACCAAGTCGGTTGATTTTACTTCGCCTTTGTACATTACGTGACGATTGTCTCTGAAGAACATTAGCTGAGGAAATCTAAGAATTGAATATTTTCTTATAAATTTTTCATCTTTGATAGCATGAATCTTAATGGATAAACCCTCGTTACCATTTGTCTCTTCTACAGTTCTTTTCAGCTCGTTCAGAGCATTGACTCTACTCTTATCCAAAGGATTGGAATTTACTTGATAAATTGGAATTAATTAAAATTTTTAAATATATAGAAGTCAACAAATACAAGCAATTAAGATGACATGTCTATTTTGATTTAGGTAATTATCTTTGTCCAGCGTTTCTTTGCTAATTTGATCAAGATCAAGAGTCAGTTCGGCTTGCAATTGGCAAATAATCAGCACCAAAGCAAACAATTTCAAAACCATTCTATTTTAAATACTTGAGAATGAACAAAATTTAAACTTTTTAAGAATTAGGAGATAAAATCTAATTCTAATTGGCAACTATGGTAAACATATTGAACTATCAAACACATGGCAGATAATTTTTCTTTATTATAAATAATTGACAACATATTTTTTGAATTTATTTTATTCGGCTTTAAATTTTAATTTTAAAATCAAAAAGAAAAAAAGAAAAAATATTTATCTAAAACCAAAAAATCCTTTGATAAAACCTTTGACACCTTGTTGAGCCTGAGCCTGTTGTCTCTGTTCGATTTTATCATCCAAGTTGGGCAATTCCAAGTGATTTAGTGCCAAGTCAAAGAACAATGGTTTGCATTGAACAGGCTCAAAATTGAGCGCCAATCGAGCCACATTGGTTTGCGTGCACAAGGTCGAATCTTCCAAATAAATATCTAGGCGATCAGTAAGCGGAATCTTTTCCAATTTATCCTTATTTTGCTCTTGCTCCTTCAAACTCAAGTCCTCCATTTTATCCTCAAGAAGCGCCTCAGCCTGAAGCTTAAATTTCAACTGTTCCAAATCAGTTCTCAATTTTTCCAATCTAGTTCTCATTTCATCAGCTTTGAGTTCACTTTT
>JAESIW010000118.1:2124657-2140291 GCA_016802295.1 Brachionus rotundiformis
CTTAATGGCTGTGTGGTATTGTTGGCGCCGTTTCTTAACGCCATTCAGTCCATTTTTAAACTTAAGTACACACAGCAAAAAGAGGACAGGATAGCCATTGGTGCCCGATCGGTCACTCTGGTCGATTTGAAGCGCTGCTGCATTAACCTGTTCTCGCAGATTGTTTCATTCAATTTGCCAGAGTACAAGGCTCGTGTGCTCGAGATCTACCTGAGTGGAATGAGCACCGAGGTCGACTATGTCAATCTGCAGCTGCTGTTTGCCTGTGGAAAGCTCTTGATTGGTGAATGGGTCCTTGACGAAATTAGAATGAAGCAATGCGTGGACAAAAAGGACAAGGCTCTCTACTGCTACAATCAGGTAGTGTCGCTGATTTGTGCACCACTTAAAGTAAACTCCCAAGCGCTGCACAACCATTCGTTTGCGCTGTGCATCTTTGATTGTCTAACGTCCATTATTTCGGCCGATTATCTCGGTAAATAAGCTTTTATTAAAATAAATTTTTAATGAAATTATTTCTTGATAATTGATAAGAAAAAAAAGTGATGAGTATAATTAGATGTGATCAAATAAGCACTTATTTAAATAAAAATTAATAATTTATTATTAATAGATAAGTGTTTTTAACTTTGAAATTTTGATTTGAGCAAAATTAAAAATTAGATCTATTTTTAATTAATTAAACAATACAATTTAAGAATATTTTATAAATTATTATCTCTTTAAATTCACTAGATAAAGATTGATCATTTAACAATATTGGATATTAGGGAAATTTTTTCATTTTTATTTTTAAATTTTAGAATTAATCTAAAATTAGAATTAATTAATTAAATTTTTAAGTTTCCATTTAGAATAATAATTTTTGTTTTGTTAATTTTAAAATAATGCTGTAAAGGTGTTCACTTAAAAGGATAGATTTAACTAAATATTAATTTAGGATAAAAAAGTAAATTAAATTATGAAGCATAATATTTTTTTATCTTTTATTCTAATGAACAAAGTTTTATTTAAAAAAATCATTGACTAATTAAATTGCTGAATGATCATTTTTCTCAAGGTACACTTAATGAAAACGATACCCAAATAGCCAAGTTGGCCATTTCTTGGATATGGCACTACATTCAATCCCAAATAAAGCGTCGATCACGTGACCATACAAAAGAAATGCATTCAGTAATATGCTCGGCATATCAGTGTCTAATAAGCATAATAATAACAAAGCCGGATGTTCTACGCGACAAGACAACTCTACAGACCATGACCAACTGCATTGAGATTGGAATATCGGGCTCTAACTCTCACTCGGACAATGAAACAGTGCTCAAATGGGACAAAGAGCTCAGACCGGCCAGTCTGCGCGTAAAAGAAGCAGCTGAATGTGTTCTATTTTACATGATGGAGCAAAGCTTTCAATCAAATGACCTGCAGCAACCACTTGCAGAAAAGGACTTTTCCGAATGTGCCAATGAATGGAAATACTACGCTCTAGAAGGCCAAGTGCTAATATCTGTTCTTGACCGACAACTATTGGAAAAGACATGTCCAATTTCTAAGCTAACACCACAAATAGTGGTTGTTTCAAGGACTGCATTTGGTCGCCAGGCTTGGCTAATGAATCAGCGGCAATCTCCGCTGACCAAAATAGACCGTCAAATTGACATCAATTACCGACTTAACAAAAACAATGAGGATATATTCGAGCCAAGCAAGAAAACCTACCAAATAGAGTCATATTTGGCAGAGAATCAAAATGGACCAAAGTGCGAACTGAGCGTACCAACCATAAATGACATAAGCTCCAAATTGTACAAACAAGTTTTGACCAAGTTCGAAAAGATAAAAAAAGATCAAATAGATTTAGAAAATGAGAGTAAAACTAAAATTTTAGATCAAAATAAAGAAATAAAGATTTACACTCAACTTGACGAGTCATTGAAGAGCAAAAATTGCGCTCAGTTCAGCACATCGTCGCGCATGTTCTTGGCCAATCTCGGCTTGGTAAAACAAGATTCAAAGTTACCAGGCGAATTTTACGAACTAACCAATATGACCGAGTGTGTACAAGACTTGGACAACATAGCCACGCGCACATACTCTCAAGCTCATGTATTTTACGTGCGGGCCAACAGCACTTCCACAAAATCCATACTGGACAGTGTGAATTCAACTTTGACAGCCAATTTCTATGATTTTGTCAATTCACTGGGATCTGTGGTGTCCAATGATGGAGACAAAAAGAAAAATATAAATCAATTGAATGGCATGGATAGCTTGATTTACTGGTCGGATTTTTGCAACGAGCTAAGCTTTGTTTTGCCAAACGGCTCGAGTGCATCAGGCTCGGACATGTTCAAGTCAAAAACCCAAACGCTACCAAGTGACCTCAAAGTTCTAATCATTTGGCTGGAGCAGATACAAGACGGTGAACATTTGCCAATTGACGAGCTTGCCCAAGAGACCGAATACCTGCTTGCCAACAATCTGTCCAGCAACAAACCAAAAGAAATCGTTTGCATCTATGTCCATCCGCTTCGAAATCGGCTCAACCGAATTTCGATCGGAAGCAACTTAAGCAAAAAGTAATTAAGGGAAAATATAAATTTTATTTTTTTTTATTTTTATTAAAAAATATACAAATAATACTTAAACAAAAATTTTATTTATTTTCAAAAGGTATTATTACACAATGCCTCTAATTGATGGCATGATAGTCAGCTCTAGAATGCTTAGCTCGATGATTCGGCAAACAGTGCTTAATATATTTAGACGCAAGCGTCTTGAGATTGATGAGTAAATTAACAAAATACTTAAAAATATTTTATTTTTTTAATAAATTATTTTTTCTTTTGCTCTCAAAGCTATCAACCGCCGCATGTGCGACGAAAGAATAAAATAGCTGAAATAATTAAAAAAAATCAAGTTAAAAAATCCGAGCCTGATTTGTACACATCGTTTCTAATGGGCCTCTAAAAAATACAGATATTTGATGATTTTCGATTTTTTTTTTCTTTTTTTTTTTTGGATAATTAATTTTCATTCCATTTTAAATTTTTTTTGTGAATAAAAAAAATACAATTTAAAGCACGCTTTATCTTTTTTGGCACAACCTGAAAAGGTGTTTAAAGACCTTTTTTCTCTTTTTTAAAATTAATAATAAAAATAGTTAATAATATTTTTAGCTATGACAATATGCTTTTAATAAATTGGATCCTGAGAAATCTTTCACAGCTTGTGCGCCAAAGTTTTGTCCTTTCATTGCTGTTTTGTTTGTCTGTATCGATTTCCATACTTCTATATTCATTGTTTTACAATTGGTACTTGCCAAAGCCGTTCATAAATCGCGCCATAGACTTTGGTCTCTATCCGCCGAATGAGTTGATTGGCGAAGTGAGCTTGTTTGATCGTCCTAGCCACACACTTCATCAGGGCCAAGAGTACAGAATAAGGCTGCTTTTGGACTTGCCCGAGTCGGACTTGAATTTTGACTTGGGCATGTTCGGAGTCACGCTCGATGTGCTGGACATTGACGGCCGTAAAACTACTACCATTAAAACAATGGGAACTCTTGTCTACAAATCATTTTTGCTCAGAAGCATAACCACTTTACTCTACTTTCCATTGTATTTGTTGGGTCGTTTTGAGCAGAGACAAAGTGTAAATTTGCTAATAAAAGAGAATTTTGTTGACAATGCGGTATAAAAGATAGTCTTAAAAAAATAATAATAAAATATAGAATTTTCTTTTTATTTAAGTATATGCCGGCATATAAAATAATTGTCAAAATCCACGGCAATGTGCAATACTACTCGGCTAAGTTGGACATTGAGGCCAAATTCTCTGGTTTAAAGTATTACATCCATTCATGGTTCTTTATTTCATCACTGTTAATAACAGCTTGGCTCACAATGATCATCTACCTGCTTATATTGTCTAGTTTCTATGACTTGCGCAGTTTGGTTTTTCCAACCAAGGATAAGAGTGACCAAAACGATGATAGGGTGGTAAAATATCTAAGTCAAGAGCTTAGAAAACAAGACTCACCAAATGCAAAAACCAAAGAAGAATTACATCTTAGATTTAAAGAGAATTTATCAGCTTTTAAAGAGTATTTAAACAGATATGAATAAAAAATATTTTTGAATATTTATTTTTTTTTTAGTTGTTTTGAGAATGAAATTTTTAATAAAGAGAAATTTTTTAATTTTTTATTTAAGATTGAAAAAATGCACTCGAAAATAAAATTATTTGTTAATTGAGTTTGATTTTTTTCAAGACACCTAAACATTTTTAATCAAATTAAAAATAAATTTATCAAATTGGAAAAATTTTTTCAGGTACATGTTATTAAATATTAAATATTTTGCTTGATTTGTTTCTTCGTTTTATAAATTAAATATTAATAATCGAGAGGCTTTGATGAATTTAAAAAGATAGTTTTATATTAGTCGACTATTTTAAAATATTTATTGATAATCAGTTTAAATTTTTAAAGCAAAACAATATAATTTATTTGTTTATTAATTGATACTAAACATATGTTTAGTACACTTAAGCAGTTTTTAATCAAATTAAGAATAAATTTTACCAAATTGGAAAAATCATCTTAAGTTTATGTATATTTTAAATTAATAAAAATCTTAATATTTTATGTTACTTAATTATTTTTTTATAAATTAATAAATAGAATTTAAAAATTTCATATGCTTATTTTCAACAAAGCGCTTGCCAATCTTATTATTACCAAAGTTTCTCTTTTTACTTTAGCTTACATTTTTTAATTTAGAAATTTTTTCATGATTATCTAGTTTTTGGTTACCGGAAACTAGTGCTATTTTTACCACAATATTCTTGCTGATAATTAATTTTGATTATAAAATAAGTCTTTAATTAAACAAATAATTTACTTATTTTTCAAATTTGTATAGCTTTTTCTCAATTTTAAATTTATTTTCAAATAAATTGGCTTAAATCATGTGTTTTGATGTACATAATGGCTTATTAGTCGAGTAGGAGATGAGGTATTTAAAATGTGTGCCAAGCGATAAAGTTAAAAAAAGAACTCAACAAGTTGGTTCAACTCATTTTCTATCTTTCTCTCGAATAGATTGCGAGAGAAGTTTCTAAAATATGCTCAAAGATAAGCACTATAGATGAAGACAAGCATAAAAACATTTGGTCCAAAATTTTTAAACTTAATTTTCAAAATAATCAAAACAAATTCGCTGAACAGCTAGTCAAAACTTGATATGATAAGATGCCATTAAGTCAATCATTCAGCATACACATTTAACAAATATTTGCCCAAATTAAATTAGTAAAAATATTTAACCAAAAATGAGCCACCACTGATTGCCAAGAAAAAATTAATTTATGTTTGAAAAAAATTTTAAATTAAGTTTTGCCACAGCGAGCCAATATCAAAGACATCAAGTTAAATAGGACCAAACAAAAGATCTATTGACATTTAGAACAATTAGTTCTAAGCCACGAACACATATTTTTTTTGTATAAAAATTTTTAAAAATTTATTTATTTATTTCTATTTTTGCTAAAGTCTATTGATGTGGCAGTGCCTAGAAAATGTGCGAGTATATTTCCAAGAGGGCATCCAATATAATCATTACTTAATTCGCATATTTAGCATATTATGCTTACACTCAGCATTCTCAACTTGCCACCGTTAGTTAAAACGTAGATATTTTTCAAGTCTAACAACTCTGGATGCTGTGCAAAAAGCTCTTACCACGCTCTCTCACTCTCTTTCTCTATCTCTCTCTCTCTCTTTCTTACAAACATCTCCAATCTCTAACTTTCTCTCCGTTGGTTCATCTGCAGCTCTAAACTAAAAGCAAACTTTTAAATTTTAGAAACATTTAATTGTGAATTATGGAACTAAGTGGAATACTTTCATTTATTGGATTGTTTGGAGTAGTGTTGTCGGCTTTGGTCGGTGTTGCTTACTACAGCTTGAAGGAGCCGAGTGAAGAGAGTGGCACCGAGGCGGTAGAGACCAAGAAGAGTGCCCGAAAGGCCAAGAAAAACGATGCTCCCAGGAAGAAAGTGGAAAAGCCAAAGAAGAGAAAAAACTCCGGCTCGTCGACTGTTGAGCTTGTCGACGCGCCTGAAGAAGAGCCCATAGTGATCATTCCAGATCCATTTACCAACAAAGTGAGCTCTCGGTTCGCCGGAGCACCGGCCAAGAAGCCCGATTCTCACAAAAAGCAAGCTGACGAGGCTGCTGTTGCCCAGAAGACAGTCAGGACTGAAGCCAAGGTAGAAGTCAACAAGAGCGACAAGGTTAAACCGCAAGCAACAGTAAAGCCGAGCAAGGTGGCCCAGCCAGTTGAGGAGAAGAAAAGTAGCAAAACCGAGCTCAAGCAGCAAAGTGTGCCAATGGATCAAGCTCAAATGCAAGTACAAGCAATGGTGGCCAAATCGAATGAAGTTGAAAAGTTGAACGCCAAAATCAAAGAAATGGACAAAACACTCAGTGACAAATTGTCCACTATTGACCATTTGAATAGATTCAACGAGGACCTCAAGACCAAGTTGGACGATGCTAGAAAATCCAGTGGTAAAATTCAGTCCGAATTCGATGCCCAAAAGCAAACAAATCAGGTCATACAAAGAGAGCTTACTCGCTTGACTACTCTGGTTTCTTCATTAGAAAAAGAAAAGCTGCAATTAAGACACGAAATAGAGATAGCCAGAGTGCAACAAGCTAAGCCGGTCGACAACAACGATGCTCTTGTGGCTCGCATTGAGCAATTGAGCAACGAGCTGGCTGACCGAAATAACAATGTTAATCAACTAAAGATGAAAAATCAAGAACTCGAGTCAAGACTAAATGATTCAAATGAACAAAGCACAGGCATGTACAATCGTTTGCAAACACAAGAAGCTCTCATCAAAGTAATTAAATAAGTATTTTAATTCTTTTTGGTGTATAGGTCTAAGTAGACTAGTGGTTCGAGTAGGGTAAGTTGGATCATTAGATCCATAGCACAATACCCATGGCCGATGATTTGAAAATCATGTTCAACTGCAATGATATTAAATGATTATTGTTATCCCTGAATGAGGCCTTTGCAATCTTTTAGTCTCAAGATGTCATCTAATTTTGTTTAAAACATCTGCTTTTGTTTAAAATTGGTATAATGTTAAGTTAGTTTTGAACTTGGGGAAAAAATTTAATTCTTTTACCAAGTCATGCGAGTTTTTTCCTTGATTTAAAAAAATCCTTCAATTGTCCAGGCATAATTCCAAATTAATAAAATAAATAAAGCATCTTCAAGTAGATGATCATTCTAAGAGATTATCTTTAGATACTAGAATTAATCTTTAATCTGACATAAAGAATTTTAATGTAGCGCGCTTTAATAAATAAAAAATTAAAAAAAAATATTTTTTCTCAACTCATTTTTTGTTAAGTTTATTTTCGAGGTTTTTTCTTTCAAAAATATCTGTAAGAATTTCATTTTTAAATTTAATTATATTTTATAGATTTTATTAATGGTTTTGAAAAAGAATTTTTTTATTTTTAAAATAACATCTAAAACGTGTTACATTAAAAATTATTTCAACTAAATTAAAGATAAACTCTTTGAATCGAAATGATATTTTGAATTGATAATCAACTTCAAGATGCTTAAAACAAGATGTCTAATTTATTGCCATTTTTTTAATTATGACTTAACTGAATTACTTTGAGCAAAATATTAACCCTAAATAATCTCTTGAAATTAAAAATCATTCTTCTAAACAGCAATTGGAAATAAAATTGGAGAGATCTGTACCTTTGGATACACTCAAACAAAAAGAAGTCGAGTTGAAAAGCTTACAATCTCAAATCGAATCATTGCGGGTATACGGATGCCAAAAAGAAAGTGATCTCAACTGTTTAAAGTCCAAAATTGACGAACTGACCAGCCAACTTGAACAAGCCAACGCCAACAACAAGTCAGCTGAGCAAAATAGTTTGAGAAATGAAGTTGAAAAGCTGGAATCACAAATCAGGGTAAATTGGTTGCCATGACAACAATCAAAAGCTAAAAAAAATTTTCTACCAAAAAGGATTACCAAGCTGAATTGAATGACTTAAAAAGTCAGAATTCGACTAAAGAAACTCAACTTGAACAGTTGAGGTCCCAACTTGACCAAAATCAGACTCGAGTAGATTCACTAGAGGCTACAAATAGCCAACTGAGAGCTGAGCTTGCCTCCAGTGCCAATGCACAAGCTCAAATTGATAAAACAAGTGATCAATTAAAAAGCCTCCAGGAAGAGTTGAACGCAAAAAATGGTCAGATTGGAAATTTAGAGAACGAGCTGCAAATATTCCGGAATAAAATTGACCAACAATCTAGCCAAGCTGATGAAAAGATACAAAATTTAGAAAACGAGTTAAAAAATAAAAATGATCAAAATGAATCATTAACAAACGAGCTTGCTCAATTAAAAGACACAAGCCAAGTTGAGCTAAAAAGAAAACAATCTGAATTGGAAAGTCTACGTGTAGAAATGGCCAAGATAAGCGAGTGTGGCAATCAAAATGAACAACTGAATGAACGCATTCGCCAACTAGAATCTACACTTAATCTCAAACAGACCCAATTGGACGAGTCGTTCAACCATGTACAACACTTGAATAAAGTTATAGGTGAAAAAGACACCTCTATTGGCGAAAAGCAGAGACAATTGGACGAGTCGTTCAACCATGTACAACATTTGAATCAAGTGATAGGTGAAAAGCAGAAACAGTTGGACGAGTCGTTCAACCATGTACAACATTTGAATCAAGTAATAGGTGAAAAAAGTAATCAATTGGACAAGGCGATTGAAGAGAAGGACAATCGTTCGAGTGAGTTGAATCATGTGGAACAACAAATTGGTCAGCTAAGAGACGAAAACGAAAAGCTTAAGCAACAAATAGAATCGCTTGAAGAGTTAAATTCAAAAATTGAACAATTAAGCCGCCAAAATGAAGAGCTAGTGACAAAAAATTTGTCTTTAACTTCCACTTTGCAGCAAACTGTGAGTATTTTTTTTAAGTTTAAAAATAAGTACTTTATTTTATAAACATTGTATAGAAATTTTTTGAAAAAATATATTTCTAAGCTAAGATATTTTAGGAATCGAGTTTGAATAGTTTAGAGACTATGATCATCAAAAGAGAAACATATCTAATGAATCAAATAAAAAAGGTAACTATTGGATGATTCTAGTTATTTGTTAAATGTTATTGTGAATTTATCTTGTTTATTTGTTTATCTATAATGCATTATTTTCTATTTACATTAAATATTTGTCAAGTTGTCGTCTTTGAATATTTAAATTGAACACTTTAATTTTGCTAGTTTTGTTTACACTAATCAAAAATTTTAATTATTAAAAATAGGCTAATGCTATGGCCTCGAAATCACGTGATCAATAAATTTTTTTCTTAAATTTTTACTATTTAATAATTTTTAATGATAAACTCTATTGAATGTTTTTGATAATTAAGAGGTCAAACACACAGCTATCTGCTTTATTTATTTAATTTAATATTTACTCAAATATTAAACGTGTTTAATTGATGAAAAATTTAAGCTAAAAAAAAATTTTTAAATTAAAAACTCAATCAGTGAATAGATTAGATTTTATTTTCTCTTTAAATAAAATATTTTTATCTCATAGAATGAATCAAATGGTCAAGAAAATGGTCTCATTTACGCTCAATTGGAAGAAATTAAACGCGAAAATGAAAATTTAAAAAGCTTGCTTGAAGAAGAGATAAAAGCAAGCAAAGCTAATTTAACAGAGAGAGCCAGAATTCGTGATTTGATCAAGATTGGCCAAGATGCACTACAACACGAACAACTTGAACTTCTTGAGCGTTTAGATAATAAAATGAACGGAACCAATGGAACCAATGGAACTAATGGAACTAATGGAACCAATGGACACTAACTTTTTAATCATACATTCATTTATTTTAATTGAGCTGATAATTTTTAGTTTTAATCACAATTAAGATTAGTTATAAAGACTTTAAATTCTCGTTTTTCTTTATCTATTTTGTTTTTTTTTCCAATTTAATTTTTAATCAATAAAATATCTATTTAGAAAAAAAAATTCTTAGTTTTATTCAATTTTAAATTATGCAAAAATCAAGTTTATTTTTCACGTTTATAAAATATATATATATATCAAATAAGAGAGAGTAATGTTCATAAAATTATTTTTTTTCTTTATCTTAAATTAAAATTTAATTAAAAATAAAAAAAAAAAAAGTATATAAAAATGCTGCCGTCATTGCTAAGCCCAAATAAGCTAAAAAAGATCCTAACCACTACATCTGGTTTTTATGACAAATTTCGCATTATCGAAGCCAATTTAGGAGATAATACAGAAAATTATAAAAAGTTATCATAATTGGTTCAAATATTGTCCATTTTGGTTTACTTTTTTTTTGCAGTGCTCACATTGACAAAGCAATTTTCCTCAACACACTCGAATGTGCCGAAAACACTGAACTAAATCCGCGCAATGTTCCCAAGCCAGACTGCTTCAAAGACTATGTTGGCTCCATGGGCATTGGCAACAAACACCATCTAATTTTGTACGACCGTAGTCAGTACGGATTTTACGCTTCGTCAAGAATGTGGTGGGTGTTCAGGTTGTTCGGACACGAAAACGTGTCCATACTAAACGGAGGTCTCAGACTCTGGGCCATGCACAACTACGAGTTGAGCACAGAAATGCCAAATTTTACAAAAGAAAAATTCACCATCAATTTGAACAAAGATCTGATCAGAGACTATGAAGCCGTTCAGAAAAACATTGCCTCACCACATGAGCAATTAGTTGATTGCCGAAGCTCAGACGAATTCAATTCAATCAATGAACATGGTGTTGCCAATCACATTCCTGGCGCAAAAAATGTCTCCTACACCGACTTGTTTGACAAAGAAAATGGCACAATCAAAGACAAACAAGACTTATTAAATTGTAATTTAAGAAAAATATTATTTATTTTCAGCAAAAATAAGATAATTTTAATAAAGTATTCGAAGAGAACAATGTAGATTTGTCAAAGCCAATGGTGGCCAGTTGCCTGACTGGTATGACTGCATGCAGTTTAGCGCTAGCTGCACATCTCGCAGGAAAATCAACTGTTCCTGTCTATTATGTAAGCTTATAATCTCAAAGCATTAGAGATTTAAATTATTTAATTAATTCTTAAGGGCTCATGGACCGAGTTTTCTAAAAAGCAAAGCAATTAGGAATTTTCCGATTGAAATAATCATAATTTTGAAATAAAAAAAATTTAAAAAGAAAAAAATAAAATTATTTTAATTCAGTTGCTCTTGTCTACCTTTGTTAAATGTTTGACTTGGAAATTTACTACATTAGCATTAAACGAAAGCCTGGCAAAGAGCTGCTTTCATTTTTCTCTTTATTTTTATATTTTTAATTAAAAAAATAAATTTCAAACTAAATGAGTTTATCTTCGGCGTTTAGTAAATGCCTGGGTAGCAACGGCGTCTCAGCCAAGAACTAGTTAAATAAAAGAAAATAAATAATTTAATAATTTTATTTAGAAAAAATAGAAAAAAAAATTAAAAAAAAAAATACAAAAAAAAAGGTAGAAAAAAATGTCTAGCTTTAAAAAGGTGGACTCGTCGGCGTCGTTCACAGTCAGCGTGGACGACACTAGTCAAAAGTCGTGCTCATCTTCGGCCAGTCTTCAGGAGTCGTTCAAAGCCTACCGCGAACACAAACTAGTAAGAATACTTAAGCACAATTAGCCATCTTTACCTAACAGTATTAAAAAATTTAGTCAACAATTTAATGCTGTCTGGTAAGACGGGAACAGTGCTTGACAATTAAAATCGACCGTAGCTAAAAACGCGTAGAAAAAAATATTCTACGCTATTTTCGGCTACGAAATTAGGTTAATAATAAGACTTGGTATAGAATTGCTCTACAATTTGTGCATATGTTTTTTTCTAGATTAAGCAAACTAAATATTTCACTATTTTCTCTAAAATTGTGTTCTATGTGACGAAAAACGATTCGTATTTATACTCGAGCCGGACCTGGCCAAACAAAACAAAGTCCTTCTCTTTGCTATTCGTCGCTAATCTAACAAATAACACAAAAATAAACAAATAGTCGCAACTTAGGCAAATCGTGACTATTGTTTAGTTTAGAATCTATCTTATCTTTGTATAATATAAACAAAAATAGCTGGATTATTTGTTCCTAGAACAAAGATTTAGCCAAAGTTTAGACTACCTTGATAAAATTTGCGCGCTTGTTACACGCTAAGTAAAGGAAAATTAATTGCGAGTAAATAAGGAAAATATTTGTCATTAGTTAAAGGCGTTGTTTTCTCTGGATTAAGCATTTTTGTTATTTCCTTTTACATAAGCAGCGAGCAGGGATTAAGATGGCCTTGTAGATACCTTGAAAAATGCCCAAATTCCGACTTTGCTAATCTTGATTGTAAACAAGGATGAAATTAAGCAAAAAATTAATGAGGCTAATAAGAATGCGCGTAAGAGCTTTCGGTCTAATCCGGACCGAATGATGCAATTGCGTTTAAAGTTTGTCCAACAAGCAAAAAAGTACTTCAATGTTCCCTATGCCAAAAAGTATTTCGCTCCTGACTGTAAGAAATATTTGATTTATTTTATTTAGTTGTTTGTTTGAGTCTTTTGTAATGTTGATTTTTGCTTCTCACTTCAAAAGTCTAACACCTTTTGACAAAATTGATCTTAAACCATTTTTTTTCTATTCTAATTTTGGTTTTTATGATTTAAAACAAACATAAAATTCTACTTTAAAAACAATCATTACATCATGCTAAACTCAACAAACTAATTCACTATTCCTGCTACAAATGTAGGCTACACACGCTACAATTGTAGGCTACATTTGTAGGCTACACACGCTACAATTGTAGTCAATGTAGCCAGCAATTATTTATTGACTATTTGTATTGCACAAAAGCTCCCGAGTACCATTCCAAATTGTTTCTGGATTGCTGTGGTCTTGTTCGACGAGTAATGCGCGACCTCGAGTATGACTTCGGATTCAGGATTGGAGGCGGAAATCAGGCCTACATGTTCGACACATTGCCTAAATCGATTGAAAAATTGGAAGATGTAAAACCAGGCGATTTGGTATTTATTCAAGCAATTTATTACAATCCGAAAAGTACTAATTAGCAAATTTTTATTTTTTTAATTTTTTTTAAGAATAATTTAATTAATTAGTTTTTGTTGTTGATATTTGTTTTAAAATTATTTATTTTATTTAAGTGAAAAAGCAGCCGCACAATATAACTCATGTGGAAATAATGCTTGGCGAAGGCGAAAAGACCATCGGTGCTCGATGGAACAATGGCAAGGTCCAAGTTTTCGACTCGTACAAATTTGTCTCCAAAAGCTATCATTCTCAAGAGTATTTCATAAAATCTATTGATCCTTGGCTATTGGGTCTGTGTCGCAGCTATTGTACCAAGCATCCGTGGCGCTACAATACAGTTCTACGCAATAAAAAGTCCATATTCTATTTGGATCAAGAGAAAAAGTTTAAAAAATCAGCATCTGCCAACGACTTGAACAAAAAGAAAAAAAAGAAAAAAAGAAAAAAGAAGAAGAGGGTTAAGTGTGCCAAGAGTGAAAAAAATGATGATGTTGATGCCTCTGTTGAATCAAATCAATTAGTTGAAGAAAAATGTGATCCGAACAAACATAGTGACCAGGACAATGAGGACGAATCAGATGAACAAGATAGTCAAAAAGATGATGAAAATGACGACAATGAGGACGAGCAAGACGAACCAGCTGAGCAAGAAGATCAACCACCAACTTATTTTGACGATTTTTATCTAAATCAAACCAAAAACCCGTCTAATGACCTGCGTCCATTTACTTCAATTGAACGAGGCTTTAATATTCTAAATATTAAATAATTAAAAAAAGAATTCCCAATTTTATTTTGTTGCCATTCTTTTCACAACACAATGATCTAATTAAATTATGCTTTACCTGGTTAAATAAAAAAAAATACATTTATTTATATTCAATGTTCAATTTGTTGCCAAGTTTAATTTAAAATACCAGCGTCACTGTTTAGAATTGAGCCACAATCATTTCAACTTAAATAGAAGCTTTTTTTTTTCCATTTTAGATTTTAATTGTTATTTAGACAATTACTATTAATAATAGATGATTATTCAATTCAATTTTTTAAGTATATTATTCTAATTTTAATAAAAAATTCATCCAATTTTAGACTTTCATTTGAAAATAAATTAACCAACAAAAAATAAATTTTAGATTTTTATAATGTGAAATGATGATGCCAGAACAACAAGTTAACTTGCCACAGTCCAAATTTGGTCTTGGCTCCGATCATTCGGACATGATTGTGTTTCTAATTCGCTTTTTTCGCATCTCAGCCGTTGTCTATGTGGCATGGCTCATTGGCTACTTCAATCTTAGCTTTTCATGGGTGCTGGTGTGCGTTTTCTTGTATTTGCTGAG
This sequence comes from Brachionus rotundiformis, assembly GCA_016802295.1. Taxonomy (NCBI): domain Eukaryota; kingdom Metazoa; phylum Rotifera; class Eurotatoria; order Ploima; family Brachionidae; genus Brachionus; species Brachionus rotundiformis. The sequence goes on from JAESIW010000118.1 coordinate 2,139,201, forward strand.
AGAGAGAAACTCGAGTGCAAGACAGACCAAAGCAGAGGTGATCAAAGCACTTGGCATAAATGAACGAGATGCCATACTGGCCAGACTAGACGATGTTCCTGCATGGGTCTATTTCCCGGACAAAGAAAGAGTCGAATGGCTTAACAAGATATTAAAAATCATCTGGCCTCATCTCAGGGCCTACATGTCCACTACTTTGGTCAATGTGATCGAACCCATCATAAATCAATACTCAACCAATTTTATTGGTAAAGTTAAATTCAAAGAAATCGACTTAGGAGACATTGTAATCAATAGATTATTTATAATTTAATAATTTTTTGGTAATTATTTATTTGTAAAATTTAACAGCCTCCTAGGATCACAAGTATTAAAGTTTATACAGAAAATGTGCCTCCTGGTGAAGTTCTATTCGATTGTGAAATTATGTAATTAAATTTAATAATAATAATATTATTATTTTATCTCTGTATTTTAATTTAAAGGTATGCAGGTGATGCAAATATTTCATTGTCGGCTAGTAAGTTTCAAGCTGGAGTCAAAGATTTACAGGTAAAAATAGATATGAGAAATATTTTTATTTATAAAATGACAAATAATCTAATTTAAGTTTCATGGTAACTTGAGAGTTATCCTAAAGCCGCTGTGCAACAGAATACCATTTTTTGCCGCAGCATCAGCTTTCTTTCTAAACAAACCAGTAGGTTTTTTAACACAAAAAATAAAAAAAAATACAAATATTTTATTTATTATTTATTTAGCAAGTAGACTTTAATTTGACCAACATAGCCAATGCATTCGATTTGCCAGGCTTGCGAAACCTAATCGACAACATAATCGAGGACTCAATAGCCAAGACACTAGTGCTTCCCAATCGATTGGTAATACCCATAATTCCAGACCTAAAACTAGACGAATTGGATGATATGAAAAAAGTGCGACCAAAGGGAGTTCTCCGTATAAATGTGGTCAAGGGTCTTAATTTGAAAAAAGCCGATTTGGGGGTTTTTGGTGCTGGCAAATCGGACCCTTATGTTAAAATAACTGGCATAGGCCTACCAAAACGCACTAAGACAATATCGAACAGCACT
>JAESIW010000118.1:2140480-2158486 GCA_016802295.1 Brachionus rotundiformis
GTGATACCTATAATTCCAGACCTAAAACTAGACGAATTGGATGATATGAAAAAAGTGCGACCAAAGGGAGTTCTCCGTATAAATGTGGTCAAGGGTCTTAATTTGAAAAAAGCCGATTTGGGCGTTTTTGGTGCTGGCAAATCGGACCCTTATGTTAAAATAACTGGCATAGGCCTACCAAAACGCACTAAGACAATATCGAACAGCACTGATCCCATTTGGAACGAAACATTTGATTTCATGCTTGAAGACGATCTGATCCAAACACCTGACATTTTAATCCAATGTTTTGATAGTGATGAGATGAACGATGACTTCCTAGGCTCTGTTGAGATTAATGTAGAAAACATAATTTACAAGGGATACGAAGAAGGAGTTAGTACACACATACACACATGTTTTAATTTTTGAATTCAAATTTAAACATGTACTGACATTTTTTTTGTCTTAAACATAATTTTTTTTTAGATCTATAAGCTTAAAGGAGTCTCGCGAGGTGAATTGATTCTGCGCCTAGAGTGGTTTACTGTATCCACCGAGAGTAACAAGCTTAATGAAATACTTGCTAAAAAGTCCCTGAACCAACAGCAGACTTCTTGTTTACTTTTAGTAGACCTAAAATCAGCCTCTGATTTACCTGTTTGATTATATTAATATTTTTAATTTAAATGTATTAATTATTAAAATTTTTAAGATGGTTATAAATAAATCAGGAGTTTCTGAACCCAATCCAAGGGTTATTTTCACGATCAAAGATGTTGATCAAGAATCAAGCTGTTTGGAAAAAACCACTCACCCCAAATGGAATCAAAATTTCTGCTTTTTTGTTCAAAATCCTCAAAGTGAATTTTTAATGTGCAAAATAAATGACGATAAATCAAAAAAAGCCATTGCCAATCTACAAATTGGCCTTAAAGATTTGCTAATCGAAGACAACCTCGAGCTTAGTCGAGTGTTCGATCTTAGAACTTTGATAAATGATTACAATCCGAAGATAAATCTCAATCTTAGATTATATGTAAAAAAAAAATTAATTTAATTATTTGTTATTTTTATTTTTATTAAAAAAGATTTTATGCGGTAGTTTTAGACCAGAACCGGAAAAAGTTGTAATCGAAAAAGCTCCAAGTTTTGATCAAAGTCCACCACAATATTCCAAAGAAAATATTTTAACACAAAGGTATGTTTGAGTTTTTAAATTCATTAATTGAGTAAAAAATTAAATTATTTCCAGCGAATTTGGTAAAATTCACATTTCAATGGAATACATTATGGACGAGAGTGTATTTAGACTGACAGTGATTGAATGCAAAAATCTGTGCCAAGTTCATCATTCAAATTTGCCAGACCCTTATGTCAAAATCATTCTCGAGCCTGAAAAGAAGTCAAAGAAAAAATCACGTGCCATCCATGACGAACTTAGTCCGGTTTTTAATGACATGTATAATTATCATTTTCTTAATTATATTTTTGTGAAATTTTAAATTTAATTCAATCAGATTTCAATGGAACATTACTTACGGTGAGCTCAAGAGGCGCCAAATTTGTCTGAGTGTAAAAAATGACAAGCCAATGTTGACCAGTGAAAAAACTTTCATGGGACAGCTATGGATCGATTTGTCAAATTTGACTCCAAATGTTTTAATAGATAAATGGTACGATTTAAGAGATGAAAAAGACACAAAATTTTCATTTAACTATTGTGATTGAAAAAAAGAATATAAATAAAATTAATAGGCTTGAGTTTAGTAGAAATAATTTTTAAAATAATATGCTTTTTAGTTAATAAATGATAAAATTTAATATTAAATATTTTTTATTTATTTTTTTGGTTTTAATTTTGAATTAAAAAAAATATATATGTTTTAAGACATAACTTTTTTTTATCATGACTCAAATATGTCAAGTTCTCACAATAGATAAGTATGCCAAATATAAAACTAATTTTAACTAGTTTGGTCTCAAAATTAAAATGATTATTTCACTGATAATATTTCTGTTGTCTAATAGTCTGGTCGAAAACCGCCCCCAGGGTTGGCCCTTTGTCACCGATCCATCAACACCAACAAACATATTACCAGTTAATAATCAGCTTTTTTCTTCTCACATACCTGATTCAATAATTCGAGACTATTCTCCTTTGGTCTATCTACACAGCGAAGAAGTATTCTTTCCTTCTGATGTGGAACATTTTTTGGACAATGTGAATATTGAGCCTGATCATATGAGCACAATTGAACCATTGGAATGTGAAGCTTGTACTAATTTGACATTTTTTTCCGGCTTCAATCCAGCCGAAAATATCCAAAGAGCTCCTGTATACGCCTTGGTAGTCAACAAAGACCATAATGTCGTCGATGTGTTTTACTTTTATTTCTACCCGTTTAATTTGGGAAAGCGAGTCTGTGTTGGCATTAAAGTAAATAATGTTTGCATTGGGTATTACTCGTATTTTGGTAATCATGTCGGAGACTGGGAACATGTTAGTGTCAGATTTGAAAATGGACGACCGCAAAAAATTTACTATAGCTCACACAATTTTGGTGTCCTGGTTCCGTGGACATCTGCCACCGCTCATTCTGAATTTCCAACTCATCCAATTGCCTATTGTGCTGATGGATCACATGGATGCTATCCGACCAAAGGCGACTATGTATACAATCAAATACCAAATGGTGAATCGCTTGTCGATAGATCAAACGATGGTATTTTGTGGAAAACATGGGAAAATGTTGTCATTCTAAGAGTCAATGAGCAAAATAAATGCTGTTATGATTCTAATAATAATTATTTAAGTGATGTAATAATTAAAAATGGTTTTAATTGGATTGATTTTAATGGCAGATGGGGAAACAAGCAAGGCTTGACTTGTCTTTTTGGGCAGTGTGTTTTAGAAGGTGGACCAAGTGGTCCTTTTAAAAAAGGCTTTATTTTTAGTCCTGATTTAAATTGACAAATCTAGTTATCTTCAAAATTGTTATTTTTTTTTTATTAAAAAAATATAATTATTATGACAAAAAAATATTTTATAAAATTTTATTAAAGATTAAAGAGGACAAATTTTAATCTATATGTTTTAAATTTAGATTATCAGAGTATTATTAATCAAACAATTAAAATTAAACGTTGAATTATAATTTTTGATAAGTATAAAGAAAATGCATCAATTTAAAAAAAATTATTAAATTTAGATTAAAAATGTATCTATGTGTTAACGGACCTCTAACTTGTCTTTCAGATCTTAGCACTTTTTAAGCCATTAAGAATAAAAAGAAAGTATTAAAGCAGTCTTTTATTGACCAAGAGAAAGTAAGAGCTATAATTTAAATCCTATAGTCAGAAAAACTTACATTTTTATTAAAATAAAGTCAATTTATAAAATAAATGAATTAAAATATATTCTTATTAATATTAAAAAATCAGATTATGATTATTTTTAATCAATTTTTAATCGGATTAAATAGATATCAGTTATATTTGATTTGATTTTGATCATATAGAAAAAAAATACCCTAATTTTTTTCTTTTAAATAATTATTTAATAAATTAACTGGAATTGATGAAAATGTTATTCTATTTTTTATTTATAAATATAAATAATATCATAAAAATCGAGCTTTAATTAGTCATTTTTTACACATGCTATGTTAGCTACAATAAATTGTTCTAATAAATGATCAATAATCCGATTAAATTCTTATTAACTAATTGATTAATAATTAAATTTAAAATGCCCTACAAAACATATCCAAGCAAATAATAACACAAAATGGAACACTGTCGATAAGACAATAAAATTAACTTTTCATCGATCTTTATCGATATTTATAGATTGTTTACTGACCTGAATATATATTTATATATATATAAAATAAATATATAAAATATGTTTTTATAACTAAACGCGATTTTTCTCAACTAAAGTTTATCATTTGTCTAAAAAATGGATTCTCATAAAACTCTTATCTTAATTTAAATTCGCTATTACTCACCAGCTTTACCTGTTAGGCTTTTTTCTAATTTAATTTTTAATTTTTAATTTTTAGCATTCATATTATTATTATTTTTATTAGTAAATTAAAATTAGTTGTTTTTTTTTTTTGTTTATTAGACATAAAAATGCTCAAATTAGTGCTATTGCCATTGGCATTACTAATTAGCCCATTGTGTGCCAATTTGTGCATTTCGAACACAGACTGCAAGCAATGCATAACATCTGTGCACGAGTGTGCCTGGTGCAGCTTTGAAGACCTTGACCCGGACTCGAATCGATGCGACTATTACGAGAATGTGGCCAGGTCGTGTCCATCCGAGCACATGTTTTATCCAAGCAACAAAGCTGAGGTGAGACGCGACGAGGCGTTCAAGCCGCTGGACTCGTTTGGTTCGGCGGTGCAAATCAAGCCGCAAAAAATCGACCTAAAGGTGCGCGCACACGCACCAATCCGCTTCAACATATCCTACCAACTGGCCGAAGACTATCCGGTCGATTTGTACTTTCTAATGGACTTGTCCAATTCGATGGACGTGCACAAGACAAAATTGTCCAAATTGGGACAATTGTTGGCCAACAGCATGAGAAATATAACAAAAAATTTTCGTCTTGGATTTGGCTCGTTTGTGGAGAAAGAAACGCTACCGTTCGTGAACACGGCGCCTAGGTCCATGAACAATCCGTGCATGAGCTCGGACCGGAGCCGCGAGGGCCAGTGCGAGCCGCCCTATGGCTACATCCATCACATGACACTCACTGACGACTCGAATCTATTCGAACAAGAAGTGACCGCTGCCAAAGTAAGCGGCAATTTGGACTCGCCAGAGGGTGGTCTCGACGCGCTAATGCAAGTGATTGTGTGCGAGAAAGAGATCGGCTGGCGGCCTGCTAGTCGAAAATTGATCGTATTTTCGACCGATTCGGGCTTTCACTATGCTGGCGATGGCAAACTAGCCGGCATAGTCGAACCAAACGATGCCAAGTGTCATCTGAACGCCCAGCGAAGATACACACACTCGTTGCTGCAAGACTATCCGTCAATTGGTCAAATAAACCACAAAATAAGCCAAAACAATGTTAATTTGATATTTGCGGTGGTGCGCGATCAGGCCAATTTGTACAAAAATCTCAGCGAGTTGATCCAGGGTTCGTTTGTGGGCGAATTGGACGACGACTCGTCCAACATAGTCAAGCTAGTTGTGGACATTTACAAGACCATAGCCAAGAAGATTGTGTTCAGCACGGACTCGTTGCCGGACGGTGTGCAAGTCAAATTTTTCTCCAAGTGTCAAGGTGACCGATTGGTCCAGACCAGTTGGTGCGATGGCTTAAAGATTAAGCAAAAAGTTGATTTTCAAGTCGAATTGAGCATGAGCAAATGTTTGTCTAAGCCGGTCAGCTTTAACATAAGTGCACAGGGTCTGGCTGAAAGAGTAGAGGTGACCATTGAGCCTCAGTGCGAGTGCGATTGTGAAAAACAAGCGCTCAATAGTCCCATCAGCTCTGAATGCAGTGCCAGAGGCAGAAAAGTGTGCGGCATTTGCCAATGTGACCCATTGTACTATGGCAGTAGATGCGAGTGCAGCAATTTGGACTCCCAGGATCCAAACGACAAGACATCGTCAGCAAACATATCATCTTGCATTAAGTACTAATTATCTAATATGATTATTTATTTTGTTTTTTTTTTTTCAAATAAATTACAAAAAATTTTTTAATTATTTAATTAATTTTTTTCTCTTTTCAGTCCTAGGCAAAGTGGTCCAGATGGCCAAAAAATAATCTGCAACAATCAAGGCCGCTGCAATTGTGGACAATGTGTTTGTGTATGTGTTTTGTTTTATTATTTTTTATCTTCTAGAATTATTAGTAGTGTTGTTAGCTTAATTGGTTAAAAAATTTTAATTTTTATCTTAATTTATGGTTATTGGCTTTGTCCAAGCTTTAGCACTTAATTATTTTTCAACTCTAATTAAAAAGACTAATAATTAAAATCATCAAAAGTCTTAGTAGATTTGGTTAGACTCTCAATGTCGGGTCCAGGGTCCTTTTTCCTTAATGATTTTTTTTAAAGAGCCTTTGGAAAATATTTAAATTTTAAATTATTTTTTTTCTCAAATTATTCAAATCAATAGAGAAGTGTTAATGATAATTCGGTTTTTTGTCAATTATGATTTAAATTTATAATTTTTTTATAATTCTAAAATTGGTTTTTAAATTTTTTTTATCTATTTATTTCTATTTCCTAATTATTAAGTAAAACTTGATCCATATTTTCTAAAATTAACATTAACACCAAAAATTTTCTTTTCAATCTTTTCAAAACATATATCTAAAAATTACTAATAATTAAAGTAATAAAAAGTCTAGTAGATTTAGTTAGAAAATAGGATATTAAATTAAATATTAAATGACTTTGACTAGAATTACTCAGAAACCAAGATACTTAGTAATGAAATATGAGACAGTTTTGTTACTGTTCAATCATTATATTTAAATATTAATGTCTAATTATAATCAAAATTTGTCTATTTTTAATTTTTTTATGGAGAAATCTTTTCCCAATTTTATATAATTCTTATAACATTATAACATAATCAGCCACGCTGATTTATTTTTGAAATAATTAAGAACAAGAGTTGCTTCTAGGAAAATATCTCTAAATCATATAATCTTTAAATTAATTTTATATTTTTGTAAGTTTGAAAAAAAATTTTAAGTATAAAGTAAACTTTTTTAACATTTCAACATTAAAAAGAAAATTAAAATTAAAAAATTAATTCATAAAACTAAATCAAATATTTTAAATCATCATAGACTTTTTAATAGATAATCAATATTCAATTAAAGGTTTGGAGTTTTATTTTTCAAAATATGTTATTGTTATTAGTGTCTAAACAATATCTACTGTCAAAAATCTTATCTTATTTGTCACAATAATCACATAAACTATGTCAGTGTCAAAATTTCTAATTTTCATTTTCTTATTAAATAAAAAAATTTAAGAAAAAAGTTAATAAAAAAATCAAATATATTTATTATTTGATTAATCTATTAGTATAATATTTACTACTAAGAAATAAACTAAATATAAATCTTTTATTTAAACAAAATATTTATGTTTTTTTTTAAACGTTTTGACTGAAAAAATAGTTCTATTAATTATTTAACTAATTGCTTTTCTTGAATAATTAGAATGACCCTTCGAGAATTTCGGGCAAATATTGTGAATGCGATAATGAGTCATGTGATCGATATCTGAGTGTTGTGTGCGCTGGTAATGGTCGATGTGAATGTGGTATATGTAAATGCTTCGATGGTTGGACCAAGTCGGATTGTTCATGTAGTACAAACAACAGTACCTGTATTTCGTCCAATGGTTTGGTGTGCAATGGAAAAGGCCAGTGCGTGTGCGGCAAGTGTGTGTGTGACGAAGATTCTGGATATTTTGGTCGCACGTGTGAAGATTGTCCAGTAAGTCTTTGTAGACAAAATTTAATCAGTTAATTAATCAAATAATTTTAAAATTTAAAGACATGTCCTCTTCCATGTGAAAATAACCGTGATTGTGTTCAGTGTAAAGTGTTTGGCACTGGCAACAAAGCAAACTGTGACGAATGCGACCTGGAACTGGAACAAGTTGACCGCATAGATCAAGACCCGAGCTACAAACAGTGCCAATTCAACGACTTGAGCGACAATTGTACATTCTTTTTCTCTTATGAAATTTTAAATGATAAAAAAATTCGATTTACCACCGAAAAAGACTGTCCAAGTTCGTTCCCAACATGGGCCATAATTCTGATCATTGTATCTAGTGTTCTTTTCATTGGCCTTGGATTGCTGCTAATATGGAAAATATTGGACACTATGCAGCAAAAAAGAGAGTGTGCCAGATTTAATGAAGAGAAGAAAAAGGCTGCATGGGAAACATCAGAAAACCCTCTGTATAAATCTGCTACAAGCAAATTTGTCAATCCATCGTACAAAGACACTAAGCTTAATTAATAAGTTTTAATTTTATCATTTAAAATCGACATGTTAATTAAAATAGTAAATTTTTTCTAGGCTTGTTTTTTATATGTTGTTGTTTTCAAACAAAACGGTGTGCTATTTAAATATTTTTTTTAATAAATAAAGTTTTAAAAAAATTAATATTTTATTGAATTTAATTAAATTTAGTTCTATTTATCAAATTTTATATTTTTGACAAGATTTATGAAAAACTTGTCTATCTTTTCGCTAATACCTAAACATACATTTTCTCCATATTTTCAAAACTTGATTTTTTTAATCAAAATTTATATTTATTAAAAAAATTATGATTGATTTGATTTTTAATAAATTTTATATATATTAATCACGATCTAAAATTTGTTCGATTCAATTTCTATTAGACGAAATTAAAAAAAATGGTGTTCATTTTTCCAAACTAATACCAAATCTAAAAATAAACATCTGAGAAAAATTTTTAGTTAAAAATAATTTTCAGTTTTAAATTTTAATCAATTCATTTGAATATAATTGAATTCGTTTAAAATTTATTTAAATTTTATTTTCTTACTTAAAAAAAGTAAACAACAGCTTGCTTTTTCGAAGCATTTAAATTTGGTAGTTTAAGTTTTAAGCGGAAAAATCGCTTAGTAAAAAATTGAATAGGACGCAATTTTTTTTATATAATTAAATTAAAAGAAACTCTAAAAAATTAAAACTAATAAAATTAATAAAAAGTTTATCATTTAAGAAAAAACAAACTTTGCTTTAACATTAAGAAATTGGGAAACCATTTAAATTTAAGCTTTAAGCTGTCTAGTTTTGTTTAAAATGAATTTTAAATTTATTTAAATTCTAAATCTGTCAATTTTTTTCTTTTAAAAATTATTTTGATTAATTTAAGCAAAAGAAAAATTTTAAATAATGCTAACGTCAGATAACATCCAAAATGCCTTGTTGTTCAAGAGACGTATGGAGCTCAGCCGTTTTGAAGCCAAACTAAACAGGATAACAAAACAAGAAAAAAAGATACTTATGTCAAATGACCATCATAAAAATGAATTTCTGCAACAAAGCAAAGCAAAGCGGAAAGAATGGTGGAAAGCGGACAAGAATTTCCGGGAAATGATTCAAAAAACAGCAGATAGTCGACTTGGTAATCAACCACTTTTAACTTTGAGCTCATGTGAAGCTAAAATAAAACAGACTCAACCAAGACCAGAGATAACAAATTTTATGATAAATAAATCAATTGAAATGTGTGCCAAAACCAATTCAGACACATTGCAAAAACCAGACCGTATTCCGAGCCAAAAAGTAACTTTTGTCCGCATCAGCTCCGGAGGATCAAGTGCCAATTTGATCAAAAGTTTTGTTGAACCATCTTCAATTTTGCAACGAGAACAAAAAACTGACCTTTTTCTTCCAGTGTTAGCGCTGCATTCCAGAGAAAATTCTGCAATTAATTCAAAAAGAAGATCCCAAATGGTTCAACTTACCAAAGAAAAACCAAGAGATGAATACAATTACACCTTTAGACGATTTTTGAACAATAGTCCTTTTATGATTGAAAATAAAGAATTGATTAATAGAGTCGAGCGACAAAATTCGTTTGTTAACGAGCAGGTAAAAATGCACAAAATGGTAGCTGCCAAGAGAGACATTAGATTCGAAAATTTACTAAATTGCTTGAATGCAATTAGCTAGAGTGGTTATTTAGCAATTAAGTAATAAAATAAAAAAAAAACATTAATTGATTTAATTTTATATAAACATAAATTAATAATCAAATATTTTTGTTCTTTTTTGATAAAGTTGAATTTTTGAAATGCTAATTAATAAAAAAATAATTTTAAAAATATTTATTGATGTTAATATAATTTACCAATTAGTTTAATTGAATATTTGTACACGATATTTTTCGTAGTAAAAATTTCGCAGAATTATTAAAAACTTCAAATAAAAAATAAAGAAATAATGAGTCTAGTCTGTTGTGCTCATGGTCGGATAGGTTATCGAAAAAATTGGTTATCTTAAATTAATATAAATATAAATACAATAAATTTATGTTTTGGTTAGCATATTAAATTTTATTCTATTTTACTTGAGTCTTATATTAATGAATTAATATAAGTCAAATTACACAATAAATATTTTGATATTTTTAATAACTAAATCTTTTTTTACTATGACTACGAACCCCGATCACCTTCCATATAAGTACCACATATAGGACATGGCTTCGGATTCTTTTCAAAGTCTTTTTTACCAGTTTTTTCAGTCTCAGTTGAATTTTTGGGCAGTTCCAAAGCTCGAATCTCACATTTTTACTTTACAAGATAATTTTTTCATTTGAACAATTAGTTGACAAATTTTATCCTGATTATTAAAAATATTTTTTTTAACAACACTTTCTTCCTCATTTACAATCTCATCAGCATCGCAAACACTATCAGATAAACCATTATTTTAATTCAGAGTTCTCTTAATTCATTTTCACTTGGAACATCAACGCAGTTTAGCTCAGCAATATCACTTTCTTCTTAATTGGTTTCAGATTCAGATTGCGAATTTATTGAGACAACAGGCCTTTCTAATTTCTTATTATAAAGTATTTTATCTTGCAATTTCTTAAATAAAATAAATTAAAATTATTTAACTTTTAAATTTTGTTTGGCATCTTTTTTTTTTTAAATTAAAAAAAAATTTAAAGTTTATTTATTTTTTATTTAAAATATAGATTAAAAAAAATGACGAGTCTGTTTGACAAAACCGGTTTCAAAATAGAACAAGTTTGCCATCACTAATAATAAGTAAAAATAATAATAAAAAAAATATTAATTCTTTCCATTTAATAAATAAAGAAAAACATATTTAGAAACAAAAAACTTAAAAAGATCTACATCAAATTTTGGCAGTAAAAACGTGTTTTTTTTCATGACATGATTACAAGTTTTACAAATATTTTCAATAGATAAAGCTGTATCATTTGACATTTGTTTTGTTAGATGATTTTAGAGCTGAATCTAATTCTGTAATCGAGTCTTTGACTATGATTTAGAATCAATTTGTGGTAATTAACTTTTTTTCACTTAATTGCAGCAAGGAAAACAAATGAGTATGTGGGGGGGGGGGGGCTCTTTAAATTGTATCAACAGTCTTCTTTTTTTTGGCTTTCTAATTAAAAAATGATAAATTGACTCAAAAAAAGAAACTACATGATATCTAAACATTTTGTCATAAATACAATATAGAATGAAATTAGAACTATGGTTTGTGTATTGTAATATTTCAACTAAACATTTAAACAAATCAACATAAACAAATAAATTCACATTTGATAAATCTTCATATTCCTTTTTCAGTGAAAAAATATCTTTAAAAGTGATGAAATAAAGTATTTGCAAAACTACGATTGGTAATGAAAAAATTAAAAAGGAAAAATTCATCGATAATAAGATTATTGAGATTTTTCGACTGTTGGAACAAATTTGCTTTGAAATTTTGTAGTCCATTGGTGCCGGACAATGAGATGTCTCATGAAATCTTGATTTATAAGCCTTTATTTCAAATTTGTTGGCATTTCTCAATTGCTTTATAATGATTCCATTTAGAACGCTTAATACCACAAATGGTAATATAGAATATACCAAAGCGTCTGTGTATATCCAAATCTTTTCATAAAATGTATTCCATTTGACATCAACACAACTGTTTTCAATCATGATTACATTTCCCACCAGTCTTTGAAGAGGTGCAAGTTTAAACGATACCAAAAAATGACTATTTAGAATAATTGATAATAATAGAGTTAAAAGAAATAAAATAAAGCATCTTTGTCTTGCTGATTTATTTAATCTTGAGTAATTAAAGACCAAAAGTAAACGTTCAATGGTCATTGTAATTAAAATAAATACTGAATTGTATGAAAATGTATAGAATAAAAATGGAACTATTTTACACACATAGGTCGATGACAAAATTATTGACAAATTGGAATTTAAAGTATGTGTCCATAGACTAAAACCGCCAGAAATCAGTACACAACAATTTATTAGACTTAAATAGATCACATATTGGTTGGTAATGGACAAGCGACGAAGTTTATGCATCGAACAAAAGCAAAATGTATTAAGAAAAATTCCAATTAGAATTACCAAAGGAAGTATAAATGTTCGAATTAATTTAATCATAAAAATCAAATGTTTAAGCATCTTTTCGTCCGAAATTTAAAATATATTTTTATCATTTCATTTGTTTATTTATTAGAGTAAAAAAAACGTGACATAAATTATATTGTCAATTATGCCATAAAAACATAATCCGGTAAAATATCCTAATCTTTATCTACTGATATAACAAATTTTTATACTCATGCTTAAAAAAGCCCTAAATTTTCTTAAACTAAAATGATAATTTCAATTTTAATTAATTAGACTTTAAATTAGATAATTAAAAAAAAATTTTGATTGGTATATTTTTATTCAGGATGATTATCCTAGTTAAATTTTTAGTTGGAAAAATACTTAATTTTCAAATTTAGTGAATTAAAAAAAAGGAAAAATAATTTTAATTGAAGAGATATAATTATTTTTTTTATGACATCTGATTTACTTAATCAAGAGTCTCTTTTTTTTAATTTCGATTTCAAGGTTAATCAACAAGCAAGTGTCCTTTGTAATAAAGACCAATAATTAAGACTCCATTTATTCAAATAATATAAAATAAATTTTACAAATTAAAAGTGAATAAAATTTTTTATTAAATTATTCGAAAAAGTAAAACATCGAAATATATATATTAATTTTTTTGAATTTTTTTTGCAAAATCTGAGAAAATCAAATTGATATTATTGAAAATTGAATGCTTGAATATTATGAATTTCAACATTGATCTTTTAATGGTACAGCAATTTAAATTTATAAAAACATTCACTGATTTTGATATTGGTTCTATCAGATTCTCACTATACCTTAGATTTTATTTCAAATTTCTCGAGTCATTCTTCTTTAATTTCTGCCTTTGATTTTCAGGGGAATTAATTAAAGTAAAGTGTTTTATAAGCAATAGAAAATACTCTATTAAGAATTCTATGTTGAAAAGCATATTTTCCATATTTTTCTAAGAAGTTGTTAATATCATTAAAATTATTTACTTCAAATTTGAACTTAAACAGTTTATTCGGAATGCAAGGCTAAAAAAAAAAAATTATCAAAAATGCCAAAGCTCAAGTTTAGAAGCAGCAAATCATGTTCCGTGAATTGTATCACTTGGTATATCCTTTGTACCACCAATATTATGATTCTGCAAAACTCTGCAATAAAGGAAACAACAGTCTTTATCACAAGGGCACTTGCCTATTAATTAACCTTGAAATTGAAATTGATACCTACTGCGGATACTCATCCCAGTAATTTTTGTGTTGTTTGACGAAATAAGCCAGCATTGTTTTCAAAGTACGGTAAAATCGTTCATTCACACCGTTGTATTCGGGTTGGTAGGATGAAGTCTTTATTTCATGTATATCGAGTATCTCGTGTACTTTTTGAAATAGTTCCGATTGTAATTTCTTTGCACTGTCAGTTAATAAATTGGTAAACTAATGAGATCCTCATTAAAAAGATTATCACACAAAACTAATACGTATAGTTTCCTTCTTTGAAACAAGCAATAGGCCAATTATGTCAATAGTTACTAGCTGAAAAGGTCTGGCAGGCAATTGTGGATGGAGTATAGCCTCATGAAGGTACTGTGGGTCCTTTATTTTTTGGCATGTGAAGTTTTTTACAAAAGTAACTGTTTTATTATTCAAACCTGCTCTATAATATCTTGATTGAATTTTTTCCAGAGTTTTTCTGATTCCATGGTGGAAAACTGAATTATGGATAAAATTTAATGTTCTATTAACCATGTGTTCAGGCAAAATTTTTAGTTTGAGTGTTGATAGATCTTGTTGTGGCTTGTATCATAAAAAAGTCGATATGTAGCATACGCAAATCCTCATAGTATTCATTCAGAACTCTTTTCATGTGTGAATCAAACTCTTTTTTTGTTTTCTGGTTTTGCTTAACCAAAATTTTCAATTAACTATTTTGCCCATAAAATACATGGCTTTTAATCTTGTTCTTCTAGTGTTACTATTTTGGTGAATTGCTCCTGTTCGGTGACTTCGTTTTTATTTGGTCAGAGATGAAATTTATAAATCGGCCATTCTCTTCTTTTCTATCTTCGAGTTTACTTTGATTCTTCTGGGATGTACCATCTTGAGAGTGGGTTCGCATTTGAATAAGCCTTCCCACTACGATACACTATTCAAAATGAATAGTTGTTTATTCCAATTGACCATCTTGCCAATCTTGATGCTTTACACGATAGTAACCATGAAAGTGGCTGGTGGTCGGATACAGCATCAAATTTCTGGCCGAAAAGGTTTAATTGGAAGTGCTCCATTGCAAGAGCAGTCGGCAAAAGTTCTTTTTCTGTGGTTGAGTAGTTCCGTTGGGCATTGTTTAGTGGTTAACTGAAATACGCAACCGGTCGCAGGGCTACTTTGTCTTCTGTAAGACGGCTAACCGTATATATTGGCACATTTAACACTGGCAATGGATATTGCGTTTTGGATCTGTTGAACCAACTAATTGGTGAATTAATAAGTGTCCATGTGGTTGTTAAATCGCTTGGATGTGACATCGGACTGGTTAATTTTTGAATTTATTCTGGTCGGAAAATATATTCGATTAAATTGGATATTCTTTGCCTCATCGATATTTCGAATTTTTCATTCATAATGGATAGTTTGTTTAACTCGTATCGCAACATGTGTCTTATTTAATACTTTAAGATTATAATAATTTTCAACTTTAATTCTTGCGTTTATTCAATCATTTGATCCTACTCAAATATAGAATCCTTAGAATCCTTCCGTTGTGCACCAAATGTAAAGTCTTGCTTTAGACTTTAGGGATTTAAGCCAAAAATAAGTAAAACTATTTATTTTAGTTAAGAGTTTATTGAATCCGAAATTATAGCAAATGTTAGTGGTTTGAATATCAAATTAAACAAGCGCTCCAGCTGCAGAACAAAAAAAACAGTACAAAAAATATTCTATCATGTCTTAACATGTCATCAAATATAGTCTTTTGTCAGTCTATTAATTGATGGCCATTTTTTATTCACAACTAATGAGATACTGCTATAAATCATTGATTCGACATTTTATTTTTAATTGTCTTTTGAATTTTTTAAAGTATGGTAAAGTCTGAAGATTTATTGCAACGCATAAGTTTAAAACCCGATAGCAGATTAAGATCCAAAAAATTTGTAAATAAAGATAAATGGAAAATATTTTAGAAAAATTAAACAAGTATAATATAGATAAACATTAATTAAATGTTTATTTTTTAATTTATTCTTTGCATTATACTCGGTTGATTGAGCTTAACTTGTTCCAGCCATTCGCAAGACAATTTGTGTAAAAGTTGTATAGTTTGCAAGGTATTGCACCAAGGACAAAGACATGTGAACACCAAAAAATTTTTCAAGCTAAAAAAATTGATTTAAAAATCAACAAAAATTTTGAAAATTATAAATTAAATGTTGGAAAATGGGTTTAAAAGAAAATACTTGACATTCATTTTAATGAATCATTAGAGGTAAAGTAAGAAATTAAATTAAAAAAAGATCAAAGCAAGAATTAGTATGTTTATCATACTTATCATTTACTATTGAATTGATTTTTAAAAAGAGATAAATATCAATTCAAATCAAAAGCAATCAGAAATTAAATGAAAAAAAAATATTCTTATTAATTTATTAATTTAAATCCTAAACGCCGAATATTTGATTAATTCTTTTTTGCTTATTTTGTTAAATTTCGTTTAATCAAATTGAAAATAAATTCAAATTTAAAAAAAATCTTTGTCGATAGTTTTTAAAGTATTCAAATACCTGAGTTAGTTAGGTTTTGTCTATTTTATCAAAATAAACATTAATATTATTTTATAAGAGTTTTATTATTTAAATTAATCGCGTTTGTCACAGAAAAAAATTAAACGTATTGGCAAAGTTTACCTTAAAAACTTAAATTTCTATTTATTTAAAGATATTAGGCTGGTTTTTTTTTTAATTTCATTAGCTTCAAATTTGTAAAGAATCTTGTTAAGTTTTTATATTTAAAATATAAAAAAATGCAAATCCTAATTAATTTTTCGCTAAATTGACATGTTCTAAAAATTAGGGGCTGTGAAGTTCATTTCAATTCGATCGTTTCAATTCAGAAAAATTTGAATAACTTTTTTACTATAAGGAATAATTTAGTTCTGTAAGATGCTTAATGTTAAAGCAACTTTGCTTAATCCGAAAATATATGTCTGCAAAAACTCTGCAAAGTAAGTGCAAAATTGATTTGAATACTTTTTAATGGCGTGCAAAATGCATAAAATTGCACAGTATTTTGCAGACTTATTTTACTGAATTAAGCAAATTTGCTTATAATTGAGCATTTTATAGAACTAAATTATCTCTTTTAGTAAAAAAGTTATTCAAGTTTTTCTGAATTGAAATGATCGAATTGAAACCAACTTCACAACCCCTAAAAATTAAGATCTGCAAGAATATTATTTTAATAAAAATTTAGTGTTCAATTAATTAGACCAATTAATGCCATTTTAATTAAATATTAGCTTTAAATTTTTGTTTTTGCTCACTTTTATTTAATTAGTCTCATAGGTTTAGTTGATAAATTAGAAGTGCAATAAAGAACAAATAGAATGTATTTATTTGAAAAAATCGATAAAAATTAAAACTATTGTAATTTTTATTTGATAAAATTGCATTTTATTATAAAAAGATAAAATATTTGTTGTTGAATGAATAACTTTTAGAAGAGAATGTAATTTTAAAAAATGTAAGAGAAAAATTATTTTTAAATAAAAATGCTCCAAGTGCATCGTGGAAACATTTGAATTAGTTAATAAATCAAAATTAACTTTAAGATATAAAATTTAAAAATTTAAATATAACAAAATTGTATAAATTCATCAATAAATAATTTTTGCCACAATCAAACCATGAACAAGAACATCAAATAATTATTTAATAGTATTATATTAATGTTAAAAAATGACATTTTTCAATTGTGTTCAAATTAAGCGATTATTTTTTTAATGTTATTGTGAATTTAAAAAACAAACACAACAAAAATTCTTTTTATTTTGATTAATTAAAATTTACTAAAATAATCAATATCATTCACAATTATACTTGTTATATTTAATTCTCAAATTTATAGACTATGATATTTCTGTTTCCAGTAAAATAGGGTTTAGTGAAATTCAGTACAAAATGGCAAAACGAACAGAAAAAATGTAAAAAAATGGAATAACTTTTTTTCTAAAAGTTTAAAATTAATTCTGTGAATGCAGAATGATGCAACATTCATTGTTGCATCAAATATCTATGTCTGCTAATTTTGAAGAGTTCAGCAGAAATTAAATTTCAATATAATCGAGTGTAGTGCATTTTGCAGAGATTTTGCACATCATTGCAGACTTTTACAGTTGATGCAACTTTGAATGTTGCATCACTCTGCATTCACAGAATTAATTTTAAACTTTTAGAAAAAAAATTATTTAATTTTTTTACACTTTGTTCTGTTCTTTTGTACTGAACTTCACAAAACCGTAAAATAGGATATTTTTAAACATAAAAATAAAATCTTTATTTAAAATTTACATAAAAATTTAAATTTAAAGTGATTATGAATTTAAAAAAAGAACACAATAAAAAGAAAGAGAAAGGGAGAGAGAGAAGAATTAAAAGTTTTGTTTGGAACAATATAAAGTCAAATAAAGTACCAAACTAGGATTTTATTTTGTGCTAGATCAAACACTCTGAACGAGAAGACATAAGCTCAGTTTTTGGCTCGAGTCACGTGACACATTCTTAGGGAGCCAATTGGTCGCAGATTTTACAGACTATCATGTAAAGTTTTATTCATTTTATTTATCTTTTCTTTCACA
>JAESIW010000118.1:2159212-2179658 GCA_016802295.1 Brachionus rotundiformis
AATTAAAAAAAATTTTTTGATTGGTATATTTTTATTCAGGATGATTATCCTAGTTAAATTTTTAGTTGGAAAAATACTTAATTTTCAAATTTAGTGAATTAAAAAAAAAGGAAAAATAATTTTAATTGAAGAGATATAATTATTTTTTTTATGACATCTGATTTACTTAATCAAGAGTCTCTTTTTTTCAATTTCAATTTCAAGGTTAATCAACAAGCTAGTGGCCTTGTAATAAAGACCGATTAACACTACATTTATTCAAATAATATAAAATAAATTTTACAAATTAAAAATGAATAAAATTTTTTATAAAATTATTTGAAAAAGTAAAACATCGAAATATTTATATTAATTTTTTTGAATTTTTTTTTACAAAATCTGAGAAAATCAAATTGATATTATTCAAAATTGAATGCTTGAATGTTATGAATTTCAACATTGATCTTTTAATGGCAAAGCAATTTAAATTTATAAAAACATTCACTGATTTTGATATTGGTTTTATCAGATTCTCACTATTCCTTAGATTATATTTCAAATTTCTCGAGTCATTCTTCTTTAATTTCTGCTTTTGATTTCAGAGGAATTAATTAAAATATAGTGTTTTATAAGCAATATAAAATATTCTATCGAGAATTCTATGTTGAAAAGCATATATTTTATATTTTTCTAAGAAGTGATTAATATCATTAAAATTATTTACTTCAAATTTGAACTTAAACAGTTTAAATATAGATAAATAATAACTCTTAGCTAGTGTAATGTCCCTAACTTAATAAATGGAAAATGAATAATTTTTATTTGCCAAATGGCTTTTATTAAAATCTAAATGTCGATACGGCCGTCTAAGCCAAAATGAATTAAATAAAGTTAAAATGGTATTGATTTTCTTTGCTTGAGCTTTCTCTTATAAATACATAATTGGACGCCAACGCATGTTTGTAAAAACCAAGTTATTGTTTCAAACAACTAAGCCAAACCTATGGTTAAATATAAATAATAAAATTACGCTTCATATTATAGTTTTAAACGCGTGATGTCACAACATCACATCCACTCCCGTCTCTCTTTGGCTTCTGCTGTTGGATTCTTGTAGAGGTCCTGATGTTCGGGTTCTGTCTTCTTTGTTCTGTCTCCTTGGTTTTATCGCTTTTTGCTCCAACTGTTTGGGACCTACGTTTGTCTCGATTGCTTGAATTCCTGAAGTATTCGACCTCTTGAACATCATCATCGCTGGTGATATGCCTGTTGAACAATGTGGCGTGTCCCTTTGTACTCTTAGAAACTTCATTAGCTCTTGCTCCTTCGGTATTCCAGCCAATCTTGCATTCCTTACCACTTTTTTTAAATTTGGCATACAACGCTCCACCTCCCCATTCGCTCGAGGCCAGTATAGTGTGATACGCCTATGGGTGAAACCTAATGCTTTTGCAAATTCCGCGAGCTTCCGAGAGTTGAATGGTGGACCGTTGTCCGATTTGTACACCATCGATATACCTAAGAAGCTGAAAAGATAATCCAGAACTCTGATGACTTGCCTTGCTGTTAGACTTGTTTTTCTCGTCACATCCAAAAACCTCGTATAGTCACAATGGTTCACATACCAGTAACTACCATCCTCAAAAGGTACGTAAAAATCACCTGATACCTCGGCCCATGGCTTTGATGGCGTTTCGGACGGTCTCAATGCCTCGTACGTCCTTCTCGTGTCTCCCACTTGACACTCATGACAACTAGACACTACCCTTTAACAAATTTGTCTAAGCCTTGGAACCAGATTTTCGAACGCATCAGTGACTTGAGTCTTCACAACGCCTTGGTGACCTGCATGAGCTAACGCTACTATGCGACTCCTTAGCCTCTTTGGAACTATTAGTAGTGTGTTTCTGAGAACCAGTCCGTTATCTGTGCAACTTAATTCGTTGGCCACATTGGTATATTCGACCGGAATCTTCCCTTGAATATGCTCTACTAAGAAATCGAAATCCATTAGCCTCAGCACCAATCGCAAAATTCTAGCTGGTGTCTTTGAATTGGGATTGTTTAAAATTATCTGGATGGCACGGTTGTCCGTTCTTAAATTGAACTGTTTTCCACAAAGAAAAATCCAAAACTTTTCACATCCATACACATTTGCCAATGCCTCTTTTTCGAATTGCCTATACAGTCTCTCGGTCAACAGCCTTGATGCAAATGCAATAATTCTAACATCATTTCTATTCACCGGATTTGCTTGAGCCAATACTGCTCCTAATCCTACCGGACTCGCGTCTACCGTCAACACCAGTGGATCGGTGATTATGGCAAAATCTCTAATGAATCTTCCACTGTATTGTGCCATGCATAGGAAACTAAGTAACTCATTCACATTCGCCGGTCCTTTGCCATTTTCAATGCTCGACTCCTGTCTTCCGTTGGCGAAATTCCATTTTTGCTTATTTTTAGCCCGAAAAATATTACCTCTTCCTTGCCAAACTCGCATATGTCCGGATTAAGAGTCAAGTTTCTTTCTTTCAAACGGCTCAACACTTTCACTAACTTCTCCCAGTGGTCCTCTTCATCAACGCCATGCACTAAAATATCGTCCATCATGTTTAGGACCCCATCTAATCCTTCCAATATTTCTCTTAAAGTTTTACAAAATGTTTCGGCTGCTGAAGAAACACCAATGTGCAAACTTTTAAACCTAAAGGGCCCAATGTGTGTTACTATTGTGGTCGCGTTTCTTGATTTTTTTTCAAGCTCAAGTTGGTTTCTGCTTTGGTAATGTCAAATTTTGAAAAATTTCACGATCTTGTCCATTTCCAACTTTATTTGCACTCCTGACACTTTCCCTAATCTGTTGCTGAAAAGTTTAGAAAACGTTTGCTTCAACGACTTATAGTCGTATACTTTAACTGTGTTGACCATCTGTAATATTCTAGGTCTCAGAGAGCTTGTTAAACCCATCGCCGAGTAGCTTAACAAGCTCTCTGAGACCCCTTTGATCACCACAAATGTCATTGAATGTATCGATTCTTTATAGCTTACAACTGCCTTGTATTCTCCAATTACTGGCAAAGATTCCTTGGCTTGATACCCATATAGCTGAATATTTGACTGTTCAAAGTCTTTCACTTTAGTGCTCTCTTAAAAGTCTCTTCGCTTTGTATATTTACTGGTGCGCCGGTGTATACCAAAAAATCAATCTTTGACCCATCTACTTCCACTGTGACTCTTGGTCCATCATTCACTCTGTTTGACTTAATGTTGCTCAATTCATACGCCATGATCGACTTTCCTTTCTTGAATCTAACAAACTCTGCATATTCGTCGACGCTCACTTCATACTTTGGTTCCTCTTGATCGACCATATTTATCCTTGACTTGAACTGAGAACTCTTTTTCGAACTTTTGTTTACCATATTTTGTCCGTCACCCTTGGATCTGTTCTTGCTTTTTCCTGACTTACACACTATTGCAAAATGATTTTAAAAATGAAATTGAAATGCTACCCACTGCAGATACTCATCCCAGTCATTTTTGTGTTGATTGACGAAATAAGCCAGCATTGTTTTCAAAGTACGGTCAAATCGTTCATTCAAACCGTTGCACTCGTGGTGGTAGAGTCAAGTCTTTATTTTATGCATATCGAGTATCTCGTGTACTTTTTGAAATAGTTCCGATTGAAATCTCTTTGCACTGTCAGTTAATAAATTGGTAAGCTAATGAGATAGTACTTTAAATCATTGAAAAAATTATCACACACAACTAATACGTAAAGTTTCCTTCTTTGAAACAGGCTATAGGCCAATTATGTCAATATTTACTAGCTGAAAAGGTCTGGCAGGCAATAGTGGATGGAGTATAGCCTTATGAAGGTACTGCGGGTCCTTTATTTTTTGGCATGTGAAGCAGTTTTTTACAAAAGTAATTTTTTTATTATTCAAAGCTGCTCTATAATATCTTGATTGTATTTTTTCCAGGGTTTTTCTGATTCTATGGTGGAAAACTGAATAATGGATAAAATTTAATGTTTTATTAACCATGTGTTCTGGCAAAATTTTTAGTTTGAGTGTTGATAGATCCTGTTGTGGCTTGTACCATAAATAATACAAAAGTTGATGTAGCATACGCAAATCCTCATAGTATTCATTCAGAACTCTTTTCATGTGTGAATCAACCTCTTTTTTTGTTTTGTGGTTTTGCTTAACCAAGATTTTCAATTAGTTGTTTTGCCCATAAAATACATGGCTTTTAATCTTGTTCTTCTAGTGTTACTATTTTGGTGTTATTTTAGTTAAAAGTTTATTTAAAGAAATCCGATATTATAGCAAATGTTAGTGGTTTAAATAGCAAATTAAACAGGCGCTCCAGCTGCAGAACAAAAAAAAACAGTACAAAAAATATTCTTTCATGTCTTAACATGTCATCAAATATTGTCTTTTGTCAGTCTTTTAATTGATGACCATTTTTTATTCACAACTAATAAGATACTACTATAAATTATTGATTCGTCATTTTATTTCTAATTGTCTTTTGAATTATTTAAAGTATGGTAAAGTCTGAAGATTTATTGCAACGCATAAGTTTAAATCCCGATAGCAGATTAAGATCTGTAAATAAAGATAAATGGGAAATATTTTAGAAAAATTAAACAAGTATAATATAGATAAACATTAATTAAATAAAAATGTTTTTTTTTTGATTTATGCTTTGCATTATACTCGGTTGATTGAGCTCAACTTGTTCCAGCCATTCGCAAGACAATTTGTGTAAAAGTTGGATAATTTGCAAGGTATTGCACCAAGGACAAAGACATGTGAACACCAAAAAGTTTTTCAAGCTAAAAAAATTGATTTAAAAATCAACAAAAATTTTGAAAATTAAAAATTAAATGTTGGAAAATGGGTTTAAAAGAAAATACTTAACATTCATTTTAATGAATCATTAGAGGTAAAGTAAGAAACTAAATTAAAAAAAGATCAAAGCAAGAATCATTATTTATCATATTTATCATTTACTATTGAATTGACTTTTAAAAAGAGATAAATATCAATTCAAATCAAAAGCAACTCAAAAATTAAATGAAAAAAAAAAAAAATTTTATTAATTTATTAATTTAAACTCAAAACGCCGAATATTTGATTAGTTCTTTTTTGCTTATTTTGTTAAATTTCGTTTAATCAAATTGAAAATAAATTCAAATTTGAAAAAAATCTTTGTCGATAGTTTTTAAAGTATTCAAATACCTGAGTTAGTTAGGTTTTGTCTATTTTATCAAAATAAACATTAATATTATTTTATAAGAGTTTTATTATTTAAATTAATCGCGTTTGTCACAGAAAAAAATTAAACGTAAGTTTACCTTAAAAACTTAAATTTCTATTTATTTAAAGATATTAGGCTGGTTTTTTTTTTAATTTCATTAGCTTCAAATTTGTAGAGAATCTTGTTAAGTTTTTCATACTTAAAATATAAAAATAATTTAAATCCTAATTAATTTTTCGCTAAATTGACATGTTCTAAAAATTAAGATTTACAAAAATATTATTTTAATAAAAATTTAGTACTCAATTAATTTGATCAAATTAATGCCATTCTAATAAAATATTAGCTTTAAATTTTTATTTTTGCTCTCTTTTTTTCTAATTAGTCTCTTTGGTTTTGTTTATAAATTAGAAGTATAATAAAGAATAAATAGAGTGTATTTATTTGAAAAAATCGATGCAAATTAAAACTTTTGTAATTTGGTACTCGAATTTTTTTATTTGATAAAATTACATTTAATTATAAAAAGATAAAATATTTGTTGTTGAATTAATAATATTTTGACGAGAATATAATTTTAAAAAAACTTAGAGAAGAGAAAGAGAACAATTATTTTTAAATAAAAATGCTTCAAATTCATCGTGGATTCGAATTAATTGATAAATCAAATTTTAGAAAAAAATTATCTATTTTTCTCACTTTAAAATATAAAATTTAAAAATAAAGATAAATTTTGAGTATTTTCAACAAAATTGAATAAATTCATTAATAAATAATTTTTGCTACAATCAAACCATGAACAAGAACAACAACTTGAAGAAACTGTTGAAGAAAAGGACCTTCGTGTTGTTGAATCTAATTACCTGAAATTGAACAAACAGTGTTCATCTAGGGCATCTAAAGCCAACAGAGTGTTAGGTCAAAGGGGGTTTGGGTTTTAACCCTAACCCAAATGGGGATCTTATTTAAATGTTCAAAATAGTTAACCATCATGAGAAGATCAACCTAATGAAAGGTGTGAACGTGGCTACAAGTTTGAATCTTGACTTAAGAAGAAAACATAACATGAAACTAGAAAAGGAAATTTGCAAACAAGCTACATCAAGATATAACTTTCTTACCAACAGAGTGGTTTCAAAGTGGAATGCTTGTGTTGTTAACTCAGAGACAGTTAATGTCTTTAAAGCGGGTATCGACAGAGAAGTGTTCGATAAATAACAAAGAAAGAAACGAAAAACTACTACAGCTCTTGTAGAGCTAAATGACGAAAGGAATTAGTATATATTTCTATACTGCAGTCTCATAACTACTATCATTAATACTACTAAATATCAATAAATAAATAAAAAAATTATATTGATTTTAAAAAATGATATTTTTTTCAATTGTGTTCAAAATTAAGCAATTTTATTTTATAATGTTATTGTGATTTTCAAAAACAAACAGAACAAAAATAATTCGTATTTTGATAAATTAAAATTTACTAAATTAATCAATTATACTAATTAATTATACTTTATGAATTTAATTTTCAGATTTATAGACTAAGATATTGTTTTTTCAAAAAAAAAATATGATATTTTTAAACATAAAAATAAAATCTTTATTTAAAATTTACATAAAAATTTTAATTTAAAGTGATTATGAATTTAATAAATAACAAAATAAAGAAAGAGAAAGAGAAGAATTAAAGTTTTGTTTGGAACAATTAAGTCAAATTAAGTACCAAATTAGGATTTTATTTTGTGCTAGATCAAACACCTAACACTTTCAACGAGAAGACATAAGCTCAGTTATTGGCTCTAGTCACGTGACACACTCTTAGAGAGTCAATTGGTCACAGATTTCACTGGCTATTATGTAAAGTTTTCATCATTTTATTTATCTTTTCTTTCATTATTTTATTTCCACACACACACACTCACATAGATTAGACAGTTAATTATGATACGATTGATTAAGCAACAAAAATAATTGTATCATTTACCGTCGGCAAAATAAATCCACTTTGTCTCTAATGAACCAAGCTAATAATGCACTAGGTACATATTAAATGATCAAACACAAAACTAGATAGCAATCTTTAAAAAAAATTCTTTATTTTTCTATATTAATGATGATAATAATAAAATAGTGTGATAAGAAAGCCAAAAAATTACAATAAAATTATTTTCAAATGAATAAACTTCATTAAAAAAAAAAAGAGAAAAAAAATCAAAAAATAAAGAAAAATAATTAGAAATTCGCTTAGAGATATTTTTAATTAGAACTAATTAAAGACTTGTGTTTAAATTAGAAGCATTGGGTGATGAGAGAGAGGCGTTGGACGAGTCGGCACAGCTTATGGGCGAGCATCTAGACGACGGCCGAGTGGACACCTCGTCTGTCACGTTTATGTGATCCTCTTCGTCTTCTCGTTCATTTTCATCTTCGTTTTGGCAATGATGCTTGCTTGTGACAACACTACTGGCACTAAAACTGCTCATGCTAGTCTTGAAACCGTTGCCAATGCCACTCTCACATACGTGCTGTTGTTTGTACATCTTTTGTCGCTTGGTGTGCTCGTACAAGCTCAAAAACGGCTCCAAGTGACTCTCTCTTAGAGAATAGTTGAACAAATCCAAACTAAACTGATCGGCTTTGAACACTGGTCCGACTGTACAAGATGTATTGGTTGATGGTGGCATCACTGACGACGACGACGACGATGACGATGACGACGAGGCTGAAGATGAAGATGACGAAGACGAGCCGGACGATGACTTGGCCAACTTGAGAGCTTGATCACTGCCACCACCAGTACTGGTGCTGCTGCCAATGTTTTGGCTTTGTTTTTTGAGAGCATTTTCTCTTTTTTGCTTTCGCCACTTGGCCCTTCTGTTCTTGAACCACACCTTGAAACAAAAAAATACAATTATTTAACAATCTGAGTCATTGATGAGACAAATTTGTGCGCACCTCGACACGTTCCTCTTTGAGGTCTATTTTGCTGGCGAGATCTTCGCGCAGCACAACATCAGGATAGTGTGTTTTGGCGAACGTTTGCTCCAATTGTTCTAGTTGCTCCTCGCTGAATATGGTTCTGTGTCGTCGTTTGCGCTTGGCCGACTGACTTGCCGGTTTTTGGCTGTTGACTGCGTTGATCGCTTGCGGACCGGCAGTGCTGGCGTAGTGAAGGCTGGCGGCCGCTTTGAGAAAGTTCTGATAGCCGTAGAAGTCGATGTGAGGCGGCGCTTGGTGGTGCTGGTGCTGGTGTTGGAGCATGCTCGGCTGGGTGGAGTGCGAGCCGAGCAGGCTCTCGATGGAGAACGGGTTGAGCGGCTGGCTCTGTGGGAACAGGTTGGCGAACTTGGCCGCGGCGACCACCATGTGATAGTTGGCGTTGGCGGCGCCGGCGTTGGCCATCTTTGCCCCGCCTGGCTGTGCTAGTGAAGATGATGGTGGTAGTGGTGGTGGTGGCGGCGGCGGTGTTGGTGCCATAAAGCTGTTAATCGAATGCATTGTCTATAAATCTGGCTAAGAATTCAATCTTAAAAATAAATAATTCGACAAATAGAAAAATAAAGATTTTTAAATAATAAACCTAAAATAAAATAAAATAAGAATAAAAAAATATAATAATTTATTAGGCTTTGCTTATTTTGTTCATTAGGAGCCAATAAAATAATTTAGTCTATTTAGCCAATAAAATAATTTAAATTAACAAAGCTTAATTATTTGAAAGGCTTCTATGTTTTTTTTGCTTCGACAAACATCAAATATTTCGAGAGCAACTAAACAAGAAAATCATCATCATCATCATCATCATCATCATAGTCGTTTAAACAACAAAAGAGACACACAACAGATAGCTACATAGATACATATATATGGGCAAAAACGTTTAAACAATTTAATCAAGTGAAATTTATATATCATCTTTATATTTCTCTCTCTTTTTCTCTCACTGTCATTCACTCTCTAACAAAACAATTAAGTTTATCATCAAGTTCAATCTTTTAAAAATATTTATTTATTTTTTTATATATTTTTAATTGAAGAGAAGCGTTGATAGACAACGAAAAAAAAAGAAATAAATGAGTGGAAATGGCTTCGAAGCTTGTTTAATTATCTATCAATGTAATTGACACAATTGACAATTATTCTAAGCTAAGTTTTCCACTCGTATTCTCAATGTGTGCACACCAAGGTACAGACTTTAATTAATTGAGAAAATAAGAAAAAAATAAAAAAAGAAAATTTAAATTATATTTATTTAATTAGTTTTTAATTAATTACTTGTTAGGATATTAGTCTACTCTGTGTGTCACAGAGCCGCAAGCTTAAAAATTTAATAAATCAAAATTAATTTTGCTCTTTTATTATTTTCTTAAAAAATTTCACTCTTTCTCTCTCTCTCTCTTTCTCTGACTCTTTTTTTTTCATTTATGTTTTTGTTTAAATAAATAAATCGTTTTAAATTTTTTATTTTTGATGATAATTAGCTTGTTTTTTTTTGATTATTTGTACTAAACAAGAATTGAATGGAAAAAATAGAAAAAAAAAAGAAAAAAATTTAAATAAACTTTCCCAGTAGAAAAAGAAAACCGTTACCCGACGACAACCACAACTATGAAGACAAAGACCAACACCTATTTGTTTCTTTAAATACCTATGTACTTAAGTTAATATTTTCATCTGACTTTTTGTGTGTGTGTGTGTGTGTTGTGTCAAGAGAGAATACCCTAAGTGAACCAACAACAAGAGAAAAAAGGAGTCAGTGAATGAATGAATACTTGATCATCGGATTACTTGGAGAATACCTAGAAGGACGACTTGGCGACCGGAGCCCTTCTATTAAAGCTTATTTGTTTTAAATATTCTTCAAAGTGTGTGTGTGTTTGTTTGTTCTCTAAATTATAAAATTATTTTATTAAAACAGTAGAAAAACTCAACAATAGAAAGCGAATAAATTTAACTCGCTTTTTCTGCTTAAAACCTTAAAATAATAATAATAATAATAAAAATAATAATCAGAGAATTACTGTTGAAATATTTTATTTGAACAAAAAGTATCTAATTCTATAGGTGAATACTTAGAATTCAATTAGCATTGCCAGCGGCCTAGAGTTTTAAATTTCGAAATTTATCTTGTGATCTTTTAATTTACGGCTTTTAAGACCAGGTCAATAAGAGATTCGGCACTCTTTTCGACTCGGCTCAGGTTAATTCTACACACATACACAAAATTGACTCAAAATTCTTTCTTTCTTTCTTTCTTTATTTTTTCCATTCTATTACAATTAGTTCTTCTATAACTGCTACTACTACTGTTACTGTATCTGTATACTGATGACCAATCGATCGTTCAATATGTTCGTAATTCTTATACAAACACTTGACTAACTTTTCGATTGCTTTTTTATCTTAATGGCAAATAAGTTTAGTTTTTTTTATTCTAGTTAATATTTTAAATAAACATGTTTATCTGTTTGAATGTTCACAAATGGCTTCTCCTAAAACAGTAACTATGTCCTTAGTTTAATCGTTGAACAATTATTTTTTGTTTAAAGTTACTTAGAGTCATAGTTACAGTACATCTGCTTTCTAGGGCCAGGCCGCTCACTTTCCATCTTAAAAAAATACCTTATACACTAAAATTATCTCGTATACTAAATGTGCACTTAAAAGACCAACAAATCAACCAAGATCTTCTCGAATACAGCCCTAGCCCAGACGGTTTTTTCCCTTCATTCGATAAACTACAGTAATACATTTACTAATAGTTGCCAGAATTATCCTATTAAATAAATAAATGTAGATAAAAAATTATCTTTTTGCAAATATATACGCAAGTTTCTAACCAATAAAAATAAAAAAATAAAAAAAAATAAAATTATTAAAAAGCTTTTATTAAAATAAATTAAAAAAGAAAATTTTGAAAAGACAGCTATGATTTTCGATCGAGCACATGAAGCTCGTCGTGGCTACAACAAAAAACCTTCTCCTCTGATCCAGCACTCCTTAACACTAGAAAGCCCGACCTAAAAATGACAAAAATTTAAAAACTAATTTTTAAAGAAATTATCATAGAATAGCAAAATTTTTTTTTGATATTCAATAAAGTCTCCATAAACCTATAAAATAAAATACTGAATATTAAATTCTGTTTCTGCATTCAAAAGATATTGAGATTTGAAATTTAAAAAAATGGGTCTAAAAAACCCGTCGGGTCTTCTAGTGTTAAACGCTCATTTTATGATTACTCTTTTGTTACACTTCTAGCTAGCTCAAGTCTTGTAAGCACACAGTTAAATTTCACTGATTCGCACACGAGTAATCTCTTCATTCTTTAGCGACAGTCAAAGACCAAGGCAAGTAAAAACTATTTGAACGCGATTAAGTTTCATTTTACGAGAAAATTTTATTTTTCATCATCCTTTGACTTTTAGACTATTAAGGGATTCATCATTTTTTTTTTCAAAATTTATTTATCAGGCTTTCTATATATGGCATTGAAACATTAAGTCAAATATGAAAAGACCTAGGACTTCTCACATAACAAAACATGAATTTGATTTATAATTAATTAAACATTAACAAGAGTGATAATGCATAAAAGGACAAGCCAATGGAGGCGGTAGGTAGGTCGTACCGCAATAATGTGGAGGCTAACAATTACGAAAGATTAAAAATAATGACACTATGATCTACAAGAAATTGATAAGAAAGAATAATTTAATTGATTTTTTTTTAATAAATTCAAATTAATTGCTTTTTTTTGCTCGTTTTTGATACATACTTTATTTACTAAAAATTGAGTTTAAAATCGCAAAAAAAATATTTCTTTATACCAATTAGAATATTTAGATGAGAAATGATAGCTCCTGTAACGTGATAAGATATTGTTTGGGCGAATTTTCTTTTTAACTCATTAAAATAAAAATAAAGTATGTTCACTCGATAAGCTCTAATTTTTGAAAACCAATCAAAATTTTATTTTAAGTGAATTGTTATTTATTTTCATATATTTTTAATTAAAAAATTTTCTCATTAATTAATTTCAAATATAGTTTATTGTTTTAATTTGATCATAAAATGTTGTCAAAAGATAACGCACCAGTAAGCATATGCAAAGATTTCTTTAGTTTAAATTAATTTCGACTATTATGCTTTAATATGTGGATATATATTTTAGAGTGGTCACTTAGAGTAAAATAATCTTTTCTGGTCACACACACACACACACACACACCTGTTTCGGACTATACTATTTAGCTGTTTATATTAGAGATTTGCAGCACTAAAAGCCAAATTATTTTAATGGTTTTTTAGCTTTCAAGTTAAATTTGGACCTTTTAGAATAATTATTAAGTCGCTTTTTTGATCAATCAATACTTAAAACAAAAAAGAAAAGCTATTGCTAACAATACTGCACTCAACGGATTTCTAATTGATTAAAAAATAAAAGCACAAAACCATTCATTTCTATCATGTACAAGTGAAATTAATTAATTTCCTATTTGGTTGTTGTTTAACTTCTAAACGATTTGATAGAAGAAAAATTAATAAAAGCAACAAATAATAATAACTTTAATATTAATAATAATTATAATTCACACATTTTAATTAGAACATTATATATATTTTTATCGGGTTATAAAATCAGAATAGCTAGTCTGTCTTTTATTTTAGTTTATTCACAAAATGTTTTGCTAAACTAAAAATTTAAATGCTTAACATTGAAATGATTAAAATATTATTCTTTTATTTAAGCCTTAATTAAATACAAATAAAAATTAAACATTTATAATTCTAATTTTTTTATTTTTATTCTAAACTATATTTAATTTAAAAGTGACAACAAATAAAATACGAACAAATATTTCTTAACAACAAAAAGTTTTATTTTTTTCTATTAAATTCAAAGTTAATTGATCGTTTGTAACAAAAACCAACTATTTGGAAGGTATCTTCAAGCGATTTGGATTTTCCCCAAGGTCGGACACTTGCCTGCCGGATAAATAGCTATAGTTTTAGAAATTAAGAATTTTTTGTCTCAGTATAATTTTAATTTTTATAAGTCTCTGATTTTTGTTTCATTTCTTTTTTATTTTAATATTAAAGTAACAATCTAATCAGATTAAGTTGAGAAGCACTAATTTGCTGTAAATATTAATTACATAATGCTGCTTGTTTGCTCATTTAGCGTGTACATAAAATAGACAGAAACTATTTTGTCAACACAAATAGCACTGGGACAAAATTCGAATAAGAATTTTAAAAAGGCATTGAGAATTTTTATTCCAGTTTAAAAATTAAATTCTAAATAAACATATGTATTTTGGTTTATTTATTTTTGTCTAAGTGTTAAAAGGTAAAACAAATAATGTTTCATTAAAACGTTCAATTTGGTCAATTCTAATTAATGTGAATACAAATTCAGGATTACTATAGTAAAAATCTTAAAGTTTATTTGTGACTGGAACTCAATTTTGATATTTAAACGCTATTGTGAATTTCAAAAACAAATAGAACAAAAACTCTTCCTATTTTGATAAATCAAAATTTACTAAAATAAAATATATCTAAAAAAATTCAACATACTTTGTTGCATCTTTTTTACCGAAAATGAAAACTTTATTTTCTTTTTTTTTAAAGGTAAACAAAATGAATAATCAATTTAAGTTTTATTGATTTTTTACTTTTTGCCTTTTATCCAAATCAGAAAAATCATTTAAAGTAAATCATGTCATGAATCATGTCTAAAAAAAGCCAAATTCTTTTATTTAAGTCACTTTTGTTTTAGTGAAAAATTTTCGAAAAGAAGAAATTCTTTGATGACCAAACATTCTTATATTTGATAAAATACTCTTTGTTTTATATGCTCTGTTCATTAAGGATAAATATTTGACTCGTTTAGATTTTTTGTCCGATTAGATGAACAAAAAATAATTCCGAGCCTACCAGGACTCGAACCTGGAATCTTCTGATTCGAAGTCAGACGCGTTATCCATTACGCTACAGGCCCCATACAACACAAAATTAAAAATTAAAATCTAAATTTTGACTTGTTTGTATAACACTTTTTTCTATAAGCTGAGACTGGAGACTCAAGTTAATGAATAAATTAAATTATTATAAAAATAGGTTTTTGAATATTTTTTTGACTAAAAAAATATACTACAGAATCAAATTTTCAAAACAAATATTTAATTTTTTTTCAATTTTCCTGATTTTTTTAAATTTACTGATCAAATCTTTTTAAAAGTCTGCTATCTTCTAAAATAAGGTTGTATATTAGATAAATTAATTAATCTATTTTTATACAATCAGTTTAATTTAAAAACAATAAAATATAGAGAATTTATTATTGTTTTTATTATTGGTTAATTTTATTAGAATTTCAAGAATAAGATTAAAATTATAAGATAGTCAAAAATTTAACACATTATAATTTAAATTTAGGTAAAGGGATTTTAATTTTAAAGAGTAAACTAACAAAATACTGAGTAATTTTAAACCAAGCGTTCTTTCCTTTCGATCAAATTACACAACTAAAAGCAACCTTTTTTCTTTCTCTTTTAAACGACAAAATAAAAATAAAAAAAAAAAGATAACATTTAAGAAAACACGAAATGTTTTTTAATATTAGCAAGCATGTTGAATTAAAACTTAAGTACAATTTATATACTTAAAATAAAATGAAAATAAACAAAATTCTTCTAATTCTAGTCTTTATTGAAGTCGGACTCATTGTTTTTGGTGGCTATTTGTATTCGCTTATTCCAATATGTAGCTTTGGAGACAATGATCTACGACAAATTACCAATTGTACTTACACATCAACCTCTTTGTCCGATAGTATATTTTTTATAATTACCACAATTACAACCATTGGTACTAGTACCATTTTGATTCAATCAAAAAAAAATTCAATTTTTGTTAAGATTTATTTTATGTAAAGGCTATGGCAATTTAACACCAAGTTCAAATACAGGCAAAATATTCACCATAATTGTTGCATTTATTGGAATACCTATAAATATAATATTTTTGGCCAAAATTGGTGACACACTTAAAAAAGGCTCCACTTTTTTTCTAAAACCAGTGAAAAAATTTTCGAAAAAGATTTTCATCATTATTCAAGTAATACTCTTTTTGATTTATTTTAATATTTATATATATGTATATATGTAATTATTTGTTGTGTTTTTTAATTAAGAAATAAATAATAAAATAAGTCTAATTTAAAATTTATCAAGATTATAATCTCAGTGATATCGGGAACAATTATATTCTTGCTAATACCAGGATTAGTTATAATGAATCTAGAAAATTGGAGTTACATTGATGCACTCTATTATATCTTTGTTACTCTATTCACAATTGGTTTTGGAGACTTGGTTGCTGGTTCCAATTTAAATCTATCACCTACATGGATGAACATTTACCGCTTTTCATTGTATTTGTGGATGTACCTGGGCATGGCTTACATTTCGTTGATAATTACTCTAGTTTTAGACTACTTTAAGACAAATGCTGAAAACATGCGCAAAGAGATAATACATATTATAGAAGATAAGATTAACTTGGCGATGCGACATTACTTAAGTACGAGAAAAATTCAACTCAAGTCACCACATGACAAATTAAGTCGTAGTGAAAAATTGAATAGGAAGCTAGTAAAACATGGTTTAAAGATTAAAATAAATTATAGAGATGATAAATTGGAAGAAATGATACGACGCCGAAGCAAATCAAAGACAAATTTTAATCTAAAGGCCTATTTTGATCAGTATGTACAAGACAATAGAGCATTTGAAAAAGATAAAAATTACATCAGTGAAGATAATTTGAATGAAGTTGAACAAAACAAAGACATTGAGGAGAAGAAGGATTGCGACGACGAATTCCTCAAAATAGATATTGAAAAGTGTGACTATTCTCAAAGTAATCCAGAATCAGATACTTTTACCAATGAGTATTATGATACAATGACCAGTGAGGATTTTTTGAACACAATTCCTTCTGGTGATAAAATCACATGTCAACGTCAAAAAATTCAATTTATATTCGACAAAAATCAAACAAATAAAGACAATGTTATTTTTTATTAATTTAAAAATTTTAAAATAGGAAAAATCAAATAAATACTTAATAGTTAAGATTAAAATTCTTTATATTTGAATAAAATAAACCAAATTTTTATTATCTAAATGATTATTGATTCAATACAATTTTGATCCAAGTTGATTATGACCAGTTTTTTTTTTATCAAATTATTAATTATTTTTGTTATAAGTAAAAATAAACTTAATAAAGACTAAAGCAAGAATTTGTATTCAAAAAGCTTTCTAATTTTTTCTAATGATAATAATGGACATTAATGAATAGAAATGCTTCAGTTAGATACAAATTATTAATTATTAAAACTAGATTATCACCAAAATAGCTAATCCTTATATACTATTCATTTATTTTTTATTGAATTACATAATAAAAATTTTTAAAATTTTTCTTTTATACTTTTTTTTATTTTCTTTATTTATCACTTTAAAAGAATGTTATTTCAATCGAGTTCAATGGCTAATCAAAATTTTGATAAAAGTGACTTAAAAAGCTATAAAAAGCAGATGAATAATAGATAATTTAAGTAAGACTTTATTTAAACAAACTGATGAAATAAAATTTCAAGTTACTGTATTGATATGTATTGATTGTTATACTTTATAGATATTTTGTATAAAATAAAGATTTTTTTTTCCTCAAAAATTATTTTTACTAAATTTTTGGAAAAAAAATCCCACTTAAAGACAGACATAACAAAAAGAAAAAGAAAAAAAATTAAATCTAGATTAAAATATTTTATTAGAATTAAGTAAATAGAAATGATTAAAAGAGAGGCGTAGAGTGGGGCCTGTAGCGTAATGGATAACGCGTCTGACTTCGAATCAGAAGATTCCAGGTTCGAGTCCTGGTAGGCTCGGTATTATTTTTCCAAATGCAATTTTAAAACGATTAGTAAATATCTGAGCTCAAAGCTTATTTTATAGATAATAATATTCTAATCGAAAAATTGCCCATAATCACATAATAATAATATTAAAAAAAATAATAATAATAATAAATAAAAATAGTATTATATTTCCTAAGATTAAGCGAACAAACATAAGATTGAATAATACAAATATTTTATTATTGATGATGACTAAATAGAGAAATGGAAAAAAAATTATTGATTTTTGTGCCTATTTGCTGTTGCTCTGGGCTCCAATTTCAAATTATGATAATTAATTTTGATTTTATTTTAGTTTAGTTGTTGTTGTTACTAGTACTATTGCTGCTGATGCTGCTACTACTGCTGCAATTTCTGCTAATCTTGATAGAATTTTGATAATAGCGAATTCAAAATGGCGAAGCAACCTGGTTGCTCTCTCCTTGTTTTCCAAACTTATCTATTTTGTATTTGATTCAAAAGCGAGAACAGCAACAACAATTATTTGAAATATTTCAAATTATGATCAATTTTCTGCTTCCAAAAAGATAAATTATTATGTTTACTTCTCTTTTCTTTTCTAGTTTTTGCTTAATTTTAATATTTTTTTTATTAATTTGGATTTTTTGTTCCAAGTCCGAGTCCACCAGTTACAACACTAGAAAAAAACACAAAAATAAAAATAAAATTAAAAAAATTTTTTTTATAATATTTATTTTTAATTATTATTTAGAGAGAGAGAAAAAATAATTTTTCCAGATAAGATAAATGACAAGTATTATAAATGAATGGAGCTAGTTTATTTTTTGTATTCAAATAAAAATGTTAAATTAAATCAAAATAAAAAACTAAATTATTAAACTGTTAATTGAAAGACAGTGACAAATATTGAGAAAGAGATAGAGATAAATAGATAGATAAAGAGATGGTTCGTAGCGTGTTTAGCGGAAGTGCTAAAGTGAAAATAATCGAGGCCGAGAGCCTCAAAGCTACGGATTATTCGACCCGCATATTTCAGACCACTACATTTCAGCTATCGCCATATGTTCACTTGGACATTGACGACACAGTGTCTATTGGTCGCACAACCACCAAACACCGCAGCCAAAATCCCATTTACAACGAGGAGTTTCAATTCGAAATACACTCGGGCCACATGCTTAACTTGACTGTGTTCCACGACTCGGCGCTGCCGCCCGACGAGTTCGTGGCCAATTGCAACATACTGCTTGTTGATCTGAAGCCCGAGTCGAGCGAGGACCTGTGGCTCGACCTGGAACCCAATGGCAAATTGCGCCTAAGCGTTCAACTAAGCGGCACTTTTGTCGAACAAAAGACCCACTCGTCCTCGCCAGACCTCAAAATATTCAAGCAAAATACTCAGGCATTCAATAGGCGTCGCGTTGCCATGCGACGCAAAATCCATCAGATATACGGACACAAGTTTATGGCAACTTATTTTAGGCAGCCAACTTTTTGCTCCATTTGTCGTGACTTTATATGGGGCGTGTTCAACACACAGGGCTATCAGTGTCAAGTGTGCACATGTGTCATTCACAAACGATGCCGCACGCACGTAATTACCAAGTGTCCAGGTGTCAAGAGCACCGAGGCTGTGCTTACAGATAAACGTTTCAACATAAACGTGCCTCATCGGTTCATAGTGCACTCGTTTAAGTTGTTCACGTTTTGTGACCATTGTGGCTCGTTGTTGTGGGGCGCATGGCGTCAAGGACTCCAATGCGAAGAGTGCAAAATGAATGTGCACAAACGCTGCCAGAAAAATGTGGCCAACAATTGTGGCATTAATCCAAAACAAATTGCCATGCTGTTGCAGGAAGTGGGCCTTTCGGATTCGAATGCAAATGCGGTTGGCAGCGCCAGCACCAGCACCAGTAGCTTCAACAGCACAAACACTAGTCAATCAAAAGCCTCGTCGAACAAACAGCCTTGTGAGAACAGATCAGGCAATCAAATGATCACCGATCGGTCAAAGAGCAGAGACGAAACAGACAACACAAACAAAGCAGACAACATGCATCAAACCCACAAGCACAAAGCGTCCATTGAGCATTTTAATTTTATCAAAGTGCTTGGCAAAGGCAGCTTTGGCAAAGTAATGCTTGCCGAACACAAATCAACTAGTCAACTATTTGCCATTAAGATATTGAAAAAAGACGTCATTATTCAAGACGATGATGTTGAGTGTACACTTACCGAGCGGCGAATACTCGCCTTGTCGGCCAAGCATCCATACTTGACCGCTCTGCATTCGAGCTTTCAGACCAAGGATAGGCTATTTTTTGTCATGGAGTTCATAAATGGTGGCGATTTGATGTTTCAAATTCAGCGTTCGAGAAAATTCGACGAGAACAGAGCTCGCTTCTACTCGGCCGAAGTGACACTCGCCCTAATGTACTTGCACAAGAATGGAATCATTTATCGTGATCTCAAATTGGACAATATTTTACTCGATACTGAAGGACATTGTAAACTGGCTGATTTTGGCATGTGCAAAGAGGGCATGTTCGACGGCAAACTAACATCCACATTTTGTGGTACACCCGACTACATAGCGCCAGAAATTCTGTAAGTTTTGGTTCTTTTTGTTTCGTTGTGTGTTCATTGGGTCTTTTTGAATTAAAAAAAAAAAAAAAAATTTAAAAGTTGCAAAACAAACTTAACTTTTTTTCAAAATATTTTTCTTCTTTTATTTCAAACAATTTAATCAAGTTAGTCCAACACATTTAAAAAATGCCAATTATATATAAATTTTTTGATTAATAAATATTAAATTTTAAATTTAGAGAGTGTAAAATTATATTTAATTATTATTCTTATAATATATTGAGTTAAAAAGAAAAACATATTAAATAGCAAGGCAAAATTAATTCGTTTAATTAAGCTCAGTCAGTGGTAATAACCATGATTAAAAGCATCAATTTTGTTAGTTATTATTTGATAAGTAGATCATTTAGTTGAATTTTTATGTCATTTATTAATATAGTTATTAAAAATCGTAAACAAAAATATAAATGTTTTTTAAATTTAACTTTAATAGTTTAAACTTCAAAATATAAAATGCGATTGTGTCTAGATCACATTTTATGAATAATAAAATAAAAAATGATTAAATTTATTTTATTCTAAAATTGAATAGACAAGAGCTAGACTACGGATTTGGTGTAGATTGGTGGGCATTGGGTGTTTTAATGTATG
>JAESIW010000118.1:2179952-2195493 GCA_016802295.1 Brachionus rotundiformis
GTCATTTATTAATATAGTTATTAAAAATCGTAAACAAAAATATAAATGTTTTTTAAATTTAACTTTAAAAGTTTAAACTTCAAAATATAAAATGCGATTGTGTCTAAATCACATTTTATGAATAATAAAATAAAAAATGATTAAATTTATTTTATTCTAAAATTGAATAGACAAGAGCTAGACTACGGATTTGGCGTAGATTGGTGGGCATTGGGTGTTTTAATGTATGAAATGATGGCCGGACAGCCTCCTTTTGAAGCCGACAACGAAGACGATTTGTTCGAGTCAATTCTTCACGATGAAGTTCTCTATCCAATTTGGTTGACCAAAGACGCTGTGTCCATTTTAAAAGCGGTACTTTTTTTCTTTAACAAGAATATGCAGATTTGAGTAAGAATGCTTTTTTTTTGTTAGTTTATGACCAAAAATCCCAACAAACGACTTGGCTGTGTGGTTGCCAATGGTGGTGAAGAAGCAATAAAACGTCATCCGTTTTTCTTAAACAAAATAGACTGGCTTGCTCTGGAAGAAAGGCAAATTAAACCACCATTTAAGCCAAAAATAGTAATCTTAAATTTGTCCAATAACAATAGATAAATTTATCTGTGTTCGATCTATCTTTAGAAAGACGATAGAGACACGGCCAATTTTGATAAAGATTTCACCTCGGAAGAGCCAACGTTGACACCAGTGGATGCAATGATAGTTAAAGCAATAAATCAAGACGAATTTAGAGACTTTTCGTTCATAAATCCGGACTGGCAAAGCAAAGAGTACAGAGACTTATGTGAACCATGTGACTCGAGCTCAAGTTTAGCAACAAGTCTTACTCAAACAGTCAGTCTGGCAACCAATTCGACCTCTTTGGCATCGAATAGTTTTCTTGCCGCTGGCTCATCGCCTACTTCGAAAGGAATTGCTGCCAGCAAATGCGACTCACCGTCACCGTCACCGCCTGTACGCTCTACGTCACCTCTCATTAACATGAACACTAATACAATATCAACAAATACCTCTCTGTCTAATATAACAAATAATCCGTCAAGTTCGTCAATGAGCTCTCTAAATCCAACAAGATCTATTCAAAATACAGATATTTAGATATTAAGAGAGCAATCAAGTCTATTTTTTATCTTAATTTTTTAATTTGTCATTAATTGTTTATTTTTTATTTTTTGTATTCTATTTTTTTTTTTTTTGATAAAAATAGAAAATTAAAAAATTAAGAGTAAAATTTTTGAGTATTAGTTATTTTTGAGTTTTAATAAAAAAATTAATTTTATTATTAAAATCGAACGACAACCCGCAGTAGCACATGATTTTCCATTTATTTGTTTTGTTTTTTCTTTTTATTTTAATATCTTTTTAAATGTGTCAATTGAATTTTAATTTAACAAAGCTTTCTTTTATATTTTTGTATTTACCGAATGATTTTTGTGCTTTATATTTTTCTATTGTCACTACTTATTATTTTTTTCGATCTGTATTTAACTCTATTTACAATTCAATAAATTAGAATAATTTTCAATTTTTTTTTGTTAAATAAAAAATTTGATAATAAATTAGATTATTTTCTATGTTTTGACAGCTAAATGATCGGTTATCATTATTATTTATATTAAAAATAATTATGTTTGACACGATAAAGAGATTCATTTAGCTAGGAAACAAATAACAAATACTTATTAATAAATTTTTTACATTTTATTAATTATTTTCATTATTATTTTAATTTTGTTCTCAACAAAAATAATTTAAAGTAATATAGTTAAAGAAATTTATTTAATTATCAATATGACAACATCTAATTGAATTTTTTTTCTAATATTTATTTGTTTAAATTCTCACAAGCCGTATAATCTAAGTTGTGAGTTGAAAATATTTTTAAGTTCGACTTCTTTTTCTTCATAGGTGTAATTGTCATCTTTAAGAACACTAAATTTAAAATCTTCATCTGGTGTACACTTGAGGTCTTGGCTTTTGAGCAACTCGAAAATGTGCTCCAATTGCTTTTGCCGCAATTCGGTTTCTTCCGAGCTCAAGTTCTTGCTTATGTCAGATGACAGCTTTAGCTTTGGAATTGGCTCGATTTGCATTTGAGAGAGCTTTTCTTGTAGCATTGTCTCACGGGCCAATTGTGAGTCAACAAAACTTGCCTCGCTTTTGACCTCGCTCAATAAAGGTACCACCTTAGATCGCCTAAGAAACTTTTTTAACCAATAAACAAAAAAAATAACTAAAAAACTCAATAAAACTTTATTCAAATCATTAAATTGAATCATTTTCTAAATATACAGTTAAAATAAAAATTAATTATTATTAATTATTTACAATTAGTTGATCAGGCGAGCACACAGTTAAAAATTTGTGTATTTTTTGCGACAATTCAGGACCAATTCGCCTCACGCTACTTAAAACACCAGCACCTCGCCTAACTTGAATATCGGCCAAGAGAAGCGAATTACCTGTTTGTTCAAAGGCCTTTTTGAGCATCAACGGAGAAGGGTACTTGGAACATATGGCTTGAGCTTGGTCCGAAGAGACCAGAGGAAACGACTCGAGCATATCTTTCCACAGATTGATGAGACCTTGGCCATCTTTGCCAACTTTGGCCTGAGATTTTTCTACAGATTTATCGCAAAATATCAAATTATCAGCTCCTTCAATTTTGGACAAGTACTCGCCAACTGATTTAGTATAGCCTAGAACTAGATCCCTCAGCTCGTCGGAAGTATCGTACGAGCGCATGCAGCAATTCTCCTTCAGTTCCAAACTCAGTACAGCCATGTTAAAATCAAGTTTACTAATTTTTAATTCTTTGGCTTTTTTGCTCTTAACAAACTCATTATCTTTGGTGTCAGTGTTTTTCAGACTCCTTTTTAAGACAATTTTCCATAAGAGGCTTTTTTCTCAACAAGATAGATAAAAAGAAAAAATGAAAAATTACTTTTGAAAAGACTTAAGTCCCGGCACTAACAGACTCATTTGAGTTACTTGGGCACTTTTTTTGGAACATTGAACAAAATTAATTAGTTCAGAAAAATTAGCTTTGTTTATTTTATCAATAAAATCATTTAATTCTATCTTGACTAGCAAATGATCGTGTTGAGTTTCTTGATTAGATAGTTCTTTTAGATTCGAGGATTTTCTTGTCCAAAAAATGCCATTCTGGACAGGCAAATTATCAATTATGGTTTGAATGTTTAATTTTTCTAAATTGGTAAGCAATTCGCCAGCACCTTTTGTACCTTGGATGAAATTTTTGTCAACCCAAACTTTAACGCCTGAAAAATGCTTATCTGTCATATTCAGATTTTAGATAATTTTGCTCTCAAATCTCTTATTAAAATTAATGTTTCCCATATTATGTTAATTTAAATATTTCATCATTAAATTAAGAAAAATTGAGTAAAATAAAAATAGTAAAGATTAATAAATTGTCCTAGTATAAAGTTAATCAGACGCTAAATAGCCAGCATATAAAAAAAAACAATTAGATCAAAAATTTTAATAAAATTTCTGATAGACGAATTAAAAAATCGATTTTGTGCATATATGGAATTTTTTTATCATGTTTTCAAAAATTTTAATTTCATTTCTTGTCAGACAAAGGAAATTTAATAAAATCTTGGTACCAATAGAATCTAGAATATTTATCTATTGTATCTAGATAGATACAAAATTTTAAACCAAAATAAAACAGTAAATGATAAAAAATTAAGAATTTTTGAAAAAATAGAAGAAAATAAAAAACAAAA
The DNA here is from genome assembly GCA_016802295.1 of Brachionus rotundiformis. Classification (NCBI taxonomy): domain Eukaryota; kingdom Metazoa; phylum Rotifera; class Eurotatoria; order Ploima; family Brachionidae; genus Brachionus; species Brachionus rotundiformis. Next base: position 2,183,711 of record JAESIW010000118.1, read on the forward strand.
AGAGGACTTGATAAATTAATAATTAGTTCTAAAAAAATAAGCTAATTATTGATTTGGTTTTTATATTGAAATGATTTTTTAAAAATTGTTTGTTTTTAAAACGTGATCAGATCTGATATAACGTTTTCATTTCCTAAGAATAATTTCTTTAGTGAAAATTTAATAAACTAAATGACTTGTTTGATTATTTATTTTTATAAATAAAACAAATAATATAATAAAAAAATAGTTTTAAATAAACAAATTGATTTTAAAATATGAAAATAAATATAAATTCAAAATTCTCTTAATTTACATGTGATTAAGAATATTTTTAATTTGAAAATTTTATCAAGTCTATAGGCCGGAGGCTGCTCTAATCATTATTTTAAATTTTACATAACAATCGATTTTTTTATTTTTTAATATTATGATGTTAAACAAATTTAAAAATATAATTAATCCTCATAATTTGAAATGTTATAATTTTTTTATCAAAAATTATTAAAAAAGTTAACATTTGTTCTTTCAAGAACAAAAAAGGATTATTAATATTTTTCAGGTAGGAAGAGAATCGTGTTAATTTGTTTTATAATTCGTTTATTGTTGCAGCATTATTTTTAATTAATTATAAATATTACTTAGTCAGCGTTTGAATAAAAAAATTTAGTAATAAATGATAAATGATTATATTTGATTTGTTTTCATTGATTAAAATATCTTTATATATTTATTACTCACTCGATTTTACTCAGCGGAGGCTGGTGTATAAATAACCAAAATTAAAACTATTTAACTAATTTTATACTTATCATTAATTAATTGAATGTTAAAATATTTAAAAAAAAAATCTAATTTACTATATATTTAATGTATAAATGTCTGATTGAATAACATTTATTATTCGTTTACAAGTTAAGGAAAAATTCGACCAAGCTTGAATGGATTTAAAAATTTGACAATAAATTGAGTTTCTAAGCAAAATTAGACACTAATTAAGAATTTGTCTAAAAAATTATTTGTAAGAACAATTTCAACGCTAGATTAGCGCTAAATGCGTAAGTGAAGTCATCAAGGTATTTGAATTTCCTTTCCGCTGCCAACTAATTGCAATAATATCATTTGAATTTTTTTAATTAATAAATCAATCAATGTCATATGGGAAATAATAAAATTAAATTATTCATTTTTAATAAATAGTATTAATTAAACAAAAATAAGATTCAATTATGACCAATTTTATATATATTTAAAATTTAATAAAATCAAACTTTTTATTTATTTTTATCTTTCTATTGATGTAAATGGCTGTCAAAAGATACACACACACACACACACACACACACGCTCACACATACCAACACAAACTCAAATGTATTTGTGTATGGAGAAGACAAAAAATTGTACTCTATGCAAACACAAGCAATAAATAAGTCAAATTTGATTTATCTATATTTTTTTAAATGTCGATACACAAATAATACAAACGGTTAGATGTTAAAAATATTATTAAAAATGTATTATTAAAAATCCAAAACATTAAACTTAATTATTCGGAATTTATTTAATAGCCTTTCTTTGTTTATTTATTAGTTAGTTAGTTAGTTAAAAGTTGTTGTTGTTGAAATAATGTCTTGATTAGCTGCAAACTAGCTGAACAATGCCTAATTAAACATACATTGAACGGCATTTGCCCTCTCTATCTCTCGCTCTCTCTCTCTCTCTCTCTCTTTTGTTATGTCTCTATCTGCCTCACGGTGTGTTTCTCTCTCTGGCCATATTGATCACACACCGCTCTCACGCAGTTCATTCGAACAGATCACACTCAAATTCTGTACATACATTTACATCTATTGCTATTTGTTCGTTAATTTTCTATTAATTTTCCATTCTCTCATTTTTATTATTTCTATATTATTATAATTTAACTTCTTATTTTCTTGTTCATCATATTTCGTTTTTCTACATTCATTAATTAATCTCTAGATAAAATTTGCAAAATGACAGCAATACGCAAAAAACTGGTAATAGTCGGCGACGGTTGCTGTGGCAAGACATGCTTGCTGATCGTGTTTAGTAAAGACCAGTTTCCAGAGGTCTACGTACCGACCGTATTCGAAAACTACGTAGCTGATATTGAAGTAGACGGCAAGCAGGTTGAGCTTGCGCTATGGGACACGGCCGGCCAAGAGGACTACGACAGACTTAGGCCGCTCTCGTATCCGGACTCGGACGTTATAGTCATGTGCTTCGGCATCGACAATCCGGACTCGTTGGAAAACATAACCGAAAAGTGGCAGCCCGAAGTAAGACACTTTTGTCCGCGTGTGCCCGTTGTTCTAGTCGGTAATAAAAAAGATCTTCGCAATGACGAATACACGCGCCGCGAGCTCGCCAAAATGAAAAAGGAGCCGGTACGCTTCGAACAAGGCCGCGAAGTAAGCGACTCGATTCACGCCGTTTCGTACTTGGAGTGCTCGGCAAAGACCAAAGACGGTGTTAGAGAAGTGTTCGAAACGGCGACCAGAGCCGCTCTACAAACCAATCCAAAGAAAAAGAAGCGCTGCGTCATTCTCTAAACATCAATGCCTGAAACTGTACAAAATTAAAAACAAACTAGCTTTCTATCTGTCTCTATTTGACTATCTAATCAATCTAATCAACAAAGAACAAATTAATTATCTTTAAATTTTTTTCTTTTTTTTTTTTTTTATTCACTTAAAATCGCTAATTAAAAAAAATAACAAAAAAGAAACTACTTTTTAAATTTAAATTTTATTATTTTATTCTAAATTAGTCAATTTGTCATCAAATATTATTTTTATTATCATCATTATAACTATTATATCAACATATAAAGAAATTAATTATTTCCTAATGAAAAAAAATAAATAATAAAAATCACTAAACAACGTTCATTTTAAATGTTTTTTAAAAAAAAAAAAACAAAAAATTATTCTTTTTTCTCATTTTTTATTTCTACTTTTTTTTGGAGTTAAAAATTTCTATATTTTTTGGAATTTATTTTATTCTATTTGATTTTTTGAATAAACAAAACAAACAATTAATTGAATTTTAATACATTTATATTGGTTAATTAGCTTTTCAATCTAATTGGAACATTTTATTTTAAGTTATAATCAATTTAATATTTTCTATAGGTTTAATTAAGAAGGCGTTTAAGTATCTTTGTGACTAGACTATCGGATTGTTGTTTTTTTAAAGGGAAGACCATGAATATGCTCTCGGTGCATGGTGTACTTATTTAGAAAAAGACATGAGTGACGTTGAGAGATTTCTGAAAAAGAGCAACTAAATTGATTCTACCAGTGCGTTATTTGGATTATCAACAACACTTGTTAAGGCTAGATTTAACTAACTTGAGTACAAGGAGATTGAAAGCTGATCTAATTCAGATGTACAAATTGAATTTACTAAAGGAATTAATAAAAGTTTTATTACAAAAACTGATAGTCAAATATATAAAATTAGATAAACTGCTATTGTCTAACAAGAGAAAGAATAAAGAGTGACTTTCGAGATCTAACTTTTTTACAAATAGAGTTGTGAATAGATAGAATAAACTGCCGGAAGATAAAAAGTTTTAAGGCGAAGCATGATGGTTGTATGGTGAAACAAATAGGAGCGACTGATACACCTCTCTAGGGCTATGCTTAGATAAGCTCTAGGTTACAGTTTAAGCTAATACTAATATTTCTGCTAAAATTCAATTTATTAATATCTTTTTTATTCGAATTTAAACTAATTTGTATAATATTTTTTCTTTTACAATTTATAATTTTTGGCGTTAAATGAAATTGATAAATAAATAGATTAAAGTTAAGCCCATTTTTTTCTTAGACTGTCAACAAATATTTAATAAAATTGTAATTACATAAAGAAGAAAAACATTATCTTTAAAATTAGTTTATTTTAATTAGGAGAAATATTTTTTTTATTTTTTACTTAAAAAGGACTATTTTTATGCACTTAAACAAAAATAATAATTTTATATCAGAAACAAAACATTTTTTTTAAAGCAGTTTTTTTCAAATCTCACTTTAATTTTGGCTAAAATAAATCTTTTGTTTATTATTTGAACTAAAAAATGTCCTCACTTCCATGGATTGAAAAATAGTAACTAAAATAAACTTTAATATTTTAACTACTAACTTTTAAAATTAATTCAATAAATTAAAAATCAATTAATTGATTAGCTATTTTTAAAATGCCTAAAAATTTTTTTCAATAAAGCCGACCGAAAAAAGTCGATGACATAAGCTATCAAGACGAAATAGTGGCCATACTTAAAAAAACCATCAGCAATGATATGGTCGGTGAATTTCCAAATTTTTTGTTCTATGGACCTCCTGGCACTGGCAAAACATCGACCATATTAGCCGCTGCACGCGAACTATTCGGGTAAATGATAACAAAACTTTTAGAATAGGCTCCTTTTTTTAATTTTTTTTATCTTATCTAGGCCAGAATTGATGAAGAGTCGGGTGTTGGAACTGAATTCATCAGACGAACGTGGCATAAATGTTATTAGGGAAAAAGTTAAAACATTTGCCCAGTTTACACCATCAGGCCATAGATCAGAGTAAATTAACAAATTTTTAAAAATTAATCAAGATTAACTAAAGAATTAATTTAATTTTTTTTAGTGGTAAACCATGTCCGCCATTTAAAATTGTCATTTTGGATGAGGCCGATTCGATGACTTCAAGTGCTCAGGCAGCACTCAGACGAACAATGGAAAAAGAGTCCAAGACGACTCGTTTTTGTCTTATTTGCAATTATGTCAGTCGAATTATCGAGCCAATTACTTCCAGATGCAGCAAATTTCGCTTCAAGCCATTGTCTAAAGAAGTTCTCATCAAAAGACTTGAGTTTATTTGCCAACAAGAAAAAGTCGATTGTGACAAAGATGTTTGTTAATTGTTATATTTTATTATTTAAAAAAATTAAATTAATTTATTAAAAAACCAATATTTAAACAAAAATCTCTTTATAAAAGGCACTGGCTACTTTGGTTTCTTGTTCAGAAGGCGATCTTAGAAAAGCAATAACCTATTTACAATGTGCCAGTAGACTCAAAAGTGATTGCATTAAATCATCGGACATTTTGGAAATAGCCGGTGTTGGTTCAAGTTTGATCTTAAATTTAGAACAAAAAATAATTAAAGCCCATTTTAATCAAGATTTTAAACGATTCAGTAATTGAGAAAATACTGGACACATGCTCAATGGGCTCATTTGAAAAAGTAGAACAATGTGTTCAAGATATGATCTATGACGGATTCAGCTCTAATCAAATAGTGACGCAATTGCATGATGTTTTAGTGGAAAGGGCCGATTTAGACGATGGCAAAAAAGCAGTCATATTTGAGAAAATTGCCAAAGTTGACAATGACTTAATTGAAGGTGCTGACGAATACCTTCAACTATTAGATTTACTTGTGCTAATAATGAAGCAAATGAAATAATTACTTAATACACATCCAATTATTATTTTTATTATTATTAAAATGGAAAAAAAGCTATAATTCGTGATTCTCTTTTTTTATAATTTTTCAAATTGTAAATTTATTTTGTCAATAAAAAAAAGAAAAAAACTTTAAAGTTTTCTTATCTGTTGTTATGGTAGCTAAAAATAAAGTAACATTAACTCAACAAAAAACATTAAAGAAAAAAAGATATCTTACATTCAAACCTCATTTTCAAAGATTAACAAAAAAAGTATAAAAATTTATTAATAATTAATCTAATATTTAATTGGTAAACATGAGTCGAGCGTTTGATGACCAAAAGAGTGTAATGTCGTTTAGGCCTAAGAGATCCGAGCCAAATCAATCAAGTGATACATCCTCTCTTAAGAATACATCGTCCATATCAAATGACCACTATTTAAAACAATATTTGAAAGCCACATCCAAATGGCGTCGAATAAATGATTATAAATTTTTGAAAGAAAAAAGAGCTCATTATACATTTGATTCATTGTTGAATAGGAAACATTTGGCCAACAGTGGTGGTCTCAAGTACGAGCCAACTTATCGCACCGAACCAGTCAAACAAGTGGACAAGAAAATGGTACACAGCAAAATAGAAGAGTCAATAAAAGAAATATTGGCCAAGGATTTAAAGCAATCCAGAGTAACATCTAATGATGACTCGATTAATAGAATATATGCGGAATTTTTATCTACTAAAATTAAGAATGATATTAAAAATTTGGTTGATACGAGACACCGTATTGTGGTTGTAACCAATATAATTGAAGATAAGCAACAAGGCATGGAATTGGCATCAAATTCCTTGTGGGATTCGGAACGTGACATGTCATTCTCAGTCACACAACAAAATAATAACATAATTATCAATGCAAGTGTGTATATAATTTATAAGGAATAGATACAATTACGAATAAACATAATGGATTTTTCTTTTCATTTTCTAAATTTATACTTTTTACTATTGAATAAAAATATTTGTCCAAAAATTTAATAAATTAAAATTTTTATTATTTTAAATAGCATATAAAATTCATGTCAATGTTAATATAAAATATTTAATTTAGATTAATTAACTAATTTTTTTTTTGTGAACGTTTTTGCTTTTTTCGACTTTTTGGTTGATTTTTTGGTCATTTTTGTCTTGGAATTGTGTCCAGAATCAACATTCAAATGTTGTAAGAGTAAATCGCATACGTCTTGGACAGTTATTTTGGCAGAATGAATGTATTTGCCAGTTTTTGTGTCATAATTTAAAGATTTTTTCGAACTCTTTTCCAAAATAGCATTTTCCAATGCTACCAAATCGTCTTTATACAAACAATCACCTTCGTTTAATAGAAAAGACTTCATTTGCTCAAAATCAACATACTCGACTACTTCTTCTGTTTCCGGAATTGTTATTGTCTCGGTGACAAACGATTTGACGGCTAGTTCCAACTCGAGTTGTTGATAAAAGCTTGACTTGGAATACTTTTTGTACACACGAACAAAATCATCAAACAAAATCATTCCTGTACCTATTGGAAAAAAATCAATTCAAAATAATAATTAATAGTTTTTTGTTTTAAGACCTTTTTTATCTAAATCGTCCAAGATCATTTTTTCAGTTGTAAACGAATAGTTCTGACCAGCTAATTTAAATATGTCAAGACAATGCACTGTTTGGATGAAACCATTAGAATTTTTGTCATATTTTTTAAAAAGTTCTTGAATTTCTTTAATAATATTATTTTGTAAAAAGAATTTTTAAATTAATAAATTAGTTTTGATTAATTTTTTTATGGCATACTTTTGCTTTCTTCTGTTGGTAAGAGATTTTGCTAAAATCAAAAAAATTAATTATTATTTTTATATGGGTTAATATTGTCACTTATTTACAAAATTAGATTGTGATCCACTCTGGTTGGAATCGTCTTCCCAAGTTTCTACTTTAAAATTGCTCATTTAGTCAAATGAAAATCGGTTTTTATTTTTATTTCTTATCAAAATGTCAACTAGGCTTAATTAGAATGTTTTTAAATAACGTAATTTTATATCATTATTATTATTATTATTATTAAGAGAATAAAATAAAAAAGATGATTTTTATGTTACTATAGGTAACACTTTTTATTATAGAATTGTTTTTTTGATTTTTGAAAATATTTCGTTTTAATCTCTCTTGAGATTAGATAAACTCAATTTTCGACTCAATTCTCATATTAAAGAAACAATCAGTTTTTTTAGAATAATTAAATGCTTGTTTAACTCTAATTTGGTAAATATTTGTCAGCATTTAGATTGACTATTTTGATTTGTGAATAAGTTTTCTTTTTCTAATTCACAACATGTCTCCAAAAGTATATAGGTACGCTAATATTTACTAATTGAAAAATTAAATCCAGCAGTTTTGTTTGCTTAAAATTTTCTTTTTCCATGAAGCCATTTTATTTGTAAAAAAATGGAAAATTTTATAAAAACAAAAATATATGCAATTTTTGTATATTGTTTATTATTTGACAAAAAGTTGATAAATGCACTTTTTCTTTTCATTAATGTAATAAATTAACGATTATTGAATTTAACTTTGTAATAAATGATAAGATGTAAAAGAATTAAGTGCTAGCAGAAATTTCATCATTGTATTTAATTCAAATTAAAATGTAAATGTTGTTTGCAAAATCTTTTAATTAACAAAACATTTATCTAATCAAATGAACAATTAAATAAACGCAAATTTTTTAATTAACTATTTTATTTTAAATAAGTGCAAAATTTAAATTAAAAAAAAAAAACAATTATTATAATTAATAAGAAAAAAATTTTACAAAAAAAACTTCTTCACTGGACCAAAAAAAGTTAAAAATTTTCATTCATGGAACTAACATTTGATTGTTGTTGTTGCTGTTGTCTATTTAGACTTCTTTTTATCAATTCTTCTTGTGTCAGTGGACGCAAATCTTTACGTGACATTTTAACTGGTTTAAAACTGGACTTTAGGTCACCATTAGGTGCATTTATGCCATTTTCTCTATGTGAATTTAAAATACTCATTAAAGAATCAGACTCCAAATTTTGATCTTGATACTTTTGTTTTAATTTAAGAATTTTTTCCTTGTAAGACTCAATTTCGCGCTCCAACAAAGCCACACGACTTGTGCTGTCATTCAACTGTTGCTGCAGCATTTTTATTATTTTCTCATTTTTGGACTTTAGTTCCAAAAGTTTTGCATCAGACAACGATGTTGATGACGAGGAAGACGCTGACACACTATGCTTGAGAGCCGCTCTTAGTTGTTCAATAACTTTTGTCAACTCTTCTATTTGTATCTCTAGCTCACCATTGTCCAATTTAAGCTTTTGCTCCTGTTCTTTGAGATCTATTATTTTTACAAAAAATTTCCTCAACAAAATTCGACCTTCTTCAGTTGACAAATTAGACAATTTGTCCAACACACCTTCACTTATCTTTTTATAGATAAAAATTAGAAACATAATTTTTTCTCTTTCTTTTTTTTTTGTTAATTTTTACTTGATTTGGATTGTCAAAATAGACCGAGTCTTTAAGCTTAATTTGTTTTTCGCGTATTGAATCGTTTTCGTATTCAATAGCGATCTCAAGCGCCTCAATAGCTTCATCTATTTCAATTAGGCGACGCTCTTCTTGGGCAGTCAACTCGTCACCATTGTTCAACTTTTCGTCCAAATGTTTTCTCTGCTTGACCAAATTGGAATGAGATTCGTGCAAATTTTTCGAATTTTTCTTATCCTCTAATTTGTCTTTTTCTTTAATTAGACATTCTTTTTTCTTAATTAGATCTTCTCGTTTGATCAGCTCTTCTTTAAACAGTTCAATTTGCTGCTTTTCGTGAAGAATTTTCTCCATTTCTTGTTCGACCCAGTGCTTTTGCTCCGAATCAGGCGCTGACTGAGACGCTGACCTTAGTCTGCGTTGAGCTTGAGCCAAGTCCTCGGTTTTTTTCTTCAAAATTTGCTGCTGCTTTTCCGATTTGGTTTCCAATTCTTTCAATCGTTGTTGTTCTTTTTCGTAGTCTTTTTCCAAGCGTAGCTTTTTGTCTGTGTCGTCCTTTATTTTCTTTTGCAATTGATCGTTTTGTTGCTTTAGCTTGCCATAAGCTAATTCCAAATCGGACAATTTTTTTTCCAAATTAACTTTGTTCCTATTTGCTTCAAGTTCCATTATACGACTCTGGGCATGCTCGAGTTTTTTCTTCAGCTCCGAGTCGCTTGCTTTGCCGCTCGAAGCACTCGAGACCGCTTGAGTGTGTCTCTGCAAGTCGACTATTTCGGACTTGTATTGGTTTATTTCCTTTTCCATGAGCTCAATTTTTTGCTTCAGTTGCACATTCAATCGATTTGTTATCTTGCTATTAGCCACTAGTTCTTTAATTAGTTCTTCCTTCATTCTTTAAAACATTAATTTAAAACATTCATATTATTATTTAATATATTTTGTATTATATAATTTTTGGGAACTCTTAATTTAAAAGTTTCAACTTTCTGTTATGGTCCAGAGAGTCTTAAGAGAAAATGAACCAAACAAGTCATATTTTGTTGTTGTTGACCAAGGTTATTAAAATCAAATTTTTTAAATTTATGTTTTAAAATGAAACAATAATTATATTGTAGCTTAGCCTCTCTGTCTTTGAATAGTATACTTTTTATAGTATTTTTTTTATTAAAATTGGTGTCATATTTAATTTAAAAAAGTAAAAAATCAAACTTGATTATTGAATAAGCCACTCATTTAAACATCATTTTAATCAAGATAAATGTCTCTATAAACACATATTTCAAAGTGGTATTTGAATATTCTTAATTACTGAGGGGTTAATCTCAACTTTAGATTTCATACAAATAAAAATTCATTTTTATGATAGAAATAAAAATTTCAAAAAACCATTATTATTTTGGAAAATAGACAAAATTTTGAACAAGACCATAAAATTAGATAATTTTTTTCCTAATTGAAGTTTCGGACAAGCATTATTGGACACTACTATTAGTAGCCAGCAATCAACAAAGTTTTTCATTTTTTAATAAAATCTATAAATAAATATACTTTATATTTATTGACATGTCTCTTATTTTGTTGCTATTGGTATCATTTGTGACCGCTTGTTGTTTTGCTTGTTTGTTAATTTTGAATGTTCCCTTGCGAACAAAACTGTATCCCTGGTCACTTTCTTGCTCTTCTTCGACCTCTTGTTGCTCCTCATTTACACTGAATGTTGAATTAAATTTACCACTCATGTTGCCATTTTGTAGTACACAATCGTTTTCTTCCAATGTTTCGGTCAATAGTTGGCTACGAGCGCGAAAATTTTGCATAAATCTATCCAAATTATTGGTAGATATGGCCGGTGTCGAATAGGCACCAGGTCTTACATTTATTTTTTTGCTTGTTTCTTCAACAGGTGCTGTCTTGGCTCGTTGATTGACCAATTTGTTTAGTGATTTGTTCGAAGCATTCAACGACTTGTAACCACTGGTATTCGGCGAGTCTGAATCGCCTTTGTTGGCAATCAAATTGTCCAATTGTAGCTGCAATTGTAGCAATAGTTCTTGCTGTTCTCTTTCTTTATTAAGTGATTGTTCCAAACAGCGATTGGAAAACTGTAACTTTTGCTTTAATTCACCAGCCAAGTCTTTAAGATTGTTTATTTCGTTTTCTTTGTCGGCGAAAATTTCTTCATCCGACTTCAAGTCGTCCTGAGCCTTGTTAATACAACGGAATTAGATTGTATTTATTTTATTTTATCTTTTAATAATATAAAGAAATATACCTGTTTTAATTGTTGTTCTAATTGTGCTATTTTTTGCTTGCTAAAGTCATCAACATCGAAATCAGAGCGGTCTTTTGTCTTAATTAAGTAAATTCGTTATTAAAATAAAGCTTTTTGATTTCTAAATTTAAATTTAGTTTTTCTTAATAACTAATCAAAAAAATTATTCATATAAAATTTTTTTTCGTATATATCTATATATAAATTTTTAATTTTAATACCTACTTTAGTAAGTTATTTATGTTTGAATACATATCTGTACTTTTTTAAAAAATATTCTAGTTAAAATCTAGTTTTGAACTTAATTTAAAATTATCAAAATAATATTAACTAATTAATTAATTAATTAATTAGATTAATTAATTAGTTTTTTTTTTCCTTTTATAATTAAAAAAAATTTAAACTTTAAAATCAAACAGAAAATAAATTAAAAAATCTACTCTCAGCTTTAAATTAATTAAATGTAAACTTATTTAATTTGGTTCAATTTTATTAGATT
>JAESIW010000118.1:2195830-2229752 GCA_016802295.1 Brachionus rotundiformis
AAATTTAAACTTTAAAATCAAACAGAAAATAAATTAAAAAATCTACTCTCAGCTTTAAATTAATTAAATGTAAACTTATTTAATTTGGTTCATTTTATTAGATTAGATTTGATCAAAACAGAAATTAAAAACTAAAACCTACTGCTTCGAATATTTCCAACCATTCGTCAGTAAGCTTTTTGACCATGTTCAAATTGTTGCTTGTCAAAAGTTGTGCAAATTGTTTGAAACGAGTGAATGCTTCTTTGACCAATTTTTTGAACATGTCTGCTTCATTTTGAGCTTGCTGGAATTTTTCCTGTATGGCCTGCAAGTCTTCGTCATTGTTCGATGCCAAATTGGCCTCGGAAATAAATGTCCGCTGTCTACTCAATTCCTCTCTCAGTGCTTGAATTTCTGACTGCATTTCGACAAACTTCTGCTGCTCTGGATCCATGTTTACCATTGGCTTATTCTTAATGTATCTAGCTCGACTGGCGTACTTGAGTGCATTTATAGACTCGTCCAAGTTACAGCTAGACGGACTGATGCAACAAATCATCAAAGTGTTGGAATTGCCTCCCAACGAGTCCTTTAGTATTCTGGTTATCTTCGACTCTCTGTATGGTATGTGCACAGTTTTTTTCTTGATCGAATTGTCCGAACTAAGAGCGCTAATTACATTGCCAAGTGCCAATAGACCACTATTTATGTGTATAGACTCTTTGAATCTGTCGCCGACATTACCAGTTCTGTGCACTCGTTCCGAGCCGGCCAAGTCGACAAAATGAAATTTGGCTCCCAAATAGTGCGAGTTTTGGGCCGGATTTTGTTTCAAATCGTAAATGGCCGACTCGCGAACATTTGCCTTTGCATCAACTGTCCAGCGTTGCTCAATGGACACAGTAAATACTGAATGAGATCTGCTCGAGTGTTCGTTCATTTGAGTGCTGCCAGTGTGGCGCAATTGTGTACCAGAATCAAAACAAGCCATCACTTCTTCTAAACTCGAGCAAACAACTTCATTAGCGCCATAGATAATTGTGTTGCCACTCTCGTCCTCTCTAATGTGCAAATCTTTTTCACTCGAGTCCAACAAATCTTTTAATTCCTCCTTGTATATTTCAATAAAATTCACTTTTACCAAATAGTCGCGTTGGTTTTGTTTGGATGTTATGAGCTGAAACATTCTCTCAACTGCTCTGGGTATAATTCCGTAGTCCTGATTGGAACCGCTAATTGTATGCGTTTTGCCTGAGCCTGTTTGACCGTAGGCAAACACAGTTGAATTGTAGCCGTCAAATATGCTCTGTACCAATTGATGTACACAAGTTTCGTACAAATCGCTTTGACTTGTCTTTGGCGCTAGTACATAGTCAAATGTGAAAATTTTGTCCTTGCCAATGACCAGTTGATTTGTGTCGCTAGATAGGCGAACACATGGCTGATGTTGATGCAATTTTTCTCTACTATTCAATGGACGCACTCGCACAGCCACTTTGACAGCCACCTCGCTTGCCTGATTGCTTGCCATATTTGCCATTTTTATATATAATTATTAATTAATTAATTAAATATTATATATAAATTTAATTTTATCTTTTTGTTTTTTTGCTTTTTATTATAATAGTTGTTTATTAATTTGAAAAACAAGAAAAAAATTTTTAATACTATTTATTTGCAAATATTTTAGTAAAAAAAGAGAATAAAATGTATGTTTTTTTGGTATTGATTTATTTAGACCAAGTGAGCTCATATTGCCTAGTAACCAAACATTAGGGTGAATGTTGGCTCACGTACAAACAGACAATTTAAGCTCACTCGTCTGCATACTTAATTAACATAATAAAACTAAAAATAAAGCTTATAATTTTAATTTATTTAGTGATCATCGTCATCTCTTTGTTTAGATACATTACACAAGTTGCTTTTTGCTTGTTGCTTGTTTAGAAATTCTCTCAATGCAAAAAGAGCAAATAAGTGAACAAAAAACGGACTCCGTCACCGAAAAAGAGACCAACAACAACAACAACAATGACAATGACCAACACGATACTAAAGAGCACACTAGCACTGGCAACAACATCAACAACAGCGCCAAGGACACATTGGATGACTTTTACGCTCAACTAGAGCCCAAAAAAGAACAAGTCGAAGAGCAGACCAACGTCCAAGATCCTTTGCTAGATTTGTTCTATTCCGAAATAGACAATATAAAAAGTGACGAGTTCAAATCGTCGTCCAAAGAGCAAATAGAACGTTTGCTTCGGCCCGGATCGACTTATTTTAATCTAAATCCGTTCGAAGTGCTGCAAATAGATCCGTACGTGTCGCTAGACGAGATAAAAAAAAAGTATCGAAAATTGTCCATATACGTGCATCCGGACAAGAATCCGCAGGATCGTGAACGAGCTCAGGTGGCCTTCGAGGCAGTCAATCGAGCCTACAAGCTGCTCGAGAACGAAAAAGACCGCAAAATGTGTCTCGAGGTCGTCGACGAAGCAAGAGAAAAAGTCGACAGAGAACTCGAGGAAAAGCGTAAGAAACAGAGGCAGCAAGTTGCCCTTACCAAGTACAAACGCAAGCTCAAGTTCAAGACTAAACAAGAAGAAGACCAGTTTGACAAAGAGCACATGAGAATAGACGAGGACGATCCGGACAAATACAGACACGCCATCTATTGCATGACGTGCAAGCTATTCGCCGACATTGAACGATTAAAGGTTCGTGAGGGCGAAAAACAGGCAGAAGAAAAGTTGGTTTAATTTAGATGTTTATTACAATTTATTAAATTAATTTATATGCTACTGAATTATTTTTGACAAGTTTTCTAGTTTATTTTTTGTTTAGAAAGCGGAAGGCCGATGAAAAAAGTGAAGAAGAAAAACAAGCCAAGGTGCAAAAAGAATTTGACAAAAATTACGAGGTTACAAAATTTTTATCTTATTTTTTTCGATTAGTTTATAACTTATTTTTATTGAATAAAAAATTATTAAGTAAGATTAGTTCAAGACTTTAGCAGTCCTTATTTTTTTAGTATTAAAATCTCAAAATCAATTCGAGCTTTGCAACTGTTAATTGTTTTGGCTACTACAGTTTGCTTGGTCACTTTATTTCATGATTCTGCGACTCTGTCCATCAAAATACACAACACTCATATGTTTTAGGAATATTTTTGATTTTGTTTATTTGAGCCTTCAATTTCATAGATTTCTATAATTTGAAGATTTTTTTTCCAGTAATCAAAATATGAGATAAATATTATTTATTATTGTTAGTACTAATTCTATTGCAGGTCATAATTGTAATATTTATTTAAATACATGCAATGAATGAACATTTACTAACATAAAACTTTATTCGATCTAATTATTCAAAAATACTAAACTAACACTAACTTTACTAATAATTTTTTATTTTATAATTTTTTATGCAAATCTTCAAAAAGTACATTTGGTCATCACTTAACATCAATATCTTTCAACTTTTAATTCCAAGCTAACAAAACACTTTTGTTTTTATTTTATTTTGATTTTAAATTCAAACTTTTTAATTTTTTTTTTTTTCATGTTTCTTCAAGCAAGAGACTGAAAGGGAGGACTAAGTTCCATTCCAAACTGCCTGGGAGTCTCTCCCAAATTATATTTAAATAAATAAATGAACATTTATAACAAAGTTTTCTCTGATCAATCGACTTTTATTAAAAATTTTAACACTAACTGTTTTAATATAGTGAATTAATTTATGAAAAATATCCAAAAATTTTTTATTTCATATTTAGAAGTTAATGTCAAATTTAGACTTAACTTAAATAAATTATTGGTTTCTTTGGTTTCTAAGGTTTTTGAATGAATCAATCAAAATAGATAATTATGTATTTAAATTTCGAAATATTTTTTACTTAATTAAGTGATTTTTTTTAAAACTTTTTTTTTCAATATAATTATTTATCAAATTAATTTAAGCTTAAGCTAGATACAAATAAAATTGTGATCAGATCTTAAAAATAAGATTCTCTGATGAAAATGTTTCTTTTTTTGTTTATAACTCTTTAAATAATGACAAATTTAAGTTTATGATCGAATTAAAATGATCATGCTCAAAAAATATAACAAAAATAGGTTTTTGAATATTTTTACCAAAGAATATTTATCGCATTCACAGAATCACATTTTATAATTAAAAATACAATTTTAAGGTTTATTTTTGTAAATTTCTGCGAAAATTTTATGCATGCAGAATTTTGCACAATACCTTGCTATGGTTAAACACTTCCTGTTACACAAAAACAACCTATCTGTGCATTGAATTTATAATAATTTTTGAGCATGATCATTTTTATTTTATCATTAACTTCAATATGCCTAATTAATGACCACCTAAAGAAGAGTGGATAGTTTAAAAGTGTCAAAAAGTGGAAAACAACAATTTATCTTATAATTTATCTTTTATTAATTAAACAACAAGTACAAATAAAATTAAATATTTCTTTGCTTAAAGGAAAGTCGTCAAAATCGAATATCAAGTTGGAAAAGTTTTGTTAGCAACAAAGACTCGGTGTCAACCAAGTCAGGCGCTGGTTCAAGTTCAATTATTATACCGAAAAAAGGCTTCAAACCGCCAAAACACAAACCCGAAGCTCGTTAAATCAGATCAGATCTCAAATAGCTTTAAAATGTAAAAAGAAATAATAATTAATTGAAAGCTGTTTTGTTCAAAAAATATATAATATACTTTTTGTTATCAAAAATAAGAAAAATAATAAAAAATAAAAAAGTTACTTGATTACTTGCTACATGTTTATTTTATTTAAACTTATTTTTTTATGACGAAAAAAAATTAACTTAATAACTAAACAAAATAATCAATCGAAAAATAAATATAATACCATTAAATCGGTATTTTATATGGAAATTTGAATTTTTTTAGTTTTATCTAAATAAAGTAAAATAAATAAGAAAATAAAAAAAAATTTGATAATTTTATTAAATTTTTAAGCTACATAAATAATAATTATAGATAAAATAAGATAAAATTAACTAGACAAAAGGAAATTAACAACAAACATTAATTTAAAAATCAACAACGAGTGAGTACATGAAAAGAGTGGTCTAGATTTGTAAACTATGGGAATTGGTGGTTCGACTGTTGACGCCCAAGACTCGACCGGCGGTGGCACGCCCTTCAACGAGCATTTCTTCGGCATGGTTAACTTCGGCAATACCTGCTACGTAAATTCGGTCCTACAGGCGCTGTACTTTTGTAGGCCGTTTCGCGAGCGAATTATCCAATACAAACTGGCACATGCGCAACGAATCGTTCACTTAAAGGACCTGAAAGAGAACCAGCAGCAACAGCAGCAGTCCAACAACGACAACGAGCCCAATGGATCAACCAACATACTACGTCAAGAGCATTTATTGAATTGTCTTGCCGAGCTGTTCTATCAAATTGTCACAATGAAGAGAAAAAAAGGAACCATTCATCCAAAAAAGTTTATCGCTCGTTTACGTAAAGAAAACGACGCGTTCGACAACCTGTTTCAACAGGACGCTCACGAATTCCTAAACTATTTGCTGAACACATGTGCCGATATACTCAAGGCCGAAATGAAAGAATTGAACAATTTAAATAGAAAAATACAAAAGCTAAACACTCAAAACCACAAGAGTTTGAATTCGAAAAGCGCGGCCACAAATGGCAAGAGTGGTCGCACGCCAGTCAAAAACGGATCCATATCAAGCCAAACAAGTGTCAATGTTCTAAACGATTTAATTGAGACCGAATCGAACGGTCCAAATGCGGACACCACTTGGATACATGACTTGTTCCAAGGCATACTTGTCAACGAGACCCGGTGTCTCAATTGTGAGACATGTTCATCCAAAGAGGAGAACTTTTTCGATTTGTCAATCGATGTAGAACAAAATACATCGCTAAGTCATTGTCTACAAGAGTTTTCCAATATGGAAATGCTGTGCGGCGAATGTAAATACTATTGTGATACGTGTTCGAGCAAACAAGAGGCCGAAAAGCGAATGAGAATCAAAAAGTTGCCAAAAATACTCGCACTGCACCTGAAACGATTTAAGTTTGTGAGCAATTTGAATCGATTCAAAAAGCTTACCTATCGAGTCGTATTTCCGTTCGAGCTGAGGCTTTTTAACACTACAGAAGACTGTGCCAATGGTGATCAAATATACGATCTAGTCTCGTTTGTGGTACATTGTGGCATTGGTCTAAATAGAGGTCATTACATTAGTGTAGTAAAGAGTCATGGCTTTTGGTTTGTGTTTGACGACGAACAAGTAGAGGTATACATTATACATTATCATAATTTTATTCTTTATCAATCAATAAAAATAGTCAATAATAATTATAAAAAAGCATTTTTTTTTTTTAATTTTATTTAACAAAATTATTTGTTTTATTTTGAATAATAATTATTTTTAAATTAAAGAAAATCGAAGTGTCGAATTTTGAGGACTTTTATGGATTGACGCAAGATACGAACCGAAAGTCCGAGACCAGCTACATTTTATTCTATGAAAGTAGACAAAGTTAAGCAAAATTACTCTCTTTTTTTTTCTATTTATTAAATTGTTACAACTATTTTTTTAAATTTTTAAACTGAATTTTATTTTTTTTGGTTTTATAGTATTTACTTTATTTTTTCTTTTTTTTTTTGATAGAAAAATAATTATTTTTTATGACATAATAATGATTTAAATAAAAGATTCTTCCAATCAGCCCACTTCCATTATTAGAAATATAATAAGCATATTAATAATAAAGCATTAATAATAATAATAATAATAATAAAAGATTTATAGCTTGTCGCTAACGTTCGTTTTACATCAAACAAATAGGTATTATATGAAAATTAAAAATAGCATCTTATGTCTTGGAAATAATTCAAAATTAATATATAGATAATTAAATTTATTTAAATAAATTGAGTAAAACTAAAAAATTTTATTAATTTAAAAGCGAATCAAATCATCAAACATTTCAATTCAGTTTATTAAAATATATTTCTTATAATTATTATCTAAATTTAAGTTTGTAATATTTCCCAATCGCCAACCACCAATGTCTAAGTCTAAATGCCATGATAAACGATTTAAACTTGAATAATTTAGTATATCTGCCGGATTTTGATAAATTATTGAGTTGGATGTAAATCCAAAGCTTAAGCCAGGAGTCATGTACCAATAGGCTGAGTCTACATAAACTGGTTTATCTTCTATTGTTTGTGTCAATAAGGCATGACAATTAGCACATGACACCAAAAGAAGCCTGTCTGAATTGACTTTTCCACCACCAGCGCACAAAATTGAGCTTTTTGTACATTTAAGTTTTATATTTTCAAGTTCATCTGTTAAAGTAGGATGCGAATAAAATTTATCATAGACTAGATCAAAATGTGATTGAATCAATCGATTTAAAGAATAGTCCCTTGTTAGGCTTGGGTAAGAATCTAAGTGAACGAAAAAGAAAATTATTTATAACTAAATAGGCTTGTTTGTTAATTTGATTAGTAAAAATCAAATTTTAAATTATCTATTTTATCCAAAAATTTTACAAAAAGAAGTATTTTATTTTCTATTGTACTTTTTATTTTGGTTTCTTTTTTATTTATCCAAAACATTCCATTTAGTATATTTTGATTGTACAAAAGAGATTCATAAATAACACAGAATCCATTTTCAAAATTGATATATATGCACTTGTTTTGTTTGGAACATATGGAAATACAATTAACAAGCTTAGGCAATTTCAAACTTATGCTTCTTTTTGTCATATAACCAAAGTAGAACTGCTCTTGATTTGTATTGGTAATTTTGACAAATATCTCTTTAAATTATTATTTAATAGAAATAAAATTTATGATAAAAGTAAAGTAACCTGTATTTTTGATTGAATTAATAAATTTGTTTATTTTCAGAATTGAAAATAGCAATAGAATATGTAACTTTTGAAAAATCATGTTTTAACTAGTTAAAATGAAAAAAAAAGAATGAATATTTATTTTAAAAAAATATTTTTTTTCAAATTTCTTAAACAATGAAAAAAAATTAAAAAATTTAATTAAGAAAATTTAAAGTACTAATGGCAAATATTAATTTTTTTGATTCATATGTATATCAAGTTTTTTTTTAAACTGAAATTCTATTTAATGTATTGATAATCAAATAATAAATGTTTTTTTTTCGTGAATTGAGGAAGTTTTAAAGCAAATCAATCAATAATCTCGAAATTTTAGAAAATTAAAATATTTTTCAAGTATCTATTCTTAAATATAAAAATAATCAACAATAACACAAAAATTTGTATTTCATAAATTTTTTTAATTCATAAGCTAAGAAAATGAAATATTAATTTTTTGAAATTTTTTTTTCCTACATTTTATTTATCTTCAAATTTTAGAATAAGTTTTTTTGTTGAAATTTTTAACTAAATAAAAAAATACATCCTTCCTTATTTATATTTAAATTCGTAAATCCTAAAAAAATTAAATTTTTATTCTAAAATTAGATACTTTTTTTAAATAAAAAATTTTAAAATTCCATTCACTAAAAAAAATCTCTCTAAATATGTCACAATCGACAAAAAAATTAACTGATGATAAAACTAGCGAAGATCGAGTCCAAAAGGCCAAATCTATTCTAAATCGCTATGGATTAGATCAATCAAAAACCAAAGTAGAACGAATTGAAATTGATATTGACTATGACAATATAAATAGTTATATTGATTTTTTATTAAATGGTCTCTTTAAAGACTTATCAATTGATTACAAAGAAAAGGTAGCTTCTATTCAAGTTACTAAACACGATGAGTTTTATCAATTTGAAATTGTTGATGAAAAAAAAGACTCATTTAGCATTTACTCAATTAAGTCAACTCGCTTTACAAATAAATTTTCAATATCTATTTATGGTTATAGAAGAGACATTAAATTAGACTATTATTCTAAATTTAAACGCTCCTTGTTCAACACCAAAGATTATCTAATACTTGGTCAATTACAAAATGTTTTTGAAAATCAAACTAAACCACTTCTAACTTTTCTATTATACAATATATTTAATAAAGAAGATTGAAGGAAATTTATTTTTCTATTCTCAAACATTTATTTAAATAATTATTTAATTAGTAAATCTAAATGTTTTGCTTCATCACTGAATAAGATAGAAATGTCTGGGCAATATTTTTTGGCGAATTCTGCAAATTTGAAGAAAAAATAACATTTCAATTCCATATAGGTAAACTTTGGAGGAGATAATAAATTTAAATAGCTCTTGCAAGTACTGAACCATGTGGGTTTTAGTGTTTGGTCATAGTAGAAAAATATCACTTGATATTTTGATTTGTTAGTTAATTGAGTACTTGTTTTTTTTACATTTAAATAGTAAAAATTGTAGTTTTCTATCCATGATCGATTGAAACAAACAAGATTCGATGTATCTTGATCACCTTTTTTTATCAAATCGATCTTTTGACGAACATCATCATTCTCAAATGATTTGTGTAGATTATCTACATAGCTCTCTAGTTCGCTTGACTCAACATTATTTAATATTAATTCAGTTATTAAGTTATTTTCGTGAAAATGTTCACATTGAAAATAACTTTCGATTGAATTGACTGAATCTTGGAATTTTTTAGGAATTTTTAATTTAAAAATTAAAGACATTTTAGAAGAAAAAATTAAAATCATTTAAATTTTAAATATAGATCTATAATTAGAAGAAACAATCCTTATTGTTAGATTTGTAATTTTAATTTAAAATTAACTCTTGTTTTAAAATTAATGAAAAATTCTTGATCTAATTTAATCTAATACGATAAAATTATTTTATTTTAAAAAAAATTAATTTTTTTAAGGAAAATTAAATTTAGATAATTTTTTTTATTAATTATTTTTTGTTTTTTTTATCAAAAAAATTAATAACAATTGAAAAAAAGAATGCGTACTCTCTGCTTAAAAAGTAAAATTACAAAATTATCTCTAATTCAAATTTTTATCAATATATTTCCTTTTATATGAAATAAAGCTAGTGATTAGTAATAAAATGTTTTTTATTTTTAGAATTTTTAAACAAAATTTAAAATTCTAATAATTTTATATTTCAAATAATTTTATTTATTTTTCAACATTTAATCAAATTTTTCTAAATACTAATTTTTTTGAATATTAGCACTAAAAAAATTAAAAACATACATCAAAAAATCAAAAATTATAAGAAACAAAATTTTAACTATCATCAAAAAAATATTTGATATTTTTTCAAATTTATTTTAGTTAAAAATATCTTATCTTTTTCTTTTGAATTTAACTTTAAATTAAGCTATTAAAAGAAGGTTTGAGCATTTAAATAAAAAGAGATGATAAATTTGATGAATGTAATATTTAAATAAAAAAATTCATATTCTATAATTATCAAAAACAAATTAACTGTTCGGTGTTTACCTTTACAAAAATGAACTAGTCTTGTGAGAAAACGAATATATAAAAATAAAGAAACTTGTATCTAATGAATAACCAAGAAGAAAATAATCTTACATTTTTTAAAAATGTTGATCAATACTACGAAAATAATGATTTAAATGATAATAGAAGAAATATTTTTCGTCGCTTAACTCATCGTGGTTCAGTTTCATCAATCGAACGACACAAGATTCGTCCAAAAAGAGAAATAAGTATTTATTTTAAATGAGAAATTGTAACTTTTAGTTAACTAAGTTTTTTATTTTTTGACAAATTTGGTCATAATATTTCCAAAAATTACATAATTAAATTTTTATGAATAAATTTTAATGAATTTTTTTTGCTAAAATTTTAGTTTGCACCAACGTTGAGAATGTAAATGAAAGTATATTATACGTGAAGCAACCAAATCCGAAATCGATTCATGTAAATCAATCAACTATGTCTTTGGATCAAAACGACTTCTCGATTGGCAATGATGGTCAATCGTCCACTGGCAACATTTCCAACAAATACAACATTTCCAATTTTTTCAAACACATTTATTCCCTAAAATCGATCAATGTGTCTGTGCAGCCAATTCAATCAAGTCCCGATTTGAATCAATCGACTTCTAGTTTAACTAGTTCTGGTAGTAATAGTACATCTAAACAGTTCTGGATGCCAGATGAACAAGTTAGAGAATGTTTTCAGTGTAGCCAAAAATTTACCACAATCAGACGACGACATGTAATTAGGATTATATTTTTTTAAATTCAAATTATTAATTATTTTAATTTAGCATTGTAGAGTTTGTGGTCAAATATTCTGTTCAAAATGTTCAGAGCATGAAATTCCAAGCAAAATAATTTGGCCAAATACAAATGGTAACATTCGTGCTTGCACATTTTGCCATTCGTTTGTAGCTGAAATACAAACATCTGGAAATGCTGATTTTAGACAAAACTCTAGCTCAATTAAAGAATTAATGAAACGATTATCTTTGCCAACATCTTACTTTAATTGTAAAATAATTTTAATTTTTTTCCATTTAAAAGTTTAAACCAAATTTAAACATCTAGCTTTTTCAAATGCTGAACAAGATACAGTTCAAAGTCCTAGTATGGATTCGTCAAATACAAATCAATTTGGTCTCGGCAATTCATACTCTTCCACGGCTAGTATTTCAACTTTGCCATTGAATTCAATTGATGGCGTGTGTGACCAAAACCAAGATCTAAATAACCCATTCGATGTGAATGAGAACAAGGAAGATTTAAACAAACCTCTATCACACGAATCTGAATTGAAACAACTAATTCTTAACAATTCATCAGAATTGAGAAATTTATGGGTACAATTGTACCACACATCGGACGGAATTCAATTTACCACCAAGAGTATAAACAAATTTAGGAAAATTTATAATAGCATTAGTGGACGAGAACTCGTCGATTGGCTAATGAAAGCCAAAAGTGTATCCAAGTGAGTTAAATAAATAATAAATTTCTTTATTTATTTATTTATTTTATTTAAAATATTATTTGAGGAAGTCCTCAGGCCACTCAGAATGGATCATAGTCCTTCTTTTTTAGCCTGCTTAAATTTCTTTATTAAAAAGGCTGCAAATGCCGCTTTAAAATAATTTTAAAAAATTTTTAAATACTTAATCAACTTAATCAACTAGTGATTAGAATAAAAATATATTTATTAAATTTTGTAGAGATCAAGCAATTGTTATCGGTCAAGCATTAATGCATGGCAAATGGCTTGAGTGTTCATATCAGCAAAATCCAAATCAAGCCAATTATTATCTAAATCCATCGGCGGCAAATAATGCTCATTTGGTCAACAAATTTGAACAAGTATTCTGTGATGATAACACGTTCTATAAGCCAGGTGCATCGGCGCTCAATTTCAATCGAGATGAAGAGAATAAGATGGATGTTGAAGAAGAGCCCGAATGGATTAAGGAAATAAACAAAATAATAAGTCCTGGTGTTGATACCGAGTCAACGTCTAGTTCATCAAGTCAAACAAATTTGAAAGAAGCTGCCATTGCTTCTGCCATCAATGACCAAGACGAATCAATACAAAGCATTCCGTTTGTCAAACTAGAAGATAGAGCATGTCCAATCGACCATGCTGAGATTTTAACACCCAATATACATTCAAATTCACCAACAAGTGGTCACATTCCTAAGCAAAAATTGTCACCAAGTCTGAATACAGTCAATGATAATTTGCAAAAAGTTCACAAGCATGTCCAAAACGAAATACTTAAACAAATGCTTAAGATAAAAAACATTAGCTTTGATTGGTTTGGCATAATTGTTGACTTGGCATCACAGTGTGTCGATTTGGTAAAACCTGACGTAAAGCATGACAACGACTCAATGGACATTAGAGCTTACATTAAAATAAAAAAACTTTTGTGTGGTAATAAGAACGATTCGCGTATAGTAAATGGTTTGGTATTTACCAAAAATTTAGCCCATAAAAGCATGAAAAACGACACAACTAGTCCTAAAGTTTTGCTTCTAAAATCGCCCATTGAATACAACAATCGTACTGGGGACAAAATTAGCTCATTGGAATCAATATACGCTGCCGAAAATCAATACATCAAAAACTACTGTTCAAAACTTTTGCTAAGATACAAGCCGGACGTGTTGGTAGTAGAAAAATCAGTTGCTCGCATTGCCCAAGAAATATTCTTAATGTCCGATGTATCTCTAGCTTTAAATGTCAAATCAAGCATAATGGACAAGTTGGCCAGATTTTTACAAGCTGATCCAATGTATTCTATTGACGATCCGATTCGAAAACCAAAGCTCGGTTTTTGCTCAAAATTTCATGTGAAGACATATCATTTGGTCAACGATAGGCACAAGTCACTCATGTTCTTCGAAGGTACACCAACCAATCTAGGTTGTACAATTTTACTTCACAGCCAGAATAAGCAAGAACTTAAAGTAATTAAGAGAAATATTGTTTTTTTTTTTTTATTTTTCTATAATTCAGTTTAATTTTAATTTTTATGCTTGAAAAAAATTGGACAAATTTTAAATTAATTTTTAATTTCAAAGACAATAATATTAGCGCATGTTTTAAGTTCAGAGCTACGAAATTAATTGTTTTCTAGAGAATTTGAATAGCTTTATTGTTTAAGAGAAATAGAGTAGAAAATGAAAAAATTATTGAAGTTTATGATCAAATTTAAATGAAAAATTATCATTCAATAAAGATTTTTATCTATCCTTTATTTTAAAAAGGAAAATTTTGCTAAATCATTACCAAATATTTTTAAAATTTAATAGAATTAAAAAATTCAACTAAAACAATAAATATTAAATATTTTTGTATTTAATTTAAAAGTAGAAAAAAAACTACGTTAAAACTTATTTTAATATAAACAAATTAGCTGACATTTTTGAGCATGATCATTTAAATTTGATAATAAACTTTAAATTTATCATTAAAAAGCTCTCATTAAATCAATTTAATTACTTTTTGTCAATCTTATACAAGCAACAAAACTAAATAAATTAATAAATAAATTATTACAACATTTTTATAAAATTTTTTTTTAATTTTTGAGAATGTCAAAGCAGTACTAAAATTTATGATTTTTGCCATTTACAATTCTAAATTGGAACAATCGTTTATATTGGACAAGTATGCTGATTTTGATCTACATAATAGTAAATTTATTTTATATATTTTTATTATCGTTTCTTTAATATAAATAAAATAAAAATAAAGATGTAATGTTTGACTCAATGATTAGTGGTGACGAATCTGAATTGGCTAATAACAAAACTGGATTATTTATACAAGCTCAAATTGAAGAAGACGAACATGATTTGGGCTTGATAATGAGGACAAATAATGAGCAGCATGTGACACTTGAGCACGAAAGCGAAGCCAAAGAATTAGTTAACACTTTGCCTGTGCTGGTCGATCAGAATCCATTGGAATCAAGCAATCAACATTTACAAGAGTGTGACAACAAGTCTCTAAAGCTTACCATTTGTGAACAACATAGCGAAAAAGCGAACGGAAATTTAAATAGAAATTTTAAGCTATTAATTGATGATCTACATTTGTCATGTTCGCCATTTATTAAATATAATATGCCTTATTTACTTCAGGAAGATAACAGTGATCCGTTGAGAGTTTACTTGCCAAAAAATTACATGAATTATCTTGACTCTTTAATTCTGCTCTTGGATAGCCAGCTTGCGGCAAAAAATGGCTCAATAATATCACCAAATAGAAATAGTAACATTTATTCAACTGAGGATAGTGAGAAAAATGCTCAAATACACCAATTTTTGTTGATGCATTTAACCAAATCGTTGGATGATAAACAAATACAAAAATTGTACGCTGATTATAAGTCTCGTGGTGGAATGTCAACAAATATTTATGCCAGTGGTCAACGCAGACTTGTACTCAAGGACATCGAAAATGACCAAGAATCTATTGAAAACCAGAATGACTCAACAAAGACAAATGTGTTCGATTGTTTGGACATATTCAATCGTCAACATTTGGCCGTTCTTTATGTCAATCAATGCGAAACATCGCCAGTCTATCCAAGCATTTGTCAAAAACCACGTGTAATAAACATGAAATTCTACACCGAAAATGACATGACATTGGGAAGCTTTTTGGCAAAAAATTGTTTTAGAAACGAGTATAAATGTACAAACGAAATGTGCTCGTTGCCAATTGTATTGCATACTCGCTCGTTTGTTCATGGTGATACCAAAATAACTATTCGTATGAGTGTCGTACCAAATACACCACAATCTCAATCAAATATCACTCAACAATCCAACAATCAAACACACAACCAGTCACAAAACGAATCCACTAATTCACCAACACAATCGTCAATTGGTCAAGTAAATGCCAACGCTAAATCAACAACAAATCAACCGAATAGTATGTCTATTTTGTCTGTATCGTCTCTATTGTCCAAGAGTCCATCACAATCAAGCAATCAATCCAATCAATCACTAGCCACATCATCTATGTCACAATCACAATCACAAGCTCAAATGACATCATTACAAGAGCAAATTGGTCAAATAGATCAAGGACAGCCAGTATACGACGATATAAACATATTTATGTGGTCTGTGTGCAAGCTATGCAACAAATCTAGCAAAAAAGTAGCCATGTCGCCGGACACATGGTCATTTTCGTTGGCCAAATTTCTCGAATTAACATTTCATGCCCAATGTGCTTATCATCAATTTAATCCAGAGCCTAGCGAACCTCAATGCACTCATTCACTATTTTATGACAATTATCAATATTTTAGATATAAAAATGTTGTCACCGTATTTTCAACAAATAAAATAAGTATCAAAAAATTGCACTTGCCAGATACTCATTTAAAGCGTATGCACCATGTAAAAAAACGTCACGAATACATTGACCAAATAAAGCAAATGTACGAAAAAGGACTTGGTTTATCGAGCTCTTTGATCGAAAAGCTAAATCAAATTAAAACACATAGCCTAAGTGATAAGCAATTGACTAAGTTGGATCAATACTTGTCACAGATAAATAGTGACACTAGTTTAAAAAGCAAAATTGAAAAAATAAATTTAATTTTGACCAATAACTGTGTGAATGCACAACAACAACAACAACAACAACAACAAGCATCATCAGATACAATTAGTTACCAAGACCAAGAAATAAATTATGCATTTATTGATTTGTTAATGATTGATTTGAAAAAGTATTTGACCAATTTTGTCACATATTGGAACACTAAAGTAATCGAATTGTTCAGTAACAAAAAAACTAAGTCTGATGACGATATAAAGTCACCACTCGTCACTCAATCGTTCAACGATTCAATTGACACTCAACCATCATCAAATATGCACCCACACTCTCAGTCGTCACAAATAATATCACAACAACAAGGTATTCCAATATATATTTATTATAATAATTATTATTATATTAGATCTAAATCCTCATAGACAATAAATATTAAAAATTTAAATATCATTTTCTATGATTAAACTAAAACATACATTCAAACAGGAAAAATAATTACTAATTTTATTTATTTATTTATTATTTAAGCCATATCAAAAAAGAGTTAGTAATTCTTTAACTATTAATTTTATTTTTATTTATTTGTATTGTTGTTATAATCATTTATCTATCTATGAATATAAAATCATTTATTATTTTAGTATTTTATTATTTTTGTTTATCTTATTAGACAATTAAATTATCAATTATGCTTCTTTTTTTAAGATTTTTTTTAAGTTTCTTATACAAGAATTGAAAATTTTGCATTTTTTATCAAATAAAATTTATTAAGTTTATATTTCTCAACTACTTCAACATTTGTTGTTGTGATCCTTATTTAATATTCTCTATCATAAGCTCAAATTTAATAATACTTTTTTGCGTCACTTAATTATAAATAAACTAGAAATTTTTATTGGTTTAAAATAAAATTAATGTTTAAAATAATTTACAAGATTTTATTAATTTATCTTATTTATTTTGAAGGAAAAGCAATTGTCCCAAATGATCAATCACTTGAGTATGGCTCGCTGCTTAGCGATAGCCCAGTTATTGACCACGATGAAAGTGTAAACAAGTCAACTCAAAACTCTCAATCGGCTATTGCCATTGGCAAACGTTTTATTGCTAGTTTTATAGCATCGTCAACATTTCAACCACTCAAATTGCCATTTGCCGAAGACGAACATTACATTCTCAGCACTGAGTCGATCTATTACGTAGATGAAAAATATCTGAGTTCAATTATTGCATTTGCTTTAGGTTCACGTGAATACAATGAATACCAGCAAAATTGGTGCAAAATGGATATTAAGAAATTATACCCCAATTCCCCAATTCAATTAAATCAACATCAACATCAGCAACAGCAACAGCAACAGCAACACATGCAGCATCATCAGCGCCAAAATCAACAAGATATTGACGAATTTGATTCATCAGCTAATTTAAAGTCAAATCTACATTTTGAAATTCAATTCTCAGATTCTAGTTCCAAGTTTTACTGCAAGGCATATCATGCCGAATTGTTTAGTCGTCTTCGTAAACTAGTTATGCCAAATGAAGAGGACAAGTTCATTAATTCATTGTTTAGATGTGTTAATTGGGAAGCAAAAGGAGGCAAATCAAATTCACAATTCAGAAAAACACTAGACAATAGATTTATATTAAAAGAGATGTCCAAACAGGAAGTTGCTTCTTTTGTTGAATTTGCTCCCGACTATATTAACTATTTGATCGATTCGATAGAAAACAAAAAGGCAACAGCAATGGCTAAAATATTTGGTGCATTTAAAATATGCATGATGAAAAATTCGGCCATTTCATCAAGCAAAGCAATCAAGATAGATATTATTGTTATGGAAAATTTGTTTGTTAACAATAAGTCTACCAAATCGATTCAAATATTTGATCTAAAGGGTTCTGAACGTAATCGATTGATTCAAGTAAATCAGTCGAGCTCACATGCACAAACCATTTCATCTCAATCAAATGACAAAGATGTTGTCTTACTTGATGAAAATTTTCTTCGATGGTCATTTGACAATCCCATTTACATAAAGCCTCATTCAAAGTATGTGCTCATGAAAGCAATTGAAAACGATTCCAAATTTTTAAGCAGTAAATACATCATGGACTATTCATTATTGTGCGGCATAGATACAGAAAACAATCAAGTTAAAGTTGGACTTATAGACTACTTGAGAGCTTTTACATGGGATAAAAAAGTCGAAACATATATAAAAAAAACAATTGGAGGATCACAAGGTAAAATGCCAACAATTGTTTCACCAGAAGTTTACAAAACAAGATTTATTAATGCAATAGATAGATACTTTCAACAAGTTCCCGATCAATGGTACGAGGATAACTTAATCAATATGTGACTTTATTTTATCAATTTTATTATTTCTATCATCATCATTAATTTTTATTATTATTATTATCATTATTATTATCATTATTTATTATTTATTATTATCATTAATTTTACTACTTTTATATTTACTAATATTATTACTTTATTTAAAGCTTTTTTTATATCACTATTATTTTGTTTTTATCTCTACAATGTAAAGAAATTTATACTACAAAAATGAATTACTATATTTAAAAGAATAAATTAAATTGATTAAGAATTTTTTAATAAAAATTTCTTTATTTAAAACCAAATTCAAGCATGTAAATAAAACAAGATAATTATATAAACTAAAATCATCATGCCATAAAATTTTCACAAAAATATTTATCTTTTGTTAAAAATTTAAACTGATTTTACGCGAAGAACTGAAGAAATTTATGTGAATGTATTCATGAAATATCTTATGAATACTTCATAAAAAAGAATCAGGAATAATATTTTGACCTAGTGCTTCATTTATTTATTTATTAAATTCTTCGACTGATCTTTCGTCAACCAACTCGGTGATTTAGCGTTTAAACATCTCAAAATGGAATCATAATTTCTAGCATAAGTTTTATTTTCTCTTATTTTTAAATTTCACTATGATGTGTTTACAAGTTAATTTTTAACCTTTTCAAAAAAAGCTATTAGATTTTTAAATTTTTATTCTTTTCTTTTGTACTAACTTTTACAAAACCAATATTTTATTTTTCACAAAAATTTATTTACTGTTTTCGTCTATTTTGCTCTTTTTTAAATAAATTTTAATGATTCAGTTTTTTAGAAAATCTAGAAATAAAAATCACTTTAAAGTATTTGAAGTGCATTTAAAAAAATAAAGTTAAAAAAAATATTACGGAATTTTAAAATGTTTTTAAATTTTTCTAGTAATCATCTAAAAATACCTTTTAAATTTTGAATAGAGTAATTTCGTATGGGTTAATATATTAAAATAACTTTATTAGCTAATTTTTTTTCATTTTGTTTTATAAAATAGACTAATGAACAAATTACTGAATTTTTTTCTCCTAATTCTCGTTTTTAATATATATTTTATTTACATTTATTACACAAACGTGTTCAAAAATTTTTCAAGTTTAAAAATGAATAAAATACAAAACAAAAATAAACTTGTTCGGTATAAGTGTGTTACGAGCTATTGCGGGGGTCGTTTCAGACAGACTCAGGGGAATATGCTCAGCATGGGCTATTGCAAAGTTGACTGGACGCCGCCTTGAGCTCAACATTCAAAAGCCATGCTCACTTAGCAACTATTTTCTACCCAACAAATTGAACTGGTCTCTTAGCGAAACAAAAAACAAGACTGTGTTTCAGATAGGCCCTAAGCATTCGATTTTAAAAAATCTTTCCAAGTTAAATATAAACGAATTTTTCAGCAAATATGACATAATAGAACTTACAAATTTTAATGCGATTTTAATACATTTATTAAATAGAAATCCATTTTTTCAAAACAGAATAAAAGAGCTTGGATTTAGCTCGTATAATTTTACCTATCAAATTTTAGTTAAGATCGTTTATTTTGATCTGTTCAAGCTTAGACCACGACTACAGCGCATCAATGACAAGTTTTTAGATGAAGCACATCCGAAAAATGAAACTAAGCTAATTTGTGCCCAGGTCAGAATTGGTGGCACAAGACCCAATGTGGCCCATGACGCCCAGTTCATGTCAATCAATAAAACAATCTATTTTTGGAAATTTATCAATGAGACTTTTATTCAAAAAAAGAATTTGACTGATTATAGAATTTTTGTCACTTCTGATACTCAAGCTGTGCATTTAGAAGCAAGAAAATTTTTTTCAGACAGAAAAATGGTACACATTGGTGGTGACTATATTCACATAGATAGAACTAAAATAAACAAAAAGGAGTGTTTTAAGGCGGATAAAGTTTACATGGATTTTCATGTAATGCAAAATTGTGACATGGCTGTGATTGGCATGGGTGGATTTGGTTACACGAGCATGCTTATTAGGCCAAACCCTTCCAAAAATCTGTATAGATTCTCCAACCAAAATTTCATAAAATTATAATTTTTTCTTTAATTTTAATTGAAACATTTTAAAAGATTTATTATTAGAACAATTTTTTCCCCTATAAGAGTTGTCAAAAACCACGTTTGGCTACTTTTACCGTTCGTCTTTGACGATAAAATAAGAGGTTAAGGGTTTAGGATTAAAGATCAAGATTTTACCAAAATAACTAAAATTTAATTTTAAAACAAATCAAGGTATCAAGTCAGTTCAGTCTTTCGGTCCGTGCGTCGAAAAGACGATAAGTTCATAGTAAGTGTTTGGGGTTGCCTAGATTTTACCAAAAAACTAAAAATTAATTTTAAAAAAAATCTCCTTTTAAGTTTATATTGATAAACTTGTAAGCTTAATATTTTAGTTTGACTCAATTCGTCAATTCGAGCTTTAATTTAATCCCTGTTTGCTTGTTTATTTAAATCAAATTGTGTAAAAGATAAGAAATGTCTATCGTTGTCATTTATTCAATCAAATATTGTTTTAATTTTTCCATTTGTTTTTACGATTGTTGCCAAGTGTCGACTTTTATATTTTTCTTCATATGTATAATCAAATAAATATTTCCATAAACTAAATTATTCATTATTTTTCTAAAGTTAAACAAATATATTTTCTTTCCATTCATTGATTTGAAAAAAAATTTGCTTTTTTAAATTGTGTCAGTATTACTGTCAAAAACATAATTTGTTGGCGGCGACGACCATTGACCTCTTCTGCTTTTTTTGTGCTATTCTTCTCTTTTATTAGAAATTTTTTTTCAAATTAATTCATAATTGAATTTGCCATTCAAAAATGTTTATCAGATATAAAAAATTTGGCTCAATCAATAGCTTTATGTTTTTTTGAGTATTTTTTTTTTGTGTTTAAATTTTTTTAATTTAAGAGTTTTTTCTCGTGGTTATCGGTTTAGGGTTTTGGGTTAGATAGATTTAATTCAGCAACTATATCTGAATGATCACTAAACTAAGTGTTAAACGGTTGACATTTTTTTTTTTTTATTTTGTTTTATTGTTTGTCGAAAAAAGACCGGTCCAATTGTGATTTATTTTTATGTTTTCGTATAAGAAAAAGACGGTTCTAGATTTAATTTTTGCTTTATATAGTCCAGATATTTTTTATTGCACGTCGTTGTTAAAGTCAATTATGAAATCGCCAAAATTAAACAAATTATATAAATTTGCAAAACCCTTTCTGACTCATTTTTTGAGCGGAATTCAGATTCCGTGTAAAAATTGCTTTGTCGTCGAAAAGGACGCTCTGTAAGCTCGATCAAATTCAAAAAATTGCCTTAATTTATCCCTCACGCCTCCACCTAACATCAAAAAAAAAAGTCTATTTTCGTAATCAGCACACTCGATACATTACAGTTATTTAGCTTAGTCAAAAAATTCAATTAGATTTCAAATATATAATCGAATTCTTCGAATATATAAAATAATATGTGAATAAAACTAAATGTAATTGCCAGTCGAGAAATTGTCAAGCTTGTACCTGTAAAAAAAATGATTTAATATGTACTGAAACATGTCATAATAATGCATCATGTCAAAATAATAAACAGCAAAATAGAAATTGTTGAAGTTAAAACAAATTAAATGTTTTTTCATTAACAAACTTTAGGGTTAGTAGAAATTAAATCTTAAATTTAGAGAATTATTGAGAATTATAAATTGCAAAATTTTTGACACGAATGATTCCCAAATAAATTAGAAATTTCTATTTTAGAAGAAAGTTTCGCAACAATCATCCTCGATTAATAAAAATGAATTCTAATAAAACATTTAATAAAGTTTCAAAATTTAAAATTTCTTTTAAATAAATTTTGAAAAATAAATGCCTTCATTTAGTTCATCGATAGGGATCTCTGATAGGTCAAACGATGAATCACAAGAAAACATTTATTTGTCTATCGTATCAGAGAAAAAAAATAAATAGTCTTTCTCTAGACTTGCAACCAATTGATTTGGCTGAAAGTCAATTCCGGGTTTTTTACCATCGTCTCGATAAGAAAAAAATTTCAGCCCTCCAGCAAATTACGTTCTTCAATTTTGAGCTGTCAACGGACGGACGGACAGACACGACAAGCTTAATACCTAGATTTTTTATTTAGATGTTTTTTTTTAGTTTTTTTGGTAAAATCTAGGCAACCCTAAACCTTAAACCCTAACCCAAACAATTAGAGCTTAAGTGTTCAAAAAATAATTTAATTAGTTTAATTTTATTAGTTTATTTAATTAGTTTAAGCTGAAAAATATTCGGGAAAAAGTGTTTTCTGGGCTAATCGAGTGTGCTGATTACGAAAATAGACTTTTTTTTTTGATGTTAGGTGGAGGCGTGAGGGATAAATTAAGGCAATTTTTTGAATTTGATCGAGCTTACAGAGCGTCCTTTTCGACGACAAAGCAATTTTTACACGGAATCTGAATTCCGCTCAAAAAATGAGTCAGAAAGGGTTTTGCAAATTTATATAATTTGTTTAATTTTGGCGATTTCATAATTGACTTTAACAACGACGTGCAATAAAAAATATCTGGACTATATAAAGCAAAAATTAAATCTAGAACCGTCTTTTTCTTATACGAAAACATAAAAATAAATCACAATTGGACCGGTCTTTTTTCGACAAACAATAAAACAAAATAAAAAAAAAAAAATGTCAACCGTTTAACACTTAGTTTAGTGATCATTCAGATATAGTTGCTGAATTAAATCTATCTAACCCAAAACCCTAAACCGATAACCACGAGAAAAAACTCTTAAATTAAAAAAATTTAAACACAAAAAAAAAATACTCAAAAAAACATAAAGCTATTGATTGAGCCAAATTTTTTATATCTGATAAACATTTTTGAATGGCAAATTCAATTATGAATTAATTTGAAAAAAAATTTCTAATAAAAGAGAAGAATAGCACAAAAAAAGCAGAAGAGGTCAATGGTCGTCGCCGCCAACAAATTATGTTTTTGACAGTAATACTGACACAATTTAAAAAAGCAAATTTTTTTTCAAATCAATGAATGGAAAGAAAATATATTTGTTTAACTTTAGAAAAATAATGAATAATTTAGTTTATGGAAATATTTATTTGATTATACATATGAAGAAAAATATAAAAGTCGACACTTGGCAACAATCGTAAAAACAAATGGAAAAATTAAAACAATATTTGATTGAATAAATGACAACGATAGACATTTCTTATCTTTTACACAATTTGATTTAAATAAACAAGCAAACAGGGATTAAATTAAAGCTCGAATTGACGAATTGAGTCAAACTAAAATATTAAGCTTACAAGTTTATCAATATAAACTTAAAAGGAGATTTTTTTTAAAATTAATTTTTAGTTTTTTGGTAAAATCTAGGCAACCCCAAACACTTACTATGAACTTATCGTCTTTTCGACGCACGGACCGAAAGACTGAACTGACTTGATACCTTGATTTGTTTTAAAATTAAATTTTAGTTATTTTGGTAAAATCTTGATCTTTAATCCTAAACCCTTAACCTCTTATTTTATCGTCAAAGACGAACGGTAAAAGTAGCCAAACGTGGTTTTTGACAACTCTTATAGGGGAAAAAATTGTTCTAATAATAAATCTTTTAAAATGTTTCAATTAAAATTAAAGAAAAAATTATAATTTTATGAAATTTTGGTTGGAGAATCTATACAGATTTTTGGAAGGGTTTGGCCTAATAAGCATGCTCGTGTAACCAAATCCACCCATGCCAATCACAGCCATGTCACAATTTTGCATTACATGAAAATCCATGTAAACTTTATCCGCCTTAAAACACTCCTTTTTGTTTATTTTAGTTCTATCTATGTGAATATAGTCACCACCAATGTGTACCATTTTTCTGTCTGAAAAAAATTTTCTTGCTTCTAAATGCACAGCTTGAGTATCAGAAGTGACAAAAATTCTATAATCAGTCAAATTCTTTTTTTGAATAAAAGTCTCATTGATAAATTTCCAAAAATAGATTGTTTTATTGATTGACATGAACTGGGCGTCATGGGCCACATTGGGTCTTGTGCCACCAATTCTGACCTGGGCACAAATTAGCTTAGTTTCATTTTTCGGATGTGCTTCATCTAAAAACTTGTCATTGATGCGCTGTAGTCGTGGTCTAAGCTTGAACAGATCAAAATAAACGATCTTAACTAAAATTTGATAGGTAAAATTATACGAGCTAAATCCAAGCTCTTTTATTCTGTTTTGAAAAAATGGATTTCTATTTAATAAATGTATTAAAATCGCATTAAAATTTGTAAGTTCTATTATGTCATATTTGCTGAAAAATTCGTTTATATTTAACTTGGAAAGATTTTTTAAAATCGAATGCTTAGGGCCTATCTGAAACACAGTCTTGTTTTTTGTTTCGCTAAGAGACCAGTTCAATTTGTTGGGTAGAAAATAGTTGCTAAGTGAGCATGGCTTTTGAATGTTGAGCTCAAGGCGGCGTCCAGTCAACTTTGCAATAGCCCATGCTGAGCATATTCCCCTGAGTCTGTCTGAAACGACCCCCGCAATAGCTCGTAACACACTTATACCGAACAAGTTTATTTTTGTTTTGTATTTTATTCATTTTTAAACTTGAAAAATTTTTGAACACGTTTGTGTAATAAATGTAAATAAAATATATATTAAAAACGAGAATTAGGAGAAAAAAATTCAGTAATTTGTTCATTAGTCTATTTTATAAAACAAAATGAAAAAAAATTAGCTAATAAAGTTATTTTAATATATTAACCCATACGAAATTACTCTATTCAAAATTTAAAAGGTATTTTTAGATGATTACTAGAAAAATTTAAAAACATTTTAAAATTCCGTAATATTTTTTTTAACTTTATTTTTTTAAATGCACTTCAAATACTTTAAAGTGATTTTTATTTCTAGATTTTCTAAAAAACTGAATCATTAAAATTTATTTAAAAAAGAGCAAAATAGACGAAAACAGTAAATAAATTTTTGTGAAAAATAAAATATTGGTTTTGTAAAAGTTAGTACAAAAGAAAAGAATAAAAAT
Source organism: Brachionus rotundiformis (assembly GCA_016802295.1). Classification (NCBI taxonomy): domain Eukaryota; kingdom Metazoa; phylum Rotifera; class Eurotatoria; order Ploima; family Brachionidae; genus Brachionus; species Brachionus rotundiformis. The sequence goes on from JAESIW010000118.1 coordinate 2,221,345, forward strand.
TTAAAAATCTAATAGCTTTTTTTGAAAAGGTTAAAAATTAACTTGTAAACACATCATAGTGAAATTTAAAAATAAGAGAAAATAAAACTTATGCTAGAAATTATGATTCCATTTTGAGATGTTTAAACGCTAAATCACCGAGTTGGTTGACGAAAGATCAGTCGAAGAATTTAATAAATAAATAAATGAAGCACTAGGTCAAAATATTATTCCTGATTCTTTTTTATGAAGTATTCATAAGATATTTCATGAATACATTCACATAAATTTCTTCAGTTCTTCGCGTAAAATCAGTTTAAATTTTTAACAAAAGATAAATATTTTTGTGAAAATTTTATGGCATGATGATTTTAGTTTATATAATTATCTTGTTTTATTTACATGCTTGAATTTGGTTTTAAATAAAGAAATTTTTATTAAAAAATTCTTAATCAATTTAATTTATTCTTTTAAATATAGTAATTCATTTTTGTAGTATAAATTTCTTTACATTGTAGAGATAAAAACAAAATAATAGTGATATAAAAAAAGCTTTAAATAAAGTAATAATATTAGTAAATATAAAAGTAGTAAAATTAATGATAATAATAAATAATAAATAATGATAATAATAATGATAATAATAATAATAAAAATTAATGATGATGATAGAAATAATAAAATTGATAAAATAAAGTCACATATTGATTAAGTTATCCTCGTACCATTGATCGGGAACTTGTTGAAAGTATCTATCTATTGCATTAATAAATCTTGTTTTGTAAACTTCTGGTGAAACAATTGTTGGCATTTTACCTTGTGATCCTCCAATTGTTTTTTTTATATATGTTTCGACTTTTTTATCCCATGTAAAAGCTCTCAAGTAGTCTATAAGTCCAACTTTAACTTGATTGTTTTCTGTATCTATGCCGCACAATAATGAATAGTCCATGATGTATTTACTGCTTAAAAATTTGGAATCGTTTTCAATTGCTTTCATGAGCACATACTTTGAATGAGGCTTTATGTAAATGGGATTGTCAAATGACCATCGAAGAAAATTTTCATCAAGTAAGACAACATCTTTGTCATTTGATTGAGATGAAATGGTTTGTGCATGTGAGCTCGACTGATTTACTTGAATCAATCGATTACGTTCAGAACCCTTTAGATCAAATATTTGAATCGATTTGGTAGACTTATTGTTAACAAACAAATTTTCCATAACAATAATATCTATCTTGATTGCTTTGCTTGATGAAATGGCCGAATTTTTCATCATGCATATTTTAAATGCACCAAATATTTTAGCCATTGCTGTTGCCTTTTTGTTTTCTATCGAATCGATCAAATAGTTAATATAGTCGGGAGCAAATTCAACAAAAGAAGCGGGTTAGGGTTAGGGTTTAGGGTTAGGGTTTAGGGTTTAGGGTTTAATTATTTTATTAATTTTATCCTAAGTCACTAAATTATGGGTTAAAGATATTCATATCCATTTTTTAGTTTTCGTTGAATATCTATATAAATGTTTAATTTTCGGAAAAGAGAGACTAAAAATGCTGATTAAAAAAAAATATTTTATTTTGAATGAAATCTTAAACAATGTTCACATATTTATAGATATCTTCAATCATTTCTTCAATTTCTGTTTTTTCAGTTTTTAGATTAAAGATATCGTTTTCTAATCTAATTAAATTTTTTGTTATTCTTCTTTGATTTAGATCAATTGCTCCGGCATCACAATCACATTCTCTATGTTCTAGATCCATTTCGAGGGATAAACATATGAGTTGATCAACTTCTTTCTTTTTAGCGTTAATTGCATTTTCAAGTTTGTTGATCGCATAATAGTGTTCAATACAAATTTTTTTATTATTGAAAATCGATTCGAAAGACTTATCAATTATAGATTCAGTTAGAGATTTGATACATATATCATGATCATCAATCCTGTTATAATCAAACTTTTTATCCAGGCGTTTATCATTAATCCAAAATTGACTTTCTGATAAATCTATTGTCTGCATATCGAAAGATAAGTTCGAAGATAAAATTTGAGAATTATTTGTAAAACTAAAACTGAATCTTGAAGAATCAGATATCGAGTTATTACTATCTGGATTTTGATATAATTTTGACATTTTATTATTTAAAAAAAATCAATTTTTAAATTCTTTTATTCTATTAAGAAATAAATATTAAAAGATTAATCAAGAATTATTGTTGAAAAACTTTCTTCTAGATCAATTTCTTCTTCATTTAATGATTCGCGTAAATCGGCTTGACAACAGCTTTGTGTATGTTTTAAAAAAGCGTGTTTTCTTTTATACAATTTTGAACATCTTTCGCATTTGTATTCTTTTTGACAGTTTTTTTGTCTTATTTTTTCAAGCGTCTTTTTATGGTTGTTTATTAAAAACAACCCTCCACCTGGTATGTCGTTTGTGTGCTGAAGACAAAGATGTTGAATATATCCAAACTTCGATGCAAATGATCTATTCTTGTTTCTGCAGTCTTCAAAGTTACAATTGTATCTAATATTATCTTGTTCAACAAATTGCAAAACAAGAACTGGTAACACAATATTGACAAAATTGCTTATTTTTTTTATATTCATTTCTAGTCTTCCATTTAAAACATATGAATACTTTTCTTTTAGTCTGTTAATCTCCTCTTCCTTTACATCTTTCACCTTTCTACACATTTTTAATGGATATTAAAAATTTAAATATGTTTTATTTTTTAATTTTAGAATTTCATAAATGGAAAAAAAAAAATATTTATAGTTGAAAAACATTTATTAAAACTTAGGGTAATATACATTTATTTTCATAAGTCTCTTGAATAAACTGAACAAAATTCTTTAAATCTTGAAAAAGAAATTTACAAATAAACTCTTGGCTTTTTATTTGCATCTCAAAATTTCTTTTTGCTAGCACAAATTTTTCGTTGAATTCTCCTTGATTTGAGTTCGAAAATACTAAATTATACTCAACATTCATTTTATCCAAAATATCATTATTCTGCTTGAATTTTTTCCGCTTCCCAATTTGATGATAGTAATGTTCGACACTATAAACTAGTGATTTCAAGCAAACAATGTCTAGAATTCCTTCTAAAAAAGACCAAATAAAAACTTCAATGTCAAAATTATGATCTTCATCAATCCTATTATAATAGAGACGTTTATCTAGTCTTGGATCTTGCGAAACAAAATCATTTAATTTTATCGATTTGTTGAGAGACTCTTTTACTTCTCTGTTTGATTGATCTGCTGTTCGTTCTTGTACTTCTAAGTTCTTTAATTTCTTATTATTTATATCGATTTTTTCTTCAAACTCAATACTCAAGTCACGTTTTATATTTATTCCTTTTTCCTTTGTCTGTTTTGGTTCAAAAGATTCATCATCGAGAATAATTATACTATTATCAGAATCTGATTCGGCAAAATATTTTTTTTTTCTCAATTCATTCATAGTGGCTAAATTATAATGAATATTTTCCTATTTTAAAAATTATTTAAAAACTAAAAAAAGATTTTCGTGTATCTTTTTAGAATGAAATGAAAATATATCTGGTGTGCATTGTTACTTGCACTGTAAAAGTCAGAAAGAAGAATCCTTTTTGATATATAAATTTATTTATTATATTATTTTTTAATTTTATTCGATTGATTCTCAGTTTCATAAGAAATCAATGCTTCTAGGAGCGCCTCATCTTCACTCGATTGATTGATTTCTTTTGTTTTCTTTGATTGAGTAATATCATCAGAGTCATTTTTGCGCTTTGAATTTTTTTTCGTAAGCTTTTTTGAATGAAAAGAGTAAATTGTTGAAGATCTTTTGCACAGAGGGGATGTCTCACTTTTGATTGATATCATTGAAAAAGAATTTTTCAAAATGTTAATCGTCAGATCATCATCTGTGTACTTACAAGATTCAATCTGATTTGTAGATTCCTTCCAACAAATTGATTTTAAATTTGGTTTAATTTGAATGTCATTAATTTCAATTTGTTTATCTTCGATTGCAAGTTTTTGTTCATACTCAATTTCCTTCAATTCTAATGGGTTTTTCGTAAAAACTTCGGCATTCTGACAGTGTACACTTGTTTTAAAATGATTAAGCAAATGATCACGTCTGCAATAGTGATGACCACAAATTGAACACCAAAATCCTCCTGGTTGAGTACTTCTATCATTTGGTGAAATAAAACTACCCGCTTCAGGCAATTCTTGGTCATGAAATATTTTCAAATGCTGGACATACTTTTGTTTCGATGAATAAGATTTGTTTTGTTCCCTGCACTCATCAAATAAACACAAATACCTTGGATTTAATGAAATTTCTTTCAAAACTTTTGGTTCAGCAAGAGCAGGGATTACAAAATTGAAAAAGTTTTCAACATGCTTAATGTCTGGTTTTGGTTCCATTTTCTCAATAACTGGACTATATATTCTTTTTAAGTGCTGTATGTTCAACTCTGTTGGAATCTTATTAAAATTTCTTGGCATTTTAATTTTTTTTTCAATAATAAAAAATATGTTCTATTTATACTATTTTATTGTTAAAATACAATACATATAGAGTTTTATAAAACTTAAAAAGATTATAAAAAATATCTTTTCTGACTTGTATCAATATTGACAAAGTTTCTGACTTCAAATAGATTCAACGTTCCTTCCAAAAGATGAATAAATTCTTTATATTTTAATTTTTAATTTAAAGATTACTTTCACTCCCATCACTTATATTCTCTGATTTTACCAAGTATATTATTTCTCTAATTAATTCAAGAGGTTCCTGATTACTAATTATAATAATAGGACATTTGACTACTATAATTTTCTTCTTCTGTGAAAATCTATAATTTACTGTAAACGGATTTTTTTCCAAAACCATTTTTAAGACCATACATTCTTGAAAGCTATAATTGATTTGATCGATTATAATCAAGTTATATAATTTAGGATCCCATTCCTTCCATGCAGATTGACCAATAATCATAGACGGAATAAAAGTCTGACTGGCTAGATGTCCGAATAAACTTTTGATAAAAAGAGTTTTTCCAGTTTTGCTTGGTCCATATAAGAATAATGCTTTTCTGTTTCTCTCATCAAGTACATTATTAAACCAAAGAATAACATTTTGCCGCCAATCATTAAAAGGTCTTAAAATTTGGTATTTGAAAAGGGGAAATACTGGTTGAGATAATTTTTTAAAATAATTAAATCTATTTCTAATGTAGTTTGATATTTTTTTATTTCTTTTTACAAAATCATCATCTTCATCAAAATAACTCTTTCTTAGACAATATTCATATATTTCAAAGTTAAAACTAAACACTTAAAATTAGAAAATAATTTTATATTTAATTGTCTAAAAGTCACCTAAAGAACTTTTTTTCTATATTTTTAGATAAAAATTGAAAATCTTCTTTCGTTGAATACTTGAGGTATTCTATTTTGTTATGACATCTCTCAAAATAAAGACCAAATTCAAAATTGAACTTCTCCTTTAAAATTGAGTTTACTTTTTCAAATGAAAGCTTAAATAAAGTGATAAATTAAAAAGGTGAATAAATAAAATTTTATTATTAGAATTTACCTCTAACAAAGTAACTATAAAAATGTGAAAATGTACTGTATATAAATCGGCATGATCTTCTTGAGAAACAAGAAGTTCACAAGCCAAGGAATTAAATAAATCGAAAAGATCCCTTCTGGAAACATTGTATAAAGGGCATTTAGTTAAAGTAATAGCATATTCAGACATATAAAAAAATTTTCAATAAGTTTTATTAAATAATGGAATAGATTTAAAAAAAACAACATTATTTATCTGATAAAAAATCATTATTTTTCGTTGTTTCATCAATCAGTTCTCTTAGAACATTTAATATTTCTCCATTTTCCTCAATCTCATTTTCGGATTCAGAGTCAGAGCTTTCTTTAGATTCAACTTGCCACTTTTTGGCCAATTTGAATAGAGCCTTTGAAATTTTGACTCTTTTTTGAACAGGTGTACTTTCTACAGTATTGGAATCAAATAAATCTTTAATAATTTCTTCATTAACTGGGCGCTTAGAAACTGACGAAAATGAACTACATTCACTTCTCTCATCGATATCAAATATTCGCCTCGGAGTACGTGGAATACTGATGCTTGCTAGAAATTAAAAAATTAAATGATTTAAAAAAAAGAAATAATCAATTACAAAATGTAGAAATTCGTTCACAATCCCTCGAGGTTGCTGGGGTTTCGGGGAAAAATCCAGAGTCACCAAATTTCTCCAAATGGGTCTTCGGCTCAGCCTCCCATCTCACGTAGTCAAATGGATGAACATCAATTTTTTCTGGCTGCAATGGTAAGTCATCTTCTCTGATAGAGAAATCCCAGGACAAATAATCATTTATATTTGTAATGAAGCTCGCCTTACTATCACATTCAATTATTTTTAATCTTGTTTCCATTCCTGGAAAAGGTTCAGGCATATGATTAGAAATAAAAATCATCGGACATTGAACCTGCTTTCTCTCTGACTCCTTATGCTTAACACTTGTCTGAAAGCATTCACCAGCCACTGCTTGCTTCCAAGTGTTCTTATTATATTCTTGGAGATTCATCTCGTCTATTATCACGTGAGTGTATTGGTAAGGATTCCAATCTTGCCATTCATATCTGCCTTTATCAGGCATAAATATCTGATGGGAATATACAGCTAAAAAAAAATGAGTAAAAATTTTTAAAGAATAAATACTTTTTATTACATAAAAGTGCTGTAATAAAACTAGTTTTCCCAGAGTCTGACTTCCCGTACAAGTAAAGCTGAGGTTTTTTTGGTGAATACGGTTTTCCAGTCCAATCATTCCACCATTCAATGACATCATCTCTCCAATCATTGAATTTTTTCTTTATTTTCAGTGGTCTTAAGAGTCTAAATTTGGGTTGAACTTTCTTAAGTTCTCTCAGACGCTTAATCGTATCGAGCATATTTTTTCTTTTCTCTTTTGATTTACTATTGAAGTAAATATCGTCTAAACCCGGAGAGCCAAATTTCTCATACTGTTGAGCCCAAAGCCAAGTTCCGATTTCCTCCCTTTATTAGAAAATTAAATCAGCACAAAAAATTTAAAATTTCTTTAAAATTACTCAAAATCGGAGAATGCAACACCAATGTATTTCATACTTCTATCCTTGAAGTATTGTTTAAGAGTAGTAGACCATCTATTGCAAGGAATCCATTCAAATCCAAATCTGCATTCAATTATCATATCAAGAGACTTCATTATTAATTTCGGATCGGGCTAAAAATAAATATATCTATTTCAAATACTTCTCAATAAATTATTTACTTTAAGATCTAAAAACTCCATAAAGACAATAATCTGATCATTAAACAATATCGCATCTTCCATATTAGATTCTTTTAAATAATAATCACATTGTGTTTGAATATCTACAACCAGACGATATGGTCTAACAACAATTTTTTTTATAACAAATGATCTAAGCTTCTCAAAAACATAATCCCGCGAAAGAACACCTCTAGCGGTAACTAATCGGAAAAAAAAATAATTGGAAGCCTTTTTTCTATAATGATTCTCTTCATCGATCAATTGAAGATTAATAAATTCATCTTTGGAAGACATTTTAAGTTAAATTTTAAAAAATAAATTTTTTAAAAAAAACATCTCCTTTTATAGTGGTTTTTTTGTTAAAAAAGAAGAAAAAGTTAAATTAAGACCAAAATAATATCCAGAATTAAGAAAAATGAATTTATTTATAAATTTCCTAAAATAAAACTGTAAAACAGAGAAAATACAACTTTGTTTACTTATAAATGAAGGACTAAAAAATAAAAATTGTGCATTAAATAAAAATAAAATTACATTGATTAAGTATTTAAATCCTCGAAATATCGAAATAGAAATACATTGAAAGTATTAGATGTTCGAAATATCGAAATAGAAATACATTGAAAGTATTAGATGTTCGAAAGATCGAAATAGAAATACATTGAAAGTATTAGATGTTCGAAGATAGTAGTAATAGTGTTAGATAGTTGAATCCTCGAAAGATCGAAATAGAAATACATTGAAAGTATTAGATGTTCGAAAGAAAGTAGTAATAGTGTTAGATAGTTGAATCCTCGAAAGATCGAAATAGAAATACATTGAAAGTATTAGATGTTCGAAGATAGTAGTAATAGTGTTAGATAGTTGAATCCTCGAAAGATCGAAATAGAAATACATTGAAAGTATTAGATGTTCGAAAGATCGAAATAGAAATACATTGAAAGTATTAGATGTTCGAAAGATCGAAATAGAAATACATTGAAAGTATTAGATAGGGTTAGGGTTTTAGGGTTTAGGGTTAGGGTTTGGGTTAGGGTTTAGGGTTTAGGGTTTAGGGTTTAGGGTTAGGGTT